>JAMLFY010000011.1:11417480-12017480 GCA_030441495.1 Dalbergia oliveri
ATTTGATTTCTATGCATCGATAGTTAATTTTTATTTTCACATAATCCTCTAAATATGTATTGCTATATCGGCCATGCTCACCCACTAAAAAGTTTTACAAATAGAAAATTTTGATTGAATTATAGTGTAAAACAATTTTACATTGTTAATACATTAAAATTAAAATAAAATTTTTTATATAGTTCTCTACCAATAAAAAATGGTTATATAGTTATTTAATTATATTATCATATTATTAAAATATGTTTGACTCTTGTCTCGATTTGATTAAAAGAGTATAAAAATTTATATTGTCAATGTATCAAAAATAAATCTTCTCAATTATTTTCTATATACAATTTTCAAATGTAGTTTTAATTATCAATGCTCTTGAAATTTTATAGGAAAACTAGAGAAACCCCATAAGAGATATTTTTAAATTTTCAGCTACATTTATGTAAAATTATTCAATTTAACTTTTAATTTACTTTAAATATGTATTGACAGTGTAAAAAAAACCTTCATACTATCAACGATTGGTTGAAAACATATTGATTTCAATTGGGTTTAAGTGAAAAATTAATTTGAACCTATCTATTTTAATTGGATTGGCTTGGTTTGGTTCCTTTTAAATTTTTTCAAAGAAAATTCAAACCAAATCGATCTAATTAGGAACGAGTGATTGGATTGGATCATCAAGTTAAAGTAAGAAATGAGAAATTTTATTTTTAAAAGGTTTTTTATCCTTATAACAACCAATAATAAAGTAAAACACACCTATAATACACTTTTTTTATAATAGGAAAAATGTGGAGACATTGCTTCGTAATTTTGAGGGATAAAATATTTAAGGTTACTTCGCCTCCTAACAAATGCACTTTCTAATATTAGAACTTGCTTACCACTCATCCAACAAGCTTGTTGGTTTACCTATGATACGCTTAATAATAGTGTAAATAGATAAATTATTTAAACAAATGTAAAGAAAGATAATAAAAAGTAAATTTATTACTGAAAACTTAAGTGCAAGACTTTAATTTGAAAGTTTAGAAATAATTTTTAAATAAATAGTTAATTGGATGATCAGGTAAGGTATTTGGACAATTGGTTGGTGATTCATAAATCCAAAATCAAACCAACAATAATTAGTTTGGGTTGGTTTCAACTAAAAATAAACTGATTATCCAAACCCAACCAAATCAATTCCATTGGTTTGGGTTTGAATTGCTAGGTCCATCAAATCAATCAAATCCTCTTACACCTTAATAAATAAAATTTCACTAAAGCGACAAATCATTAAAAATAACAATCCACTGTCATAATCATCCATTATGATTTGTCATTTTGATAAAATTCTATTGGCCGACAATATAAAACTATTTTATATTGTCCGTTTTCATACTTAAAATAAGTAGTTGTTATCAATGAATAAATGCTTAATAGCGACGAGAAGAAATACTAAGATAGTTATTATTTTATCTAATTTCTTATTAGATTTTAATTTTGATACACTAATAATGTAAAACTTTTTTATACTATGATTCAATCACATCCTTTGATAACCTTTCAAGTAGTGGATATGCAATTAAGTCAACAACATGACTAATGTGGCAACAAAAAATTGAATGATAGTGTAAAAAATATTACACTATTATGAAATAGAAGTTAAATCATTTCTATTAACACTCGTGTGTTTTTTTTTTCCCTTTGATTTATGGTATCCCTTAGTATGACTTACAAAAATGTTGTTGCTACAAGCTATTCTTATCACATAGGGGGTGTTTGGTACATGGAACGTTTTCACATTCATAGAGATGTGAAATAAGAATGCAAGGGCCTGCTAGTTACTATTTCCATTTCCTATTTTCATTTCCTGTTTTTAGTTTTCATTTTATGTATTTTTATTATTTTCTTCATAAAATCTTAAAAACGAAAATAAAAGAAGGGAGAATAGAGAATGAAACTGAAACCAAATAGATTCTAAGATTCTCATGTTCACTACACGATTGGAAAAATATTCCCATATAAGTTGCATTCTTAGAAATAAGAATTGACTCATTTTATTCCCCCTCTCACATGGGAATATAAAATTTCCCTTAGTTTTCGGCCCATCGTCTAAACCCTAAACCATAACGGTTATTGCTGGAACATTGCCGCAGTCACTAGACCACTGTTGCCAAACCACCGTCGTCGACATCGAAAAATTGTCACTGATATTGGATTTGCCGAATCACCATAACTGATCTCTAGACTACCGCCACTAGTTATCGGACCACCAGTTGTCAGTTGTCATGATATCTACTATTTTGTTATGGGTATTATAGGGGAAGTACTCAACATTCTGATGAATGTCAATGACAAGTAAACATATAAATGATTTATTGGTATAACTTACGAAATTTTCAAGATTTTATTCTTTGTACCAAACATGCCCAAACGTCTTGTCTAATAATGTGATTTCTAAAAATAACATTTATTCCTAGGAATGAACAACCAATCGATTTACCATACACCCTCATAGGTATGACCCATAATGAAGTCAAATTACCAACACACGCAGGCTTAAAAATAAGGTTCATTGTGGAAGAAGCTTGAGCATAAAAGTGTGTTTGGAAAATTTGTCAAATTAAAATTATTTCAAATTATAAGTATAATCATTTTTTTATATAGTTAGGTATGTAATATTAGTTTGTGTTTGGATGTATTAACTTAAAAGTAATTTTTAAAATACTATACTTTGTTTATAAAAAGTTACTTTTATATAATAAAATACTAAATAGAATATGAAATTATTTGTTTATATTGTAAAATATTTTATACAAAGGGTTAATTTAACAAAAAGCATCATAATTTTAAAACAATCAACTTATATTTATAATCAAAAGTTTGGAAAAGTCAAATCACTTATAATTAACTTAAAATTATTAACTTTCTTGTGACACTATCTTATCATTTTTTTCTATCAATCATTTGATAGACTTTTAAAAAATAGATTTTCCAAAGAAGAAAAGTGTTTAAGTGAGATTTTCAAACATGTACCAAGTGATTAAAAGTGTAGTCTCAAGAAATGTGGTCCAACATCTAGAAGCTTTGTAACTTGGGGTGCTCATATACAATTCAAACAATTCTATTACTCCAGCTAAGGGGTTCCAAACTTGAGGTTTCTAGTTAGAGGTGGAAGTAAGTTAACAACTGAGTAGGGGTATTAGACCCAATCTATATTTGGTCTAGTTAAGTATAGCCTATTTAGTAAACAAGTTAAGTTAAAACTTTTCATAAAGTATTTTAGCTAACAGGGTTAAGCTTTAGGACCCTATTAAGCCCAATGCATTATTACTGTTTATATTGTTATTATTAAAACTATTGTTCAAAGAATCTAATGGTAATAGAAATATTTTTAATCTATTTAAAAATAATTTTTTTAACTTATTTAAGAAGCCTTTTAGCCAATTTTAAAATATAATTTTTCAACATATTTTTTTTTGGGTCTTGTCATTTGACTTATTTAAGAGTAGTCATTTTGGTTTTTTAAAACAATTTTATAATCATATAGGTCTCTAAATAGACTTTCGGGCTAGTCAAGCCTTTAAGAAGGCTAGACAAAGGCCATAAAAAATGTCTATGTCAAGTAATAGGCCTAGACTCAAGATACATTTTGGGAATCCAGACCAAGCCTGGATAACAGATGATGGTTAATAGTTAGTTATGAGGAGATCAAGTCTGTATGTATCTTGTTACAGTTAGTAGTGATAACTTGTGTAAGGAGCTAATCACCTTGTATGAGCTTGTATCTTCACTTATGTAAAGTTGGTATTCATTCAGTAAATCTTTCATACACTCTCTACTCTCTTATCTCTTTTCATCTTGTTTCTTCTTTTCCAACCTATGGCCTTGATATCTTTCAAGGTCTATTTAAGTCAAAATCTAGCCTATTTCCATCCCAAGTCCTAGTTACTTGGATAGTGATCCCCACATCCTGGAATAGCATCAATAAGTTGTCATATGATTTGTCCATATAACTAAGCTAATCATTAGCCTCACTTGAGTATTGGAATGTCTTGTTATCTCAAGTACAGGTGAAAAGTAGGGTAGACTAGTGTTTAGACATATACACAATGAACATGTCCTCTTCTTCAAGTAGGGATGATATACAAGACGAAGATATTAATGGGGGGATTTGATTTGGAACAATGATTGAGGGATTGATGGTGAGGAAAGAAAGGAAAATGCTAAACTACCTGATATTTTGCTAGACTTTTATATTTTCATAATTATGTGTTATAATTGTTAGCTTTTAGATAAATTAGTAAGTCATACAATTTTCTTTCATCTAACAATTATCATAGTTTCTGTCTAAGATTCTGTATATATTTTTCAAGATGTGTAAAATTACTAAGAAGAAACCCTATGTAGTGCTATAATTTACCGCATGGTTGTTGGAAGACGAGCATTTGAGCCATGAGCTGAGTTTTAAGTAGGTCTCTTGATCAAGGATCCACTAACCCATGAGCAGGGCATATCGATTCGTCCTGGGCTCTCTGAAAGGCCAATTGATGTTGAATAATAGGGAATCAATCAATCCACAAGTGCCCCAACCTCGAGCTAATTTTAAGGAACAAAGTGGTTAAGTGTGGAAGGTTAATTGATGTTTGACTGAGGGGAAAGGAACCCGATCCACAAATCCCCTATTCTCGAGAACTTTTAAGGAGTCCAGAGAATAGGTGTGGAAAGCTAGATGATGATGGTCAACAGAGGAATGACTAATAAAAAATAATAAATATAACCATAAAAATGTTGTGGTGGATTAAAAATGTTGATTTAGGGTGTGTTTGATTGGAGAGTAAAAATGAGAGTAAAATTTACATGAATAATTTTCATAAATAAATTTACACATATAAGTCATTCATATAAATTTTACTTCCATTTTTACCCTCCAACCAAACCCCCTCTTAATAATAGAATAAGCATTTAAAAATGAAACATCATACCTATTTACCTAGACATTCTCTTTTGGAAAAATAAAAGATAAATGCCAAAGTAGATATTCCCCTTTTGGACAAATACACATTATTCTTATGGGTAATGCTGGTTTGCACATTTTAATTTTATTTCAAAGTGGAAAATGTAAGAAGTTGTGCTCAATCCTAAACTGCTTCTATTCAGTTAGGGTTCAGTGCGAATCACGTCTGCAATAATCCTTCATACTCTACCCCCGCTTTACAACATAACTACAATGTCCTCAAAGTTGAGAATTCACATAAGAAAAGCTTACTAAAAACCGTTTATCATAAAAAAAAAAGTGCTTATTGAAAAACTGAACAACTTTATGATAACTAGTCCCTTCTGCCTCTCAAGGTGCATTTACAATTTAATAAAAAATGTAACTTCCTTCGTATAGAAGAATAGAAAAAGTGTATAGAATATGAGTTATGGGTTTATGACGATTGCTTAATAAAAGATCACAATTATTTTTTATTTTTATTTTCTTGTATATGATATAAGTCATATGTTTCTAGACTTGAAAAAATGAGTTCAATATTGTAAGGAGACACCAAAAACAATTACCAAACCTAATTCTTTTTATAATATGGTATTGATATGGTATAGATTATTTAACTAAGTAATAATATGAAATTCAAGAGAAGCATAGTTCATCAAACCTAGTCTTGTAGTTTTGTTCGTCAACAAATTAAAAAATAGATTGTTCGAACTGGCAAATGCGCGCCATGTACTGAATCATGTATTAATTGTAAAGTTCATATTGAAGTCAATAAGTTCATCAAAGAAACAAATTATTGAAGTCAATAAATTAATAGAATATACAAAAGTATTTGCTCCAACCACGCAAGACACGACCACTATCGTCGTATCGGTAGCAAACAAGTACGTGCCTACTTCACCGCCTCTCTGGGCCCCTGGGTTTTTAAACACACATTGCATTCATGTCAAGGCCCAAATGCCCAAGACCGAAATAAAGCATACATAAATACTTGTTGAATCAGAACCAAAAAAATCAAACAAGTACTTGCTGGAAAAAATAAAAGTGCTCTCACGCTCTTATTTCCCTTTCCAGCTCTCAAATGAATATTTCGAAAAAAAATTTAAAAAAAAAAAAGTCTCGATTCAATTATAGCTATATATGTAATCATCATTTGTTAATTTTTTAGACTCGAAGCTCTTGTTATTAAAATTTGTTGTATCATACCCATATTTTCAACTTATATATTGTACAAGAGATTAGATCTTTATTAATTAATTAATGAAATTTTTTCGATAAAAAACTCTCAACCAATCAGTCTCACTGAAAAACAAAAACTTTCAACAAAGCAGTGAACCGGAGTCTAAATTTCTTTGTTAATTTAGACTTCTTGTGAGTCACTCACTTGTGCCACCATGGTTGGGGCGACCATGGTGTGTTGTGGCCACAATCATTGACATGAGACTGGTGGCCGGCAGTGAGGCGGTGGCTGGGGAAGGGGGCAAAACTGCGGTTGGAGGAGGAAAGAGGGTCTCTCATTGTTTTGTTATCTTTGTTAATTTCATTATAAAGTCTTATGATGCTAAATTAAATATATCTTCAGCGGACCTACGAAGGACACATGCGCTTCATTGCTTCGAAACACCTAAGCACATCACCAGCAAATAGTTTTTATCTACATCGCCGGAGCAAGCACACCAAAAACAAAAAGACAACATCTAGACAAGCAGCACCACAAAATTGTGACTAGACCACACCAAAAACCAAAAACATCTTAGTCACTTCAGCCCATATATTCTACCAACGGTTTCGATCTCTCTCTTGCTGACCCTTTGCACCATTCCACTGAGGCCGTATAGAGCTATTAGTAGAAACACTCCTCCAAGCACTTGAACTACTAGAACCATGCTGAGGTGTAACATAAGGCCTAGTCCCAGATTGTGAACCTTGGTAAGAGACATTATAGGACACACTTGTGAAATTAGTTTGGGGTGACCGAAACTGAGCTCTACCAATAGGCCTTGGCACTTGATTAGGCTGAGGAGGCTCTGATATTCTGAGTTGCCTAAAGCAATCCATGTAGTTTTGGGGCCTTGTATCTCTCACAGCTATGCCTGTACCTGAACCCCATCCAACACCAGCAGCATCTTTGTGTATGACTTCAGTAGATAAATTTGATGAGAAGCTTCTTATATTATCTTGACTAATTGGCTCTGAGGAGAACTTTGAAGCACTACCCCAACTACTTGCACCCCTGCATTTTCATGTTGGACTATTAAAATTTTGCAGAGGGAAGAGAAGGAAGGAAAAAAAAAAAATCAGACATACCTCACATAGGGACCTGGTGTCTGGCATTCATGCCAGAGTTCTGTTTCCATAATGTCAACCTCAAAGATTGTCTGCAGAAGATTTTGAATGATTTTCAAGTCTAAAGAACAATTATTAACATTATTCCTTTTAGAAGCAACTGGATTTATACCTTCGCTGGAAGATTAACGCCAGATAGTAAGCGCGGAACATTACAATGACTACCAACTGGAAGTTCGTAACCTATGCATCTGTGGCGTAAACCAACATCAAGATGATTGGAAGATGTTGAAATCGGGAGGTTAGTTATAAAAATGAAAGGAAATTTTATTTTCTATAGCGTACAAGACTTGATCTTCTTTTTGTTCATTGTCACAGATCTTGATCCCCGAGCAAGGCTTCTCATATCCTTCACGGCAAAGACTTAGGACACCCGAAATGCCGTCACTGTTAAAAGTACGAGAATACTTAAAACAAAACAGCAATAAGCTTGGAGGTACCCAGATAAATTATAAAAATGTATATGTATATACAAAAAGCTACAAGAAAGATCATTTCTGCAGCTAGAGGAGTAAAGGGTAGAAAGAGAACTCAACAAAATACTAGTACTAGCTTAACCACATATCAGCATTGGCTAACCTTATGCTTGACTCCAACTTAAAAGATGGGTTTGATTGAGGTGAAAGGGAGCAAATTTTCGCTCCCAACTTGCCAGTACTTCGAACAAACAAGCTATCAATTTTGACTGAATTTCTGTTCTCTTCATTATCCTGCAGAACAGAATAGGAGATTCATAGGATATTCACAAAACACTGACATTCTAAATGCTCAACATATCTGTGTGTTTGAGGTACGGAAGTAGCCAAATCATTCTTACAGATAATCCTCTCGTCAGTTTCCTGGTTTCTGCCAAAAGCAATCTTTCATCTATGAACGGAAGTTTGCAAATACCCTTAATGAGACCCAAAATTTTTACCATCAGTATGTATATTGCACTTAAATGAATAACAAAAGTCATGCTAATCACAAGAAAGGACTTGAGAAAGAACCTGCCACAAGAATCGCTTCCCCTCTATGTCAACTTCAAAATCTACAAAACCAGAAACAGGATAAGAAAAGAAATGTTGTCCAGACAAACAAACAACTGAAAAATAAAAGAAGAAGAAATTCTAAACCATCTTACCATGAGGATAATACTCGAATATTGGAGATTGCTCATCCAACATTAATTGTGCGTATGCATTAGGAAGTGCATGAGCACTGCCCGGGAATAAAATCAGTCAGTTTTATCACGGTATAAAAAATAAGCATCCCAGTGATATGTTATTTGTCCCGCTTTATGAGATAACTTTCGAGGACACACTGAAGTATCCTTTGAATGTTAGTTAGGATAAAAGTTGGAATCCATCATCAACCAATATTACGGAGACGCCTAAGTGTGCCACTAGAAAAATATCTCCAAAATTGGTACAAATAATGTTTTTCTATATGAAATAATGGAACATACGAAAAAAATAAGAGACGTACCTCCCTGGGGGCAGGGCACTTAAAAGTTGATCAAAAGGCAAGAATGGAACACCTTTCTCAAAATTAAATCTCACTTGAGCCATGCCTTTTAAGTCGGAAGCAAATGGACCGTAATGATATGGATAAAACCTATATTGCATGTTTGATTATCATTCACAATTTCACATACATATAACACATGACAAACAAAAATTCTATTTAGACCTTTGAACCGCATTGGCTTACCAAGTCCACGAAGCTACCCCTGAAAAATAGTATTGAAGTACCCACACCAATCCCTCTGTGTACTTCTGAACCTACATGTTAAGGGGAATCTATCATCACCACCACTGAATATTGTTTGGTGAAAGGCACAACTTCCCAAATAGTAAAAGAAAAATAGCAAAACCCGATAATAATGGAGTTGACAAAGTGGTAGTGAAACACTCAAGCACGTACTATTTCTTTCCTTTTGGACTCAATATCAGCGTGGCCTTCCACTGAAAACTTCTCCTTATAGTATCTTTCTTTAAAGCCAGCAGTTCCCAGTTTTATCTGAAATGAATACAAACAGCGTTTTAAAAATAATAATAAAAATAAAAATAAAAACCCTTCATATCCATTGATTAGAAAACTAATCAAAGAGAAAAACAACCCAATAATTAAGAGTAAAAAGTCCTTTCAAGACAAGTATAAATACCTTGTCCATTAGGAACTCCCCACTCTTAAACAAGTCTGATTTCTGTCGAATACATTGTTTTACTTGCTCTTTCAAATCATTTGTATTCTGCAAAATCTGATAATGAGGAAAAAAAGGATTATCAAACTCATTAAACTCCATCTAAGATATAACACACTTGGGGTCATGGAGTAAAAACTCATCAATAAAAAACAAAGACTTACCTCAGCAGAGGAATTACAAGAAACCCTTGCCTTGCCAATAGCAAGAGTGCAATCAGAACTACATTCATTGTCATCTGAGTAAAAAGCTACACTATCTTGTACTTGTTTCTGGATAGGAAAAAGGGACTTTGATGAGTACGATATCCGTACAATAATATAGGATATGCCCATTTATCAAATATATTTCAACTCACAGCTTCCTCATGAGCTCTAACGAGCCTTCTCAACTTCTTCTCTCTTATTTCTGATCTTTTCTTGAAAATCTTCTCTTCATATGCTCCAACCATTAGTATAAATTTTTCAACTCTCGAAAAGTTTAAAAAAGCAGCCTTTTTCTCCGCAACCTGCTTTCATATGCACATTGAGTACTAGTAAAACTGAATTCAAATAAATGAACAACAAAGAAAAAGGGTTGATACAAAACAAAACAGATAAGTAATTAGATATCTACAGATATGTTGTTACCCTGCTCATGTCCACAAGATATCCTCCAATTTTATTGAACTGCTTCTTGTAAACATCCATTAATAAATCAATTGCCCCCTGACAAAATTTAGGCAAAATAAGACATGTTAGCAAGAACAAGAGTTTATATTGAATAATGATATTTGTACATAACTTGTGTAAGATAGTATTCAACTCGAATTCATAGAGGATTAGATGGATATGAGCACAACTAAATAAGGCTCACATTAATCTAATAGTGAATGAAGTGTAGAGTTGGCATAATGTCACACACTAATTATATACAAATCACATTTTAAGTTAATATTTTATATTCATTATATCTGATAACAAAAGTTTGATAAAACCTCGTGAATTTCCAATGATGGCATATGGGGTAGAAAATCATTTCCAGCAAAAAAGCACACGAAGATGAAATCATCAATTATCCGCTCAAAATCTATGCTGTCATTTTTGGGCGGATCTACTACAACCATGTCAAGTTCAAGATACTCCCTAATAACCAAATGTGCAAAAACTGCATACAGTAAAATTAATATGATTTATGAAATCAACAGCAAAGATGTATAATGTAAACCAGTCAGTTATTAACTTATTATACCTCAAATGGCTTAAGTTCAACTTGAGGCTGCTGCTCCTGAATAAGGACATCATGTACACTACTGTAATGTGAGAAACTAATTTTGGATACAAAAATGTTTAAAATCAATGTACTTCAAACCGGTACACTACCTTTATACTTTAAACAAAAGCTACACTTTACTCCCTGGATACATCAATGTACTTCAAACCGGTACACTACCTTTATACTTTAAACAAAAACTACACTTTACTCCCTCAAAGACTTATGTTTTAACACTTAATTCTCAAAACATCAATTGCATACATTTGAGTCCACAAAAATTTGAAATTATAATACATCGATGTTCAAAAGATCAATCGCATACATTATAGTCCTACAAAGATTTGCTGTTGGAACACTTCATTCCAAAGGAAAATGGTAATAATCAACTAAAGCATTACAATACAAATCTTTGGAGGATTCAAATATTTGTAATTGATCTTTTACAGACTAAAACGTTAAAAAACAAATGTTTCAAAGACCAAATTGCATTTGTAGAATTGGTTTTGAATAGATTTAATTTTATTAGAATTGATTTTGTTATAATTGAATTTGCAGTAAATTGATTTATATTTGTTAGTTTGATCTAAAAAGTGATTCTGATAAAAATTTATAGAATAAAAACCTAGAAGCAACAATTTATCTTTTTTACTAGAATTAATTATGGAGCCAGAATTGATTTTGAAATTGAGTCAAAACACATTTCCAAACATGATGAAAAATATACCCAATCGACTTTAGGGTTCAAAATCGATTTTGCATGCATCCCAACGCGTAACCAAGCACACTATCGCACTACAACCTAACTACACATTAACAGCAAGTGCACCAAACACCTCATCCACAAGCACACCCTTGGCGATATCAAATAAGTAGCTAATAAAGATGAGACAAAAAAAAAAGGGTGCTTGCTCTGGTGATGTACATTTTTTGTAGTTCACAATGAAATAACTACGTGGTTCAATAAGACTAGCACACTTGGAGGCATAGACCATTGGCATCTGCCCTAATGAAAAACTTAATCAGCATGTTCATTTTTTTCCTATTTTAATTTAAGTTAAAAAAATAAAACGGAAAAGGTAGAGTATTGAAAAAAGAACCACCATGAGTTCGACCCCCTTCCCCTGCTTCTCCCACGTCCCAGCACACCACTACCACCACTATTGGTTCTCCCCTTACTTCCCTTTACTCCCTAAAAGACTTATGTTTTAACACTCAATTCTTAATAGATCAATTGCATACATTTGAGTCCATAAAAATTTGGAATTATAATACTTTGATCTTCAAAAGATCAATCACATACATTATAGTCTTACAAAAATTTGCTGTTGTAAGACTTCAGTCCAAAGGAAAATGGTAACAATCGACTAAAGCATTACAAAGCAAATCTTTGAAGGACTAAGTTTATGTAATTGATCTTTTAAGAACTAAAGTGTTAAAATACAAATGTTTCAAAGACCAAACTGCAGTTTTACTCTTTACTTTAATCGTCGAACTACTACCATATATTGTTTCCACTTAAAACTACTCAGAATGATAATTATTAAGTAGCCCAAATTATGATATGTAGTCAAATCAAATGTTTTATTATATAGTTCAGTATTTTGAAAGAAATAATATTAACCTCTCTTAATATTGAAAAATGTGGCTCGTGCGTTGAAAGCGCGAGCATTATGAGATCGGCGTCCTGCAATCAAAAATCAAAGGCCGAGCTTGAATACATAAAAAATAATAAGAATCGATATGCACACTTTCAAAACGACGATTTTAAACTTTTATAGTGAATTCATACCGAGCCATATAAACAGTGTCTTGTATTTGGATCATATTCAGGGAGACTTCGCTGTCTCCGAATGTAGGACATGATTTTATGCTCTCCTTCAGCCGGAACATTAGCATCGGATAGAATTACCTAAGTGTCATCAATCAATAATTAAATTAATGAAGGTAATACTCAGTTTGGCACTAAAAAATAATAATCATGGTAAAAATATGTAAAATTAAGCACTAATTATTAGCATATATTATTAATTTTCCAAGGGCAAGTTAAATTATATGGTTTAGCTAGCTAAGAAATATAGATGTGCGTTTTGCATATCACACCATGATATCCCTCCATAACGAATCACAAGCTATCCTTGAAGAGATGTAGCTTTGAAGCGCCTTTGAGAGTTCATGCATGAACTCTGTTCCGGTGTTATTATATTGGAATCTGACACTTCAGATTCTTGTTTAGGAAGAATTTGTTTGCCTTCCATTTCAAATAGCTTCCTCAACCTGTCTTCTTCAGCCTCCTATATAATTACAAAAGCAAAATCAATTCAACTAACAATAAACAATTAATGGCGTTAGATTGAAAGATAGAAACAAGGGATAAATTTTTATGAATAAATTTTATATGTAATTTTACATATAAAACTTATCTATAAAAATTTACCCTTATTTACTCCATAACCAAACAGGCTCTACAAGTGATGAGGAATAATGACGAGAGAGGGAATCAAATTAAAGAGCAGACCTTTACTTTATTTTTGTAACCTTTACTTTCTTTTTCTTTTTTTTTTTTGACGGACGAACCTTTACTTTTAATATTCGTTATTGCTTGACTTTAGAAATTCTATTTTAGAAGTTGATTACTTACAAAAAAAATACAAAGTTAAAAATTTTATACAAAACACAAAATATGAAGGAATGAAAAATGAATTTCCTGAAGACTATTATTACTCGCGAAAATAAATAGCAAATGAAGGTTTATTACTTGCAAGAAAATTTTAAATAAAAACAATTCATTATGCTAAAGAAATTAATAAAAGAATAATAGAAAAGAAGAAAATAACCCACACGTATGTCGTTCTCCTTTGCTGTTCGGAAACGCCTTGCTCTTTGCTGGTTCATTTTAGACCGTGGAGCTACTCCATCTATGTATGCAAGAGAAACACAGAACCTTAGCTTCTTTGTTGAAACTATCCAATAAACGATAAAAGCGAAGTTGTTGAAGCAGTTTTCCAGGTCAATGTAAATAACATTAGGATATCCAAATAACTTTAGATTTTAGAGATGAAAAAAAAAAAAAACATGATCTTGTAGTATAAGATTTTAAATTATTACGCTATAAATCCTTCTTCTCCTCTTCTTGATACAAAATCTAAACTCACCGAAACACCCTAACCCCAAACATCAAGACACAGCAACACAATTTCAATATGACGCTTTATAATATTAACTAATAACTATGAAGTAAAGTAAAAGTGCGTGCACTGACGACACAAGTGATTGAAAGTTTAGTTTCGGTCTCTCACCAATGGCCATGTACAAGAGCTTGCGAGGCCTAACAATACTGACAAGCCGATCAATGTAGCTAAAGATATTCTTGAAAACATCTTCGAACGTTGTCGGCGTTGAACTCTGGAAATGACAATAGATATAGTTAGTGACACGCACGGTTCAAAACTTTACCAACTAACATATTACATGTACAACATGATCACGTTATAAGAATAAAAGCAAAAAAAAAAAGGAAGCATAAGCGAGAGAGTGACAAACGTTGTGATCATCATCTGGATGAAAACATGGGTGGATAATCCCATTCATGTCAAGGTACAAATTATCAAACTCTATGCCATTTGGTTTTGGGATCATGGTGGTGTCCACATCTTCTATAGCTCTTACCACCACCTTCGGATATTTGTTTACTAGCCACCTGTAAAACGAGGGTACACCCATTTGCTATTTGATTGATTAGCTTATAAATTCAAATGACTGAAAACTACTCTCCGTTGAGCTTAAGCAGATGGAGAAGAAAAAGCTAGCTTTATACATGCTTGGGCAGCACCCACCCGAAGAGTACCTGAGAAAAATTATTGGGAAATAACTAAAAAAAATGAAAAATCCAAGAGTCGTCATAATTGTTGACACAGTTTGCGAAGAGCCTTACTTAAGGGTTTGTCACGATTAACTAAGATGCTGATAAATATCTAGCTGGCTGTTTGGGTTTTCTCTCATAGTTGCATCGGACAGGGCAAAAATTCTAGTGAGAGCAAAAAAACTTATAGTAAATAAACTTATATAGTATAAAGTCCCTCTAGAAAATTTCATAAGATTATTTATTTTTTAAAAAATTGAAATTAAGTCCATAATCTCTTAAGATTTTAATAACAGAATATATTAGTTTCTCTATATGCATTTAATTATTTAAACATTAATATAATTATACATTGACATGCTAACATGATGTTAAGTGATGTATATGTTATTTGAAATGAAATAGAGTTTAAAATGACTCATTTTGTGGTTTAAGAGTGTGTTTGGATGGAATATTTTTATAGGATAATATATTTTTTAAGAGGATTTCAAATTACTTGACATGAAATTCCTTGTTTGGATATTATCACAAGGGAATTTCAAAATTCCAAATATTTTTGAGATATTCTCAAAACTTAAAAGAGTGGATTTCAAAGTTATTCTCCATAGAGAGAATTCTTAAATTTCCTCTCATCTTTGTCTCATAATTTTCACTTTCGACTAATCAATCTCCTGCCATTGGTCCCTTTCCCATGTACTAATTGCCGATCACCTCCGCTAGAATTAACCACTTGCCTACCACTACCCTCCCATCCCTCCCTTCGTTGTTGCCAACCCATTGCTGGTCACTCCAACCACCCACCCCTGGTGCGTGCGCGTACCAATCGTCGGGCAAGCCTACCACTCCTGTCGCTGGCATTAGCTACCTACCGCCACCGCTCATGTCGGTCATATGTCCATTGTTTGTTGCCCGCCGCCTATTGTTCCCACTCTCGCCCATCATTGCATTCCATCCGAGTGCCTATCATCTATTCATATTCATAGAGAAGGTGATATAATTTCAAATAAAGTCATGCAATTACCTTATCCAAACATAATAATTTAAAAATGAAGGGAATTCAATTGAAGCAATTGGAATTCCTTGCATTTTAAATTCCCGGAATTTGAGAATACTCCATCCAAACGTAACCTAAATTTACAAAATGAGTCATTTAATCTCTATTATAAATCATAGAGTGATTTATTTTGTGCACTTTTAGACATCAAAATGAGTATAATATGTTCCAAAATAGTTTCATTTAGTTTGCCTCTAACGTTTTAATAGCATGTCATCATTGTCCTGTGCCACATGGGTAAGTTCACTCATGAAAAACTAATAGGGTGACTAATGTGTCCATAATTTTCAATCTTGAAGGACCACATCTTGAAGGATGAAATAGTCAACGCAAAAATCTTGAAGGACGAAATAAGGTATTTTATGTGTTTTGTAGTTTTTTTTTTTGGTAGAATATGTTTTCTAGTTTAATTGAATAGTTTAATTAGGATATAAATTGATTATAGTTTAATTAAAATTAACTTTTTATTTAACATGGTCTCGTTTGATGATTTTTTTTATCCTGGAAATCACCTTTTTACTCTAAAAAAATAATTTATCATATATTTGAATAATATTTTTTAAAAATAATCAGAATCTCAAAAAAAAAAATCAGTTTCCAATTTTTGTATAAGCTAAAAAAATAATTTTATAAAAAAGGTCAGTTTTTATTTATTTTTAGTTATATGTGAAATTTAAATTTTATAATATTATTTTTCAAAATCTAAAATAAATACATCCTAAATTTCTTGAGTTTATGTCTTCAATTATCTTATAAGAATATTTTGTTTGTGTCGTCTGTATCCAAAGCAATTTAAAAACTTTTGATTATTATGAAAAATATTTTTACAACTAAATTCAAAGATAAAAAGAAATTGTGCTTCTAGTTTTGCTTTTGCTCTTGAAGAATAATAAAATTAAACTTCTTTCAAAAACTTAACCAAATGCACTGCTAATCTCTGTTAATAGATAACAATGTTCTTTTTTAGATATAGGGTTTATTTGGGTAAATAATTTATTTAAGTGCCTATATAAAAATACCTTTTAAGAAATAACTTATGAATTAGTTATTTTATATTCAAATACGTAGAAATAAAGTGTTTATTTTAAGTGTTTCAAAAAATGCTTCCTAAGAAATCAAGTATTTAACTTCTCAAAAAACTCAAAAAATAACTTTTTAGGAAGCAATAAACGGTATAGCCAAACAAGATAAAAAGTTAAAATGCTAAGTTTCACTCCAAAAAAAAAAAAAAGTCATAAGTTATGGTATCCAAATGTACCCATAACAAGATTAATAATTCATTTTTGAAAAATATTCCACAATTAGAAAAATAATGACAAAATTTTATATGAAGGCCATTGAATTAAATGAAGAGATATGACTTATTTATTATCTAAGAGTTAATAAGTACTATGTCACATCATTCTAACAATTGAAAAATTTAAGTAAAATTTTATTAGCTATCTAGAATTTTTCTTAACTTTTTAAAAACTTTATCATTTTTAGTTAAATTATTTTTACTATATTAATACTGAAGATTTGCTTTTGATAAATTGCAAGTATAAAATATTTTTACATTGATACCTAGTCATCATATATTGCAAAATAAGCTAACATGGTTTATTTTTACACTAGCTACTGGTATTTAAAAAGTTATACAAATTCAAGTATTTGGTTACATAACACTTTGAAAACTTTATATTGTTAGCATATTAAAAAATAAATTCTATTATTTAATAATTTACTTTTATAATTATTATTTCTATGTAATTAATTTTTTGTAATACAATTTGGCGGTTGGATTTTGGTTTCTAGCATGAGTTGTGTTGTTTCTGCTAGGAAACAGCCAACTCATGCCTCATTCATCATTCATGAAGATAACCTCATTTAATGTTATATCTCATTCAATGATAAATGAGGGTGGATGATAATCTGGTCCCTTTACTTCTAGCACATCATATGATCCTATAAAAAAAATTGCAAATTAACCCACACTCACATTAACTCCAATTTAAAAAAATTTCTATTTGATCCTTTTATTTTTTTCACTCCACCCCTCCTATCATATCATATTATTTCTAATTTATTCTCTAATAACCCAACCTAACCTATGAAGAAACCCTTTTTCAAGATATCCTCGCCCTATATAATAGGAAATTGTGAATGACGTGAAATTGTAATATAATATCAAGATAAACACTTTAAAGTGGTGTAGTAGTTTACCACTATCTTGATAATTTCCCTTCGAGGCTCTACCTTTTCGATGGTAGAAAGGAGTCGAGATGATATATAATTTTTTGGTCCATGCATACAACCACGAGATATCAGTGGCCACCATCTTCTTTTGTTTTTTTCTAACTAATTGGCAAACTATAATTTAACAATGTTAGGATTTTTTTCTTTTTGCCTATAAAAAGATTGATATTTTGCAAATTGCCCATATGATTATCATTCTTTTATAGAACCCAATATATTCAACATTACATATTGACGAGTTCATACTCAAAGAAATTCATATAAAAGGACAAATAAAGAAATCACCAGCATCAGTTACAAATCCACTAAGGAAATCAAATTATGAAAATGAAAGGGACAATGAAAGAACTAACCCTTTATGCAAAGTGGCATGATATATTCTTTTATAGTGGTTATAAACAGTTAAGAAAGTACCTTCATCAGAAACATAAACCAGTAATGAGATCACAATCAAAAGGCATTAGTTACAATATTGCATTTATAATGACTTATACTACACAAATGAGTGAAAGAAAATGAGAGGAATCATAACTAAGAAAATGATCAAGACATGACACATACATTGAGTATTGTAAATTGGCACACCAAATAGAGCATTGCAAATGAAATTAGATTAAATGCAGGCATCAATCTTAAACAAAATTTAGGAGAACAAGATGCCATGTTTGCTTTCTCTTGGCCAATAACAAACTTGTCAAGTCCTTTACAGATCTCCTTTGGGAGGGCAAATCCTTACCCCAAATTAGACCCTTCCCAAGTAGTTTTCTCTCCATTCCCCCACCTCCTCCACCTTCCCTTGGCCCTGAAACCCTGATAACACTAATCCCAGGTGCAAAAAGTGGCCCTGAAGGAGTATGCATAGCCAAACCATTCCCATTATTACCACCACCTGGTGGTGGAGGCCATGATGTCTCAGGTGGCTCCCCATTATCTACACTTCAAGTCTTGAACACATAGCCAGAAGTTATCAGAGAACAAAATAGTTTATTTGTGATGATACAAATGGGTAAAATATCGAAGCTGTAGAAGTTAGCATACTAAAAAATTATTAGAATTAAATTCTTTATCATTCTAAATACACACACCCTGCCTCTTAGGAGATGCAAACAATTCATTGAACCTGTTGGCTAATAATAATGTAAAATCAGACAAGTGAATTAATAATGAGTAGTTGAGTTTTTCATACAACAAAGCTATTAACTAACATCTATGTGTAAAACTATAAAATTGAGTTTAGAAAATATTATACTTGCACAAATTATAGACTCTGAAAGAAGCATAGAATCCAAGGATAAATTACCTTCTAAAGTGAGTTTTAGATCTAAGCACAACAAAAATCATGTCACTGAACTTTCAACACAAGGCAAAATGTATGTTGCAAGCAAGCTCAAGGTATTATTACAACAATAATTAAGTGTATGTGTAGATCCATTCATCAATAATGTAATAAGAGTATACACAAAGTGAATAACCTTTATTGGTGTTCAATTAGGACTTGAAACTAAGATGGCATAGAGCACAAAATTTTCATATAGATATGGACATGAAATTCAGTAAATCTGTCCAACTCAATGTAACACTAGCTTTTATTCCACAATGGACAATTTTTATTTTTCAATTATCACACACTATAACACTATTCCCTTCTACTTTTAATCCATACTTTGTGTTCTCTTTCAAGGTTCAGTTTCTCCACTCAAATTAAGTTGCTAGTGGCTACATATAAGCAGGTCATAACCGCACTTGAACCATCTACCCCTGTCATCATACCTGCAAAATGATTAAGGGATTGGAATTAAGCTTAGAATGGGGAAAGAAATTTTTATCCCACACAGGATAAAATGAATTCATACCAGATTCCTTTCCAAATGTTGCCTCTTATATCACCCAAGTGCATATCCCTTCAACTGGGAGTTTGTTATTTATTTTTTTCTATCATGCCTTTGCCCACTTACTCCATTTCATTGCCTTTTGCTCCATCCTTATTCTTACATCTAATATGATTACACTCACTTTGCTTTTCTGCAAAATTCACATCCAATAGAAAACATAGCTAAACTAGCTTTGAACAAAAGCATGTACACAATAGCATTATTATTCATTCATTAATTGGAACATGACCCTAAGTTTGTTCATGCACAATCATAACTAACTGACAACATTCATGTTCACTGATTCAAAAATCATAACCCAACCCACGAAACATTGCCAAGCACCTCCATGGAACCCTTAACACATTTGAGACTTGCCCTTTAGGAAGTGGAGAGGTTGATGATGTCCTTGGCCCTGTCCCTAGCAATGGCTGCCTCCCAGTCAATTGATCGGCCTTGCCATGAGTGGAGGATGAGCGATGTCTGTCATGCGGAGCCTTGAACCACATCCACCGCCAGTTCATTTCCTCCAGCTCCAAGTCGAAAAATAATAGGAAGGCTTCTTAGCAAAAATGAATATTCATAAACTAAATACCAATTTTAGAATTAAGAAAAATGGACTACATATCCACCATAAGATTTTACTAACATCTGATCTAATGGCTCAAACAGGCGGCTCATTTAATGGTCCAAGAGTAGTGGGGACCAAATTATTCTTCATTATAAATGGGATATGATTCGGCATAGTGTCCTATCATATATATGTGTAATACCCTAGATTTTCAAAAAATAAATAAATAAATAAAAGGTCAGAAATTTTTTTTTTGAACCAAGAAAGGTGCCAGTTACCCTTTTGTCATTTTGGGTCCTGAATTTTGCTAAGTCTGGACCCTACACGCCCTTGGAGGGCTATATATTAGAGCTATTTCTTGGGACCAAAAGTCCCTAATTATTTCCTAAAGGAAAATGAGTTGAAGAGAGATTTTTAACGAATTTTATGAAACCCTCAAGTGCTTCATTTTTAGCCTAGTTTATAAAATCGTAAGATTTTTCAAATTTAAACTAAAATCCAAAAATGAGATTTTAATTGGTTAGGATTTTGATTTTTTTAATATTTTATTTGAATCCAAATAGGGGGTATTTCCCTATTTACATTTATGTTTTAAAGTTAACATTAACTTAAAATTAAGAAATATAAATAAGTGAGTAATGGAATAGTAATCCAATACATCCGGATTGGAGCATCTGGAGCCTCTGGAGGCAGGCGGTTAGAGGGTGAAGTTGGTGTGGAGCTTCTGGATACCGCCCAGGCTGTCATGTGACCGCCCAGGCGGTAAGAGAGAGTAAGTCGGTGCGCCAAAGTGGCAGGGACCGCCAGGTCATATGATCGCCCAGGCGGTGAACGCGAACATAAAAATCCCATTTCGGGGTAGACCATTCAGACATAACCATCTCCCCTAAACCTCTCTCAACTTCGAACAAACACCTCTCCAACCCATTTTCACTCATAAAACTCCATTTTCTTCCAATTCTTTCAAGTTTAACTTAGAATCTTCAATCCTCCAAGCTTAAAGGTATGTTATTTTGCTAGTTTTGCTCATTTCCATCAAGTTTTCCTAGCTCAAAAGTGGTTCTCCATGTCTTCTAAGGAAGAGAGGTTCTTTACCTTGTTAGAAATGGAATTTGAGTATTTAGAGGTTTTTAAAGGTTGATTTAGAGTTCTATTGCTTCCATGACAGATATTGCTGTCATTTTGTTCCCAAGAGTTCTGTTGGTGTAATTCCTTCTCTGTCAACCCTCTAGGTGAGTGGGTTCACATCTGTGACTTCTATATTATGCATTAGAGTTATTTTCATGAAAACTATGAAGTACTGGTTGATTTAGAGGATTACTATGAGAACTTGAAGTTTACTGTTAGATTCTATGTTTTGAACTCCTGGTTTTAAAACATGAAACATGTTTTAGACAAAACTCATGGGATCATGCTTGTTATAACGGTTTTATATAGGATTGATGATATATGATTCTATTAGAGCCTGTTATGGATGTTTTACCTGATTTTGAAACTGGTTTAATGTTTATGCTATGGTTTTATACTTATATACAAGGTTTAGAGAAAAGCGACTGAAATTATAGTTTAGACTCTATGATTTCAGAATATGATATTGAGTTTTCCTAGTTATGGTTGGAACTATGTTTAATAAGTTAATAGTTGATTTAAAGAGTTTTGATGATTGAATGATGTTTTGATAATCAATAAAAGAGTTTTAGAGTATGAGTTTCCACGAGATTAGAACATTGACGGCTACATACTTTGTGAAAGTTTGGAATCCCAATGTCCACAAAGGGTGATTCCCTGGACATGGTTCCACGCCAGTTATACTAAGGTTAGAACTTTAGAATCGAATGGACTCAAGTTTTCATAATATAACAAGCTTATTGTTAATAAGAAATGATATAGCGATTCAGATATAAAAGGATTTTAGAGCATGAATCTTTGTGTGACTCAGAGCAGTTGGAGAATATATTCTGAACTTGGAATTACCAAGTGTGATTTCATAGTAACAGTTATGCTAAGGTCAAACTGAGAGTTAGAGAGATTCAAAGCTCTCAGTAAGTTTATGAGCCCACGATGGGCAATCTATTCAGAGAATTATAAGCCCACGAGGGGCAATCCATTCAGAGAATTACAAGCCCACGAGGGCAACATATTCGAGAATTATGAGCCCACGAGGGCTTGGTTCATGAGGAACCATTAAGATCTCAGTGAGGGCTCTTGTTCACGAGGAATGAGCACCGCTTTTCTGTTATTGTTTATCGTTATGATATTTCAAACTATACATTAATATTTCTCTAAAAGCTATTACATTGTGAATTTATATGATTTCAGGTATGAAAGTGAATTGAGAAAATGGTTGAGTTTATAAAATGATGATTTGAATATGGATATATAAAATGTACGTATACGTGATTATGTATGATTTCAAATACTATGGATATTATTATGAGTTCATGCATTATTTCTTTGATGTCCCGTGGAAGGAGGTTTCAGGTGAGGGCTCACTCACTAGTTTTGGTATCAAAACTCACCCCTCTAATTTATCTCATTTTTACAAGAACAAGACAATAAATTCTACAGCTGGACAATGCTGATTGGCAAGTTTCACCAGAGTGAAGCATTTCAATTCTATCTAGAGTGCTCCAGGATATGTAGGCAGGGTCCCGGACCTAGGGTATGAGTTATTGCATTTAGCATATCATGATAAATTTTAAAGTGTATTTCAATGTTATTTCGATTATATGAACGATTTTGTATTGAACAATATTATGAGGTTTCAGACATGATTATTTTATTTTCAGAGAATAAACAATGTGTCTAGAGAAAGTGACAATTGTGCTTTAAATAGACTTTTATGAACAGAGCATGCATATAGAACAGGTCTTTAGGCTAACGTGAGAATGAGATTTCTCACGTGCCTCACGTGCCCAGGTCGGGTCGTGACAATATGAGTACAAATAATATTTTTCTTCTAACATTAATGCCCCTACTATGCATGCTTCAAGCTTTACGAAGTTGTCATCCATGTTAAAAATAATATTATTATTTTAAGGGTTTATCTGGTTAAGAAATTAGAAATAGAAGGTTTTGTATTGGGAACATGTGTTTTTATGTTTTCGATGTGTAAGACCTATAAAAATAACTTTTAAATATTACTTTTTCTAGTCTTTTTAATTAGTGCCCTAAGGATATTGGTTAGCAAAAACCTTATTTTGATATCTAAAACTGAGTATCCTATTTTATATTTTGACAAAAGTGATACTTAAATTTTATATTTGATTAAACAAAGTTAAAAATAAATTTTTTTCATATTCTTTTTTTAAGTTATTCAAATATACCAAATATTTTTTTTAGTGCAAAAAGTGATTTTGAGCTTGAAAAATTTAACAATGCACTTTGAAACACCTACTTTTTCATCATTGTATGTGATGGGTTAAGGGGATGAATGGAGATCACCACCACATCCAATAATAATAAAATTGATATTTTAATAAGACACTCACTTTTGGGTATTGATATAATATTGCTAGAGATGAGGGTTGTTTGGTTGAAAATGCAACGCTCGTTTTTTTTTTCCTAAGACATGAAATGTTTTTGCAAGGTAATTGTGTTGTATTCAACAATATTAAACTAATATTAAAGTTTAGTTAGTGTTATATATTTTTATTTTTATTAAAAATTTTATTTTATTATTAAATAGAGTAAAAACCATTTAGTAATTTATGACATGGATTTTAAAGCTTGAGCTAATAGGAAAATTAGTGACCACAGAATGTAGTTGAAGTGAAAAGCTTATGCCATTATAGTCATTTGGTGTTTTTTTTCTTTAAATAATTGCTCGAAGAATAAGCTTAATCTTCAGTTATCATTGCAAAAGGTAAAAGAATTACTCCTCCATAGATGGAGGATCACAATCGTTGTTGAGGAAGATACAAATTGCAATCCCAAATAGGAGCCAAAAAGTGATTGGAAACTTCCAGAACCTAGAAAGAGTAAAGAGAGGAAGAGAGAGAGAGAGAAAAATTGTTTGACAGCAAAAATAAAAATAATGAGTCAAAAGTGTCTACAATGTTTGACCTATTTTTATTTATAATATAGCAAAAATAACATAAAAATGGGTCCAGGAGGGTAAATTGCGTTGTCCTGATGCTAGCCTTAAGTATTTGACCGCTGGGAGTTAATTGAAAAAATCCTATGACGACACTCTCTTGTCCACTGCCAGGTCGTCATAGACTGTGGGGTGGTCTCTCTCCAAATTCTCCCATGCCTTTCTCTCAAACTGCTAGGGCAGTCAATAGCATTCCTAAGTCCCTTTTTCGCTCTAATGCACCAACCTGAAGTCCCTATTACAAAACAACACTCATTCAAAGAGATTAAAAGCATAGATTACTTCGAAAATATGATTATTCACTAAAAATAGTGCTAATAGGTAAGAAATTATTCAATGATGCATGATGAGGATAAAGTACAAATCCACCACTTATCAATCAATTAAGCAGAACTATGATGCAAAATGTTCAGAGTTAGAAAGAAAAATGAGAGCATAATGCAACCCATCAATAATATTCTTCTATAAATGATTCTAATAGCATTTTTGTCCCCATAGTGTTTATTGATACAAGTGAATTTGGCTAACATTTTAATTCATTTCCATATAAAGGAATGCAGTATATTACAGGTATTTTTTGTTAACAAAGTCACTCATTCGATAGACAAGCATATATGATCTTCCATGCTATGTGATTTTCATTCTAATAAAGTTCCCTACCTTTAAAACACACTTTTTTTTCTATCTATTTGAACTGTTATTAGATTAGATTACCATCATTGCATGTTTTTATTGTTTTAAACTATTTCATATGTGTATAATCTTATCTTATATAATAGTTTTGTAATTTTCTGTGAAGACGCGGGCACTACACTATAGTTATTTAGCATTTATTAGTGTTATGGACTATGGGTAGGTCTAATATCAAATGTGCTTGATACTAGCTCTTAAAGTCCAAGAAGCTATGTCCGACCAAAATAAAATGTCCAAGAAGTTAAGGGAATCCTAAAAAAAGATACACTCCATGAAAATTAGAGTTTAATTGCTCTCATTCACTCTTTCATATCTCTATAAATAGCCTTTTGAACATAGGATCTAGGGAAGAAAGATACACATACATTATTTATTTTTCTAAAACTCTTGAGTATTCTCTGATTTGAGTGTTTGAGTCCTTACAAGTACACCTTATCCATTTGGAGCAAAGAGCTAGGGTGGGACATGGGCAGACCACGCCCTGAACAGGGCCAGGCCTCAGGAGCACTGGCCTAAACCTGGCTTGTTACCTATTATAGGCTTTATTTTTGCCTGGCCTGTATGGCCTAAAGTCTACTTATAAAACCTTTTTAAACCTGTTGCAATTTAAAGGATAGGCCTCAAGGCCTAGGCCTTCATGTAAGCCTAAATAGGCCTAGGCCTTTTAACACTCCTTTGAAAGGCCTAAAAAGGCCTTTGAAGCTCACCATTCAATTTCATGGACTCAAATTAAATCCAACAAAGTTCCAATTTCAAACACATCAAGATTAAACATTCAACTAAAAGTTCAAGCAAATTCAAACAATATAGCTAAACCAAAGTTTCAAAAGAAAATTCAACGACAAGTGAAACAAGGTTCACCAAGTCTCAAGAACAAAGCATGAGCATCAAAGAAATCTGGACTAACGAGCTAACATTTCAGAAGCTAACATGTGGAAATGCAACTTCTAGATGTACAAGTAATTTAAAAGGAGTAAAGAATACAATGGCATCAAAGTATCAACTTGCAAACATGTTTATGGAATTCATAGATGCTAAATCGAGGGGCAGTCGTAAAGATGATAGAAATTTAAAGCATGGTCCAACAGTCACTATTAAAAACCACGCCCACTTTAACCCAATCCTCCCTACTAAATGCCATGCTCATCTGATACAAGTGGTATATTTATAGAAAATTTGTATACTTAAAGCATGGTAGCTCAAAGTGACTATTTGAATTTGCTCTTTTCTAAGCCTTGTCTCCACAATAAAATTAACACATCTTGTATCAAATCGGTGCTCTGGTCATGTCCACTTCATTATCAAATCCAACCTATATGATGTCGTGTAGTAGTCCACACATGATCCAACCTCTACTATTTCTTTTGTTGCTACAAATCTATCTAATATTTAAGCAGGTAGTCTATTATATAAGAGAGTTGCAGAATCATAAGCACAACTATGTTAACTATTGTTTGAGAAGCAAAATCTTAATTTTAATAACCCAAAATCTAAACTAACAAGCTATAAAAGGAAATTCATGACAAGCAAATCTGAATTAATAAGCCAACACAACATACAAGCACTTAAACTACAGTTTACACCTTTCAATATCTAGCACGTGAAGTTGGACGAGATGATGATGGTGGCGTGTGAGATGATGAAGGCGCAGGGGTGGCAGCCGGCTTGCAAGCTTAGGCTTCTAATGTCGTGCGAGATCCGCGGTGACACAAGCTTTGAAGGCGCGGGCGAGGGGTGGTGATCTAAGGAGTGACCACACGGGTGGTTGAACGAAGATGCGACCGCGCGAGGGTGGCTGATTTGAAGGCGCAACCGCACGGGGTGGTTGCTTCCACCTCGCAAGCTTGGGCGAACGATGACTCGACGACACTGACGCGCGGGGGGTGGCCTGGCTCGGGCGAATGAGGCTGTGCCGTGGATGTGACGGCCGTGAGGGACCTGACCGTGAGAGTGTGAAGCCGTGACTTGTAAGTTGTGAGAACTCAACAGAGAAAGTTGCTTTTTAGGTTTCAAAATGAGTAAATGCGTTTCGTTGGTTGTGGGTCTGATTGCCTTAGTCTCTGATTTTAAATTTTTTTAATTTGTTTAGTTTTGAAAAGTAATATAAATATATTACCTAGGATATATATTATCAAACAAGTAAGTTGATGTAGTGGTTGATACTCTTTGTAAAGTGTCTAGCCTCTTTAACTAAACAAGCTTTTTGAAAGGCCTGAACCTAACTTAAATAATAAACAAGTTAGCAGGGAGCCACAAGTCCCGACAAGCCGCCTGGCCTTCCCATCCTTACAAGGAGCAAGAAAGATCATTATAGTAGTTTCGTGTTCCCCTAATCCGCCTTATCTAGAGTGACAGGTAATATCTATCTTGCACTCTACTTCGTTAACACATTTGCTATTAATCTTTTCTTAACCTGGAAGAATTGTGTACGTCGTCTCCAAAAGATGATTTTGCAAAAGAAAAGGAAGCAACAAGTATACATCACATTGTGCTTTCTCAATAAAAATCAAAAAAGAGAAAAGGATGACGAAAACTTTTGAAGACCAAATTTGATTTTCTGACATGGAATCTTGACACAGACCATCTTTTCTAGTAAGGAGCTTGGCTCTTTCACTTTTCAACCCTTTGATTGGTTTATTCCTTGATTATAATTTACGTTTTGTTCTTCCAAAAGAGCATTCAACGTAACTTACGTTTTATGTGTTGTCATTCACACCCTTTGTTTTGTGAGGAAAGACAGAAAAATAAAAAACATAGATAGAGAAACACAGTGTCGCTACGCACAAGGTGAAGGACAGCCTCAGCATCCGTCTTCCATGCACTGCTTTCATAAGGAGTTAAGGACCACCCGAGCTTCGATGCCAGTTCACCTCGCAACGCTGCCCCAACTTCATGGTTTCCACCGGCCTCCACTCTAGTACGAGCAAAACAAAAAAGAAAAAAGTGATGCACGGCAATAATGCCAGGAAGAAGAAGCAGAAACGAAAGGCTAGGGCTGCGAGTTGAAACATTGGACATCTGACTATAGCATAGAAATTCAAACTTTGAGATCATAACCTCACAAGAAATTGAACCCTTATATTGAAGGCTCCATATTTTTCATTACAACCTTTCACAACTTATGTTAGCAATTTAGACTTCCTACACAGGCAATCTAAGATTGAACTCGTCGGACTCTTGAAGCTTGTTCCATATGATAGAAGGGGACTCATTTCATGAAGAATGGAACTTGGAGTTCATAAACTAGTTCCTAAACCTAAAACGTTAATAAACCTCGTAAACTCAACATTCGACTAAGCATAGTTAGATATCCAGTTAGGGGCTCTGTTATGAACTATGCTTAGGCCCAATTTCAAATGGATTAGATACTAGCTTTTAAGGCCCAATTAGCAATTAAAGGAATCCCAAATAAGGACACACCCCATGAAAATAGGAGCTTAAATGCTCCATTCACTCTTATATATCTCTATAAATAACCATCTTAACAAAGGATCGAGGGGTACGCATAAATTCTTTATTTGTCTAATTCTCTTGAGCACTCCTTGACGATTGGAGTCCTTGAAGATAGACCCTACCCATTTGAAGCAAGGAAGATCATCACAATAGTTTCGTGTTCCTTATATCCACCTTATCTGGAGTGATTACCAAGTAATATCTATTCTTTACTCTACTTCGTTACAATTAGATTTAGCTCATACTAGTTTTAGAATAGTGAAGTGCGTGTTTGGGAACACATAAAACAACTTTTTTTCTTTTAAAAAAATTGTGTTGACAAAATTAGTTTTATTTGGATAATGAATGAAAATGAATTATTAAAAAAATAATAGTTTTAAATTGAAAAACAACTTATAATGATGAATAACTTTTTAAAACTTTTGATTACAAGAAGAAGCTGATTATTTTTTAGTCATAATATTTTTATAATGTTAACCTAAGTATTAAATCTTTATATAACATTTATTATTAAATAAAATTATTAAACATATTTTAATTTTTAAATTATTATATTTTTTGTTTTCTATTTCAGAGTTTTATTTTTCAGTTTAATTTCAACGCTCTGATAATATAAAATTATTTTATATTATCATCTAATCAAACGTTGATAATATACCAATCATGGTGGTTAGTGGATATATAGTTGTTATAGTGGATAATTTATCTAGCATAATTTCGCATTTTCTTGAATTTCTATTAGTTAACAGTATAAACTTATTTTACAATGTCATTGTATACAACTTAACCTCTTTATTTTTATTCACTATTATTATTAGTATTATATTTCTACATTTTGGGCTCAGGGCCCATGTTATGGAAATCAACTTATCTTTGTTTTTGTTGTAAAATTAACATTTTGTTTTGCCGTGGTAAAATTAACGTATCCAGCATGTATAATGGTTGGCAAAAATAGAAGTCTCGGCCCAGCCAAATAAGCTTCACCCAATCGGCCAAACTCGATTAGTGCGTAGTTGACGTAATAGGGCAACGACTAAGGCCAGTGACTATAGCAAATAGGATTGTATCATCAAGTCCCCGGCCCAGCAAAGCTATTATCCAAACTAGAATTTGGTGCACAGCTGATCCAAAAGGAAATGAAGTTCTTGGGGTTGGCAATATATGTTCGTTTGTTGACCCAAAAAACACTATATATGTGTGTTTTCGTGTATGAAACTTTGGCATATAGTAAAAAGTTGTGTTATTTATACTCATTGTATATTAGACATACCAACTCACACCCTATATGGATCTCATTCAAGTAGAGTCCGCATTCCATTCAATAGTGAAAAAGTGAGTTGGTACGGATCTACACATAATGAGGACAATAATATTTTTCAGGAAAAAGAGTTGTATTGTAGGCGAAGGATTTGATAGTCCACGTAACAGGCCATTTGAAAACCTTTAATGAGATGAAATTAAATTGAATCTTATGTTTGGAATAAATCAGTAAATTTAATAATTCAATTCATTGATTTGGGATGGGTCTAAAAATGAATTTATTTAATTATTTTTACTATTTTATCCTTCATTAATTGGTTAGAAACAAAACATTATATTCAAGTAAGGTTGTTGTGGTATTTTTATTTGTTAGAATTCAATTTACATACCAAATCATACTCATTTGAGTCTGATTTCAATTCCCATGGAATTTTAATTCATTCACTTAAATTGCTTCTAAAGCATGAAATTCAATTCAATTTCTTGACAGAATTGAATTCCAAGGATTTGCAAACATCTTGTAAGCCATGGACCAACGTTGGTCTGCATACCAAACTTCCAAAGTTACCTTGTTCATAATATCTAATACTCACTTTTAACCCTCACCCATTCTCCACACACAAGTGTCTCCGATTTCCACCACCATTGCGGCCTTCATTCCTTACCACCTTCGCGGTCATTTTTTTCTCTTTGTGCTTCAAGTCAATCACAATGAACCCGAGGTTGAGTTGAACCATCACAAGCTGAAGTTAGAGGTGAAACTCTCCAATGAGGTGTCGGGAGGCAACCGTGAACCTTTGAAGGTCCTGGACACTTCAAAAGAAGAAGCGATGTCCAATTTGTGTCGTGCATGACGCTAGCAATGAAGGTTATTAAATATAAAAGCATTAGTGAACCTGAGCATGAATTCGATCCTCATTGCCCCCAAGGTCAATTTTGTGACTCATACACCAAGTAGTCTAGAATTCGATCCTTGTTGCCCCCTGACCACCCTATTTTATCCGGTCCATAAAACAAAAACTAATTTTTTCAATCATATTTTCATGTTTGGCCCATTCATAGACTCATGTTGGTAATTTTATTTTGTTGAGTGAAATTGCAAACCATTTCAAGTTTTATCTATAGCTCTTTGTTGTATTTAATTCAAATTCAGTTAGACCATTTTTATTTAGCTTCGTTTTATTTTTGTTTTACATTTTTGGTCCTTGGATTCAAAAAAAAAGAAAGGGAATGTTGGATTCCTCTTTCTAGTGGTTCCTCATAATAATAATAATAATAACAAAATAAAGAAAAGGGACGAAAGAGCTATGCTTTCACGGGCTCATCTTCGTTCGCCTCCAAAACACGTGAAGCGGGATGAGGGGAAGAGGTGGTGGACACCATGATGGTGTTTCTCCCCACTTTGTGCAAAATGTTAATATTCTTTCGGTGAATGAGCTGGGAGGGATACACACACCGAGAGAGACCGTGAACTTGGGCGCTTCACTCTTTCACTATATGCACCCAACACCTCCATCATAAAAGGGGGACGAAAATTTTCAAGGGGAGGAAAATTTTCAAAAGGGAACCATCAGTAAGAAAATTTTAAAACACAAAGAATATATACAGAGACATCAGGAAAGCCAATTGGAGGGGAACCTCCAAAGAAATTAGTAACATCCAGCAAGACAACAACAAGAAGAAAAGAATAAGGTGATAACAGCAATAGGAGTATAATCATCATTAAAAAAAAAAAAAGAGGAGAGGCCGCTATAGTTTTTCACCGCCGCCACCCCGACCTCCCTTCCTCTCTTCCACCATTATCATCATCTTCCACCATCATCTCTAAGCCCAAGTAGATCCACCAACCACCACAGCTATCATCATCCTTCTATCACCATCACCCATTCTTCCTCAGTCACAACCACGTGAATCATCACTAGCCACCACCATCACTTGGATCCACACCTGAAAGTTTAAATCCAAGTCATAAATAAACCAAACCAAAAGGAAATAGAAACTGAAAGAAAAAAAGGGGAACATAAACCACCGCAGCCTCACATCATCATCAGCCTCACAAAGTCATCCTCGAACCAACCCATCACCGCTATCCTCTCTTCCGCCTAGCACCCACGCGACTTTTACCACCATGAGCCACCCTCAAACACCAGATCCACCCAACCTCCGCGGCTTCCCTCCTTGGCCACCGTGCATTCCTTCTCTCCGTGCATGCAACTCGGATCGGCCTATATCCTAGAGCGCCGTCACGGATCGCCATTGTGCCACGCTCCGCCTCCTCTTCCCTTCGCAACCACCGCGCTGCACCTCCACCATGACTCACATCATCCAGCCACCGCGAATCAAGGCCGCAAATTGCGCATCACCACCTCGCGATCCAGCCAGCGCCGGTTCCTCCCCGATCGCGGCCGTGTAGAAACCAGCTCGCCACTTCACGCGTTGCGGTCACCTTCTCCCATTCGGCGCGGCCACCTTCCACCCAGCTACACCCTATCCTCCATCACCGCAACTTCTTGGATCTACTTTCCCCGCGACTCATCCGTGGACTACCGACCGGTGCGGTGGCCGTGGCACCTCTCCCTCTGCTTTCTCCCTCTCCGTCCCCTCTCCGCCTCCATCCCTCGAGCTGCCACGGCCTCTTCGCAACCTCACTCATCTCGCCGCAGTGGCCACTTCCCTTCCCGCGGCTCCTCTCTCTTCTCTCTCGATCTTCCCTCTGGCATCTCTTCTTTCTCTTTTGCTTTTCCGTCTCTCTCCCTCTCTTTCTCCCCTGAATGTTTGGGTTAGTGAAGTGAGAGTGTGCGTGTGTTTGTGTGTGTAAGTGGGGAATGGAGTAAAATTTAAAAAATAAAAAAAAATTAGTTTAAGTAAATTAGGATAAGGAAAATAGGGAGTTTTAAATTTTATTTTATTGGTATTCTAAGATAATGTTGTTTTATTGGATTAGATTTTAAATTCATTTGTTAGGATTCGGGTTTACTCTTTGGGTTAATATTTATTTTACCTTTGGCTTTGCTTGTTTAGAATTGGGTTAATTTGGGACTAAAATAAAAAAATATTTTTATGCACTATGGGGTTAAAATAAATATTTGGATAGTTTACTTTACTAAAAAAAGGATTTGAGTCAATTAATCGATAAATTGTTTTTTTAATAAAATTAATAACTCAGTCATGACGGCTTATTAATTTTATGTTCTGGAATATTTTAGCTGTGATAGCTTGATATTTAAAATTCCTTTTCAAAATTAAAATTAATCAAACTCACAAATATTTTACAGAACTACGTGACTTTGAGTTTTCCATTAGGAGGATACGTAGGAGAGGCGATTTCATTCCTGTCTAGTCAAAATTAAATTTTCATACTTTTTGCCTTATTTGTAAATAAATTTTTTTATGAGACATTTTATTTAATTTAAATGTTCATTTATTTGAGGAATATTTTATTTTAAATGTTAATTTAACCGTGACGGTTTATTAACTCGATATTCTAACATTTAGCTTGTAAAGTTTTGTTCCAATTTTTTTTAAAGAAAAAATATTTCTCTTTTATATTTTATCTTCCTTTCATAAAAATATCAAAATAAATTATTTTTTATATTATTTGTAAATATTTATAATTCATGAGAGATTTTTATTTTCATGTATTTAATTTAAATTTGTTACTTATTTGTAAAATATTGTATTTTGAATAAAAATGTTAATTTAGCTATGACGGCTTGTTAACTCAATGTTATCGATATTTGAGTTGTGACAGTTTGGTGGTCTCTTTTCTATTTTTAATAAAATAAAAATAAACATTAAAAAAGGGGTTGTTAATTAAGTTGCACAATTAATTAAAGGTACTCTCTAAATATGGGTGTATTAAGGGTGCGTAGGATTAAATCCTACCCTTCCCTATACATAACCGACTCCGAACTCAAATATGGTTTTAAAGATCATTTCTTTAAAAATAAAATGGATTTTTCCATGTTTTCCTAAATTTAAATAAATTTGGCGACTCCAAATTTTAAAAAAAAAATTTGCCATTCCGTTGCGATCTGCGACACCCCCACTTCTAAATAAAAATAAATAAATTTCAGCACAATGTATAATGGGCCTGTGCATTGTCCATGATTTAAGTCCAAAAGAGACATTCGTAAGGGGACGTGTTAAATATAAAACTATTAGTGTGTCATAATCCAATAGCTTAAGTTTTTGGCACAAATTATTTTATGACAAAGGTGGTTTTTGCGTGTCCTCAACGGCGACTAGAGGTCGTATTTTACGATGAAGAAAGAAGGGCACTCCCCTACCCCAGTGCTCCTCTTTTCCAATTTGAGGATCTATTATCTTCCTTTTATTTATTTTTTTTAAAGGAAAAAAATTTGCTGAGCTGCTTCTTGTGATTCTCTCATTTTTTTTCCATCTATTTCTTTGTATTAATCAAAATCGGTCAAGTTTCCAATTTCGCCATGAAGAGGGCTGCAAAATGCAATTTAGTGATGGGTGTAAAATTGAAATAATGGATTTTGATCATAAATTTAGTTTGTAGTTGTTCATCATGACCTCTTTAATGTGTGTTTTATTTCTTGGTGTATAGTCACCACAAGGGAAGGCGATCATTGTGGGGAGTGGCGACTATTTGTTCGTGTACGAGTCACAAAAATGAAAAGCAATGACGGCTGTCAATAGCGGCTGCGAGTTGTGATTATTAGGGAGAAGATAAATGATAGATGTGAGAATTCATTTGATTATGAACATAAAAGAAGATTTTTGGATTCCTAAAATTTATCTTTAAAAATCAGCAAATAGACAAACGACGTCATATTGTATTATTGGTTCAAGTGTCTTATTTTGTCCCCTACGAGGACTAACATTACTCCACAACATGGAGGAGTAACAAATCCTTCACCTGTCTTGCAATATCACATCATGAGTAAGGGTTTAATACTCGAGAGGTTAGCTCAATGGAAGTGGATGATTGGGTCCTGAATGAGCTTTACCTGCATAGTTTCATATTTGATCGAAACTTAGAAGCTCTCTTTGAGAAAGGCCGTCCTGTTTACTACTCTAGGTCCAGAGGTTTAGGCTCTATTGCCTAACATTTTTCAATATAAAAAGAATCTAGGGCTTAATCCTTGAAATGGAACTGTAGTTGAGATCTTAGTATAGTGATCAGGTTATTAAACTCTTGAGTTAACTCGTAGACTCTTGTGCATTTACGAGTTATGTCCCCTAATCGAGTTTATGATTTTATGAGTTGAAGAGTTTACCTAACCTTCATGAATTTAGGTAAACTCCATAATTTAATAACCTTGATAGTGGCAAGATTTTTGTCTTTGAGTAAACAACATAATAGGACATAGGTTTGATTTCAACAATGTGATCAAAGGGATAAAAATCTTTTATCTCCAAATATCGTCCCTTCTCTGTCCTCCCAATAATTTATTGTCACATAAAAAGATAAGAATCAAAATATATTTAAAAATTTATAAGTTACTTAATATACAATATGTATCTCTTATGTATTAATAAACAATTAAAGAAACAAGGAATGTGATACTATTTGAGAACACAGAGATTTGTATCCAAACCACTTGTTCTCCCTTCCGATCATATGCGTGTATGTCCAAAGAAAGAAATTCTTGAAATAAAGCTGATTTCACCCCTCCCTAGACCCAAAAAACAATTGTTTAATAATAATAATAAAATAGAGGGATTTTCATCATTCTTGACCAGTCCTTTTGTAGTTCAATTCATCTAAGTAGCATTTCCTCACTTCAATTTATGACTTGTATGTAGGGGTGGGAGGGCTAGGCCCACACACTAAACAGGGTAGGCTTGTAACAAGAACAGTAGGCTTGAGCCTGACCTACTACTTGTTATAGGCTTTACTTTTGGCTTGGCTCCTCCTGGCCTAGCCTGAAGCCTATTTACAAAGCCTATTTTTAAAATTCATTCAACAAAAAAAAATTTGCAATTTACAAACCCATAGCAACACATATGTACAAAATCTCAATAGCAAATAAAAAAAATTAAATAGCAAAATAAAATCTCAAGAACAATCGAGCTAATTGATCACTAAATAAAATCTCAAAACAATTGAGTTAATTGATCACTAAGATACATAAAATCTCAGTAGCAAAACAAAATATTAGGAAATAGACAAAATCCCAAATGAATCAAATAGAGAAAAAAATGAAGCAAAACAATAACAACAACAAAACAGAGGCAAAGCTTCCAGTCATGGTTGCAAACTTGAAAAACAACACTTGTAGAACAACTAGGGCAGAGGTGTGAGAATCAGATCGGAGCCAACTTACAGTTCCAGACTCCTTCGTCCAATTCTCTAGTCATCAAATCTGAGGATGACGGTGATTTGTGCAGCGGTGGCACGATGCTGTGTGGCGGTGTGCAAGGTTGTGCTGGGGTGGCGACTGGCGGATGATGTGAGATTTGAAGGTTGGACGATGGTGTGGTGCGAGGTGGTGAACAACGCGAGATCTGAAGGTTCCCGAACGGTGTGGCGTGTGAACAATAGGATTGGTGTGCGTGTGTGGTGGTGCGGGCAACGACGATGGCTGTGTGTTGGTGGCTTCCGACCACGGGTGGGTGACTAGGTGTTGGGGCTTGGTTGCTTGTGCTTGGGTGTGGTGGCTGGGAGAGGCCTGACTGTGATAGTTGGAGACTTGGAGAGAGTTTTAGGTTTCTAAAATTTCAGTGTTTGTGAATTACATCCTCAAATTCTATGGTAGCAAAATGTGTTTTGATTTGTGAATATTAATTTTATAATTATTTAATTAGTTTAGTTTTGAAAACTAATATAAACAGTCTACGAGGCCTCCAAGAGAGCCTAGGTCTAGCCTCTTTACGTAAATAGGCTTTTGGAAAATCTTGAGTCTGGTTTAATTATTAAACAAGCAAGGTTAGAGGCCGCCATAGGTCAGGCTACAGGCCTTGAGGTTGGCCTATTCTTATCCCTAGCATGGCATTACGTTAGCCAGCGATGTCAATCTTTCTGTTTTGCCCGCTTTTTGTTTCATCAGCTTGTAAATGTTGGATTTAGCAGTGCCCACGGGCTGGACTATGGAGGATGAATACGCGGAGACTTTGAGCCTCCAATCACATCAAAACAAGAAAGCCAAAAGCTGCAAGCATATGACACAAGCAAATAATTTTACTTTACTCTGCTAGTCATGTGATGCACCACAACACTTCCTTCACATTTCATCATCACGAGTTCACTGACATGGGTTGAATGTTCACAAAAAATCAAATCCAACCATGACATATCTTGCTTTATATAGGATGTATAATATTGGCGGCAAATATAAATAATGAGTTTCACATGTATAATTTTGACTTTTATACTCATAATATGTGAAATATTATGCCAACTTATAATATGAATCATATTTAAATAAAATACATATTTCATTTAATAATAGATAAAATATTAATTGGTATGATATTCTATAAATTATGAATATAAATAACCTAACTCTATAATTTTACATCTAAAATTTATCAAAAAATTTCACTCAATTTTTACCTCTCAACCAACAAGCCCATTGCATTAATATTCTCAACTTCTCCTAGCATGTTTGGATGCCATCACTTTTGCCGTTGTCATGGTAAAAAGTGTTTTGGGAAAAAGTGATGTAGTTTGTTTTGGTTTTTTACTTTTAGAAGAAGTATTTTACTTTGGATGAAAGTGATTTTAGTGGAAGTAAGAAAATTTAGCTTTTATTTTTTTTATCTCATATTAATTCTTCTAAACTCACTTTTTTAATATCATTCCCAAATTTTTCTAATATCAATTATTTTAAAAGTAATTTTACTAAAACTTAAACCAAACATACCTACATGGTTTGTCTTGCTCTCATATGCACCATATTATATAAGTAACATATTTTATTGTGTGTTTGGAAAATTGATAACACACTTTAAACTTAATTTTGGACGTGTAAAATCAATTTTTTCCATTTTTTGATCCTGTGTGGCTTTTCTTTTTGGTAGAGTATAATCTCAAAATTAAATTAATTTTGGACTCCAAATCAATTCTAGTAAAAATGAAAATTTATTATTTTTAGAATTTTACTCTTTTAATCTTTGTTAAAATCACTTCTAATCAAATTGTCAAACATAAAATCATTTTAGCTCAATATCAATTCCAACAAAATCAATTTTAAGAAAATTAATTTCATCCAGAATTAGGGTGTTTGTATGGGATTTTGGAGCCTCAAAATCACTTTTTCACAAAAAATCACTTTTTTTATATTTGGATAAATTTTTTAAAATAATTAGAATTTTTAAATAATTATTTTTATGCTTTTTTGTATAAGTTAAAAAATAACTTTTGAACAAAAATTAAGTTTGTTGGTTTCAGTTTTTAGTTTTCATTTTTAATTTCTCAGTTTTCAAGATTTTGTGAAAAATATTGATTTTAGGATTTTATGAAGGAAATCCTGAAACTGGAAATAAAAACTAAAAACTAGAATTTGTAGTCTTCAAAATTTTCAGTATTTTCTTCACAAAATTCTGCTGAAAATTGAAAACTCAAACTGAAGTCCCTTAATTAGTTTTCAGCTTTCTAGTTATATATAAAAATTGAAGTTTTATCATCACTTTTTTTAAAATTGGAAACAAATGGACCCTCAATTCTACAAACACAAAACCTAACACAATCATTCTTATAACTGATTAAGAGTTTAGTGAATATAAAATATAGGGACATTTGGTAGGCGCAATATTTTTATATATTTGGAAGTGTGATTATGAGAATGTAAGATTCTAGTATTTAGTACACATGTTTTTGAAAAAATATTTTCAAATAAGTTATATATTCTCAAAAATAAAAATTGACTTATTTTTATTCTCAGCTTTCATATGGGAATAGAATGTTTTTGTAAAAGTAAAAACATCAAATTGCCCAAAACCCTGAACCACCATAATTGTCATTGGAACAGTGCCGCCATCATTACACCACCATCACTACAATTGCCATTAGAGCACCGTTGTCGTCGTCGCTAGACCATTGTCAATGCCAGATCACTATCAAGACCTGGGCCACCATTGACATTTGAGCATCATCGTTGACACCAAATCACTACAGTTAGTTACCATACCATTGATCAACCATTGGACCACCATAATTGTCTGTTCAATACTATTTGGTTGTAGGTATTTTGGCAAAATACTCATAATCCTTGGAATGCCAATATCAACCAAATTCATACATGATTTATCTCAATGTATAATTTATAAAATTCTTGAGATTTCAGTCTATATACCAAACATGTCTAAATATCTTGCATGGAAATGTGATTCCTCAAAATGCTACTTCTGAAAATGAAAAATATATATCTTTCAACCAAATGTCCCACAAAGGAATGCTAACATTCAAGCATGCTCCACTCATTTATTTGCACAAAAATATCCATATTGTCATTGATGTATATTCAATTTAAAAGTTATTTCTAGTTTTGTAATTAGTAACTTCATTAATTAAGGAAATTATTTTTCTCTCTCTTACAATCACTAACATGTTAATTTTTTCTCATTAGTCCTACTTCTCATTACCTAAATTTCTTTTCTAATAAGATAATTATTACTTAAATAATTTTTTAAAACAAATAATTTTATTTTGTCAATTTCAACATAATAAAATATTTTTATCTTTTAAAAATTTTAAATTTAATAATATAATATCATATTATTATGTTTTATAAAAATATTGAAAATTTTAATTACATTTTTAATCTCACGTTAATTGCATATATATGATAACATGTGATTTTATATCAATTACTATATTTGTTCTCAAATAAGTGTCAATTTTAAAAAATTTACCTTTTTATAAATAAATAACTATCAATTTTAAAAATCTAGGCAATATTAATTTTTTTTTAACTACAACCCTATTAAATGATAATTAACTACAACCCTATTAAATGATAAGTGGAGGAGTATGGGGGTAGTGGAGGGAAAGAGTAATTAAGAAAAAGGGAGAAAAATAGTGAGAATAATTTAATAAATTAATGGATAAAGATTTATTTAGGTCCCTCACTTTTGATCAAAGTTTTACTTAAAAATCCAAAACTTTTTTTGTTCTATTTTCGTCCCTAAAGTTTTCAAAATATTTTAACTTTATCTTTTTAATAGAAAATATCCAAATTATAAACAAAAAATGGATGTAAATGCCAAATTACAATGTTAGGAAGTCACAATAAAATATATAATGTCATATTACAATATTAGGGATAACAATATAACATAAAATATCAAGTTTGTATTAATTATTTGAGTGTCATTAACGTTTTAATTTGAACACAAACTTGATGTTTCATATTTTATTGTGATATCTAATATTGTAATATGACATTTTGTATTTTTTTTTGTGACATCCTTGCATTGTAGTTTGTCATTTATAGCCTTTTTTTTTAATAAATTGGATATTTTCTATTAAAAGTACAAAATTGGAATGTTTTAAAAATGTTAGGGACGAAAAATATAAAAAAAAAATTGGGACTAAATCCAAATTTTGATAAAACAAGAGACCTCAATAGATCTTTACACGTAAATTAACACACCTAAATCATTTTATCATTAAGATTTTGTTAATCATTTACTTAATTCATATGCATAGTTAAAACTGCACATTTATTTGAGAATGCAACTAACCCTAAAAGATTTATTTAATTAACGTTAATAATATTATTAAGATAGAAATAAATAGTTTGAATGAGAAAGAAACAATTACTACCTCTTGTCCCAAATAAGAGTTTAGTTTTAATTACGTATATATTTTAAGAAAATAATTGAAAATATATTGATTTTAGATGAATTTAATTGATCATACACAACTACCCTATACTTTCTCTTTCCAGATATCCTGTCTCTCCTCCACTTATACTATATATTCCCACTTGTTCTCTCTCGTTCGATAGGGATAGTAATAGAAAAAAAATTAATATTATCTCAATTTTCTAAATGGACAATATAATTATTTTGGACTAGTAAAATTTTAAGGATTTTTCTAATTAATATCCTAACAATATTGGTTAAGGAAAGATTAAGTTTCAAAAATTTTAAGTGGATCTTATGTATTAAAAATATAAAATCTTAGAATTTATTTGATTTTAATTTTTTATTTTAATTTTTATAATTTTATAAAAAAAATACTGAAAATTATAAATAAAAATTAAAAATTAAAAGCTCAAATCAAATATTCTAAGAAAAATCATTGCCAAAGTGAACTCTGTTGCTGCATTCTGTGATGATGCATCACGCCAGCTCTGCTCCAAACTTCTTTTGAACGAGGGCAAGATAGAAAGCAGTGGAAAACTGATTCTGAAAGCAACCAAACATCGCGGGCATTGATTATTAATGTGGGTAATCTGAGATTTGATCTTCTCCCTTACTGGCAATCCTTCATGCAGTAATTTCCATATCAACACCTTTATCTTTGGTAAGCAATGAATGGACTAGACTGATTTCCATATTTCCTTGTTTGAACATATGGCGGGCATTTGGTCAAGAGGTGGGTGGAAAAACAAAAATGCAGTGTCATAACCAGAAGCGACAGAGTACAGGTGATTCCTCTCCTTCAGCCTTGCACCAAATGTGTTTGAAGAATTGTCTCAGCCACCTCTTCTGTGAAACTCTCCTTGATGATTAGATAATGTTCATTCCACTACCCTTCCTCATTAAGCAACTAGCGTACCAGCACCAAATCGTGGTTCAAGCACTCTGATCCTTCAACAATGAAAGGGTAAGAATTGGAAAACCATGGATCCTTGAGAATACTCGCTGCATTTCCGTCCCCAACTTGCCATTTTACTCTTTTTTCGATGACTTTTCTGCCCTCCGATAAGCTCCTCCAAGCCCAAGATGGATTATTGCCCACTTGAGCATTCATAAATGAAATATCTGCTTTTGTAGACTTTATGAAACAGAGAATGCTCCTTTGTAATTAGTCTCCAACCTTGCTTGCCAAGCATAGCCATATTGAAAACTTTTAAGGTTTGTGATTTCGGTCTACGTAAAGTATGCCACCTAATCCACTGCATTTTCTTTTATTGCTGTTTTTGTCCCCACCAGAATTACATTATCATCCCGTGTAATTCATATAAGAGAGTTTCTAGCAATTTGAAACAACCAAGAGTATGTAGGGGAACTACTGATCCGATTGCCTTGATGAGTATTCCCCTTCCACTTGTTGACAATAGGGATCTCTTCTAATGATGTAGCTTTTTTGTCACTTTGTGTCTGATGAAATTAAATGTAACCTTCTTTGATCTGTGAATGATGGCAGGAAGTCCCAGGTACTTGTCTTGGGAGCCTATATGTTGCACACGGAGTACACCTGCCAAGTGGATTCTGAGATTCTAAGAAGTATTCCTGCTAAGGAAGACTGATGACTTATTCAGGTTTATTTCCTATCCATTCATCTTACTATATTGCTGCAGAACAGTCATTAAGTTGACATAACTTTTCTTATTAGCATTGCAAAACAGTTTAGAATTATTAACAAACAAAAGATGGCTAATTGATGCCATCTGTTGTTTTTTTTCAAGCCATGAATCAATCTATTTTGTTCTCCTTTGTGGAGCAGATAGGATAGGCCTTCTGCACAAATCAAGAAAAGATATGGTGATGGAGGGTCGGCTTGATGCAAACCTCTATTTGGTTTAAAAAACCATAGAGCTGACCTTTCACAATAATAGAATATGAAACAATAGATACACACTCTTGGAGCCATTTAATCCATTTGCTACAAAAGCCCAATTTCTTCATTACATACCACACAAAGCTCCACTCCACCCTATCATAAGCCTTACTCATGTCAAGCTTTAAGGCTAAATCATTTGATCCAAACCTTTTATTCTTAAAGAAATGCATGCATTCATCATATAGACTGCTAACTAGACACTTATATATACCTGTCTAGACACTTATATCAAAAGAAAAAGGACAAATTGGACATTTTAATCTAAATAAGAGAGTGAACGATGCTAGACACGTTAGCATTTTCCCTAAAGCATATATGATCGTACTTAATTATCATATGGGTTGTCTTAAAAATTTGAAACAATCGTGCTTTGATTATCATATGGACACCACAAGATATTTGACTTAAAATAATACTTATTATTAGGAACACATGAAAAGTGTTACTTTTTATATATGTAGGCAATACTTTTTTAAAATATATTTTCTTTGATATTAAAAGATGTTGCCCTCTATTCAAAAGTATTGTTTTAGATAATTGGTCACACTTGCTATAGTAATTCTACGAAAAGTGATGCATTAGTTTAAAAATATAACTTTTATTTTAAAATATTGTCTTAGACAATTAACTTCTCTTACTATAGCAATTCTACAAAAAGTGATCTTAACTTAAAAAAATATAATCTTTGCTATATTAAAAATAACACATTTGAAAAAAAGAGAGTAATGCCTATGTAAAGTATAGGCAACACTTTTCACATGTTACCAAAATAAATGTCGCTGAAAATATAAATTTCTTGCAGTGGGAGTAACTAATCTTAAATTGACGAAACTTGAATGTCACTCCAGGTAAAAAATTTATACGGGTAGGGAGAATTCTCCAAGCAACTTATTACTGGAACTGTGCCTCTGATCCCAATAATACAAACAGAGCACATCATGGAGGCAGTGGAATTATTCTGAATATATATATATATATATATACAACTTCGTACGTAACTAGTTGTACATCTTCATTCTCCAAGCAACTAGTTGGCCACTTGTTTGCCAGCAACAACATCAACGGTGCTGAATTAAATTCGTGTATTCACTGTATTACTGCCAACACTTGTATATTTTGTAGCACCTAGAACCAGAACTTATGAATTTACTATTAAAAATATATATTAGAATACAATGTACTTAACCATTCTGAGGTGCGGTGAAATAACACTCCATCTCATTTTTCTAATTTACTTTCACTTGATGATCTTAGTCTACCCCTTTCTCAGTATTCTTTTTCGCATAAGAACGAACGATGATATCTAGGGATGTTCATGGGCAGGCTGCGGAGACAAATAAGATCCGAATCGATTAAAATATTACGGATTGGGTGGATTGGTTCAGGTCAGGTTTTCGGATTTTACTTCAAAAGATAAAATAAATGGATATAGAACCATTAACTGAAAGATGATTCTAGAGTATCTCTATTGATAAAAAGAAAGTAATTTTTAAATTATAAAAATGGTCCATGCATCTCATTGATCATTCTAGATAAAAATTAAGCTTCACCGTACTCATATACTCTAGTTTCATTCTTCTTTTTTTTTTCTTTTGGATAAAATACTCTAGTTTCATTAAGCTCTATATACTTGTAATAACTCAACTTTTATGTATATTGAAAGTAATGTAATATATGAGTTCAAAATGAATAGTAATAAGAGCCACTATATAATTACAATTTTGTGATATTCAATTTTTGTGAAATTTGGCACATATGATATTTATGATAAATTGTAATTTAATTGTTGAATTGAAAAAAAAAACCATTATGTGAAAAGTTATTGAGTGAGTATTTATACCACGTTGTTTGCATGGTTACTAGTGACGAAGACTTGGATTGGGTTGGTTGTTGTCTTGTTGTTGGATCAAAGTCGCATGAGTTTTTAGTCTTTCTTTACAAATTTGAAAACTTGAAAATTATTTAAAAAACAATTCTAAATATGGAAGGAGGCAAGACAGGTGCAGGTGACGCGAAAATGGCCCCATCACATTGAAATGAAAGAGAATGAATTGCTTCAATTAGAGTTCTAACTTCCTCCTTCGCACCAATGACCAAATGAGGTGACTGGGAGTTGGTGGAACGATTTAATCTTCCTTTCCCTTTAGAATATGCTGAAACTTACTTTTCATAAAGTTGCAGGAAAAAGAAACCACCACGAATCTCACTCCAACAAAAAGAAACCTCTACCATTTATTTCTTCATGCCGTGTGATCCAAAAAAAGAAGTGACATCTCATTAAGGAAAAAAAAAAAGGAAAATAAATCAAGACAAAGATGTGTTTTTATATTCTTTATATGTCGATTTAATTGTAGTCACAAAGTATTCTTAATAAATTCCATCTCTTACCATAATTTTTTTTACACAAAGGTTAATTTAATTTGTCAACGTAATCACATGTTGCAACGATACAACTTGCCATCTAAGATCTAAAATGATATTCATTGTTCATAGTATGCGTATATATTAGCACATGCGTACACACACTTTGATGGAAGTATTTAACTAATAGTTAATCGCTTTCTATATTCACACTAATTTGAGAGAAATCAAAGATGGGAACGATCACAGGAGCAGCAGGCACAACAATCAGATCACGGAGACACAAGTCATAGTATAAAATTTAAATACAAGGTTATGGAATGCGATCAATGTTGATGTGTGCTGTGTGAAAAGAGGACATGATCCAAAAGCTATGGGAGCATTAATGAAATTAGATTACCTCCGTCCATTTTTAATTATTTTTTAAAAAATTAATAAAAATTTAATATATTTAGATATATTTATTAATTTTTAATTATCTTTTAAAAATTAATAAAAATTTAATACATTAAAAATTTAATATATTTAAATATAATTAATATCTAAATATATTAAATTTTTAATATATCAAATTTTTATTGATTTGCTAGACGATTAAAAATTAATACGGAGGGAGTACTACTATAATAAAACTACAGTTAAATATGTCAGAGAAAACTGGCACGACCTAACCGCTTCGAAGGATCCAGTGCGTGCTTCCCTAAAACAAGAAAACCTTGGTCAACAACATGGATGACCTATGCCAAATCTCCATGGAATTCAAGTCATATCAATCTACATGTTACACAAGGGTGATTATTTTATTAATTTTACTATTTTAACACTGAATTTTTTTAAATATTTAAATACTTTTTTTATAAATAATAATTTCACCACTTATTTTTTCTTTCAACTTATTTCTTTCATCACTTCTTCACACCATATGAGATCCAATATAAATGTCTGCATCCATGTAGTGTTATACCTATATAAGTGTCAAAATAAAATTATTCTTATTTTATATACGATCGGGAGACATGCATGCAAATTCACATCACAAAGTAACCTCAAAGATTGGAAATTTGTAGGTAGAAATAAGAAAATTCTGGAAACGAAAAAGAAAAACAAGAAGAAAAGAAATCATATCAAACTTAAAATCAAGCCACAACACTAAACCGGATATGATCACTAGCATTAATAGGACAACCGAAGTTCAAGTGTTCATTCATCCCCGCGAGGCCGCGACCCCACTTCATTTTCGGATTTATATGAAAAGCTCATCCATATAATTAGGATATCCATTACATACCATACTATTTCCCATAAAATTTCCTGACAACAATTTAAAAATAAAAACATTAATAGCGAAAATCATGCAAATTATTGTACAAGTGCAACAAAGTCGAAATAAATTGTCATACTTTTTTATCAAAAAATAAATTGTCATAATTTCTTAAATAAAAAAATTAGATAAATAAATTAATATCACTCATTATCCATCTAAAATTAACATATATACATATCAAGTTATTTTGAGAAACAAATGCAAACAATATTTCTGATTCTCCCATACTTTTCTCATATTATTTATTATTTATTTTAAAACTTAAGGAAAACTTTAATCCTATATTCCTAAAAAAATAACAAAATATACTAAGTTATTAACAAAGACCAGAAAAATAATTAAAAAGTAAATAAAAACATTTGGGAGCAAACTTCAAGGTGGACGTACAGGAATTAGAACAAACAATCTCCTACGAAACAAAACCAAATCGATCCCACTTTTTCTGCTCATCACTAAACATCAACACTGCATCTTTGCAAGAGCTGAAACTTCACCGCCGGATCCACAACCGCAATCCCGCCGCTCTGGTCACCGGCGGCGGCGACCTTTATATACGCCGGACAGTTCACATACAAATGGTACCTCCCGGAGATCCAAGTACCCACCTTCCACTTCACCCTGCCGTTGACCTTGACGTTGACCATAACCACGCCGTCATCCCTGTCCTGCTGCAATGAGCTCAGCGCAAATGGCGACACCGGCACGGCGGTGCCGTAAAGAAACGGCGACCAGACGGTGAAGTCTTCGTGGCCCTGGTAGGTTGCTGGAAGCGCGGTGGGTAGCGTGACCTGAGAAAACGAGAAATGGACACACTTGTAACTAACTGAAACAGAGTCTAACGAGTCTAACTAATTCCGTTATAACTAACTAATTAACAAATCTAACCATTCTGTTATAACTAACTAACAAATATCAACTAACAAAACTAGCGCATAGATTTTCTAATGATGGTAAGTGAGAGGTTAACCATCTTTAAATCATTACTTTCTCCCTTTACAATTATGCTCAGTTTAAACTACCTGTTGGCCGCCGTAGGAGGCGTAGGCGTCAAGGGAGTTGTAGTAGATGCCGATGCGGGAGTTGGGGTTGTGTGATGAAAGGGTGATTTGCATGGTGATGGTGAGGGTGCTGGGGGTGGTCGAGGAGAGGTTGAAGGCGTAGAGGGTGGCGTCTTGCAGGGTGAATTTGGGCTTCGTGGGCCGGAGGATGGCCCATATGAGGAAGATTACGAGGAGGACGACGAAGATGAAGGCGCCGACGCCGAAGAGGATGCCGCGGAGGAGCTTGCGGCGCTCGTCGTGGTGGCGGCACTTGGAGGACATGGTGGGTTGTGATGTTTAGTTTGGCTCTCAAGTACGTGTGCGAGTCTAATCAGTTTATGTGTGTCATGAATGGTTTGGTATATATGCAAAGGCTAACTATTGCATATGTGTGTGTGTGTGATTTTGCTTGTAATGCACTCACCCAATCAGAGAATGTTTTCTAGCAGAGAAAAATTGGGCCTTGACTGTGTACTCCTTCATAAGAACGGAAGTATTTACTACCTCATAAGAGGTTAATTACACATTATAGAAAAATGACACACAAAGTTTATACATTTGTTACATTCTAAATAGTGAGTTACCGCTATCCAAGTATGTTTAGCGCACGTTATTTTGCAATAAATGACTCAACGTAATAACTTATACCATGTCAATTAATTTTTTTTTCTTCTCGTAAACTGTAAGTGTGGAAGAGCTAGTAATAATACTCCATCTAGGTCCCAAAAATGGGAGTTTCTGCACCATTCCTAATAGTAATCAACGATCGGCAAATTATGAATTAAATGTGGTGTGAACCAATAATTACATAAGTTAATGAATTCAATTTCCTTGAATTGATAATGCAAAACAATTTTACATGGTCAATTAATAGAGTTCTATCAAATTTACAAATAATAGAAAATAACTCATTATCAGTAATCACCTCCCATGATTTGTCATTTAGTAAAATTCTATTTGTTGATAAGAATGCATAGAAATTAAGCTTGTAACTTATTACTGATAACGTAAGACCAAACTACTAATTTGAAATTAAAATGTATATCATAAAGAAAAAATTAAACTATATATGTATTTCGATTTGATTTTAATTCATTGATAGCATAAAAAATTTTATATAGTTATCTAATCATGTATTGTTGTGTTAACAAATATGTGATTAATTTATGCTCTTATTACTTGAAAAATTATATAAAAACAAAGATATTTAATTGAATGACAATTTTTTATTCAGTTAGTGCATTATAATTAAACTCAATATATTATTGATGAAAAATTTATTCATTAATAGGTGACCTTTAATTTGTTTCAGCGAAAAGAAATTTGTCTAGAGTTAAGGCCTATATAGGTAATCATGTTTTACGGTGCAATTGTTTGTATTTAAATTGGTATTAGTGAGAAATTAAATTCAATTTTGCAATGATATATTAAAGTCAAGTTTTGACTGGAAAAATGGAAAATGACTTTGGGACTTTGGGTGGTGGAAAATAGGGAAGGCCGTACACTGGAACTCTATCGTTATCATTTGGTAGGGAGTGATGATATTTGAACATTTGAAGTGAATGTTATTAAGACACTTACTTAATAATTATTAGATGTAATGTGATAGATAAAGTATGTAAAATTTATTATCATATTTAATAATTATTAAATATATATTTTAATAAATATATATTTTTTGAGTGTTTAAATAATATTTGTGTGGGATAAATGCGAAATAAACTGTTTCCATACATGTGCAGGCGAACACAGTGGAGGGACCCTCAAATTATAACTTGCAAAGTATTGTGCAGGAAATGAAACTTATGATACGCTGGTCGGTCACCACCAACCACCGTTATGGATTTATGGTTAATTTTGTTGAGGGGGTGTTATTTATGTTGACTAAATACCCAATTCAAATTAAATTTATAGTTAGGAGAAATTAGTAACTCAAATCTAAAAAGTTTTATATATTCCTTGAATTTTACTTGCTGTCTAAACTGAATGTCACGTACGCGTTAACTTATTTACGCGTTCTGTTAATTTTCATGATAGGCTTAACTTGCTTACTTCTCTATTCTGACAGAACAAATAATAATTTAAAGTCAAAATTTTTCTTCTAAACAAAAAATTATGGTAAGAAAGAAGATGAAGAAGAAGATCTAAAAGACTTGATTTAAATGAGTGAAGTAAGTTAGGATTACCATGAAAATTAATAGTACATATAAATAAGTTAATAGTACACGTAAATAAGTTAACATGATACATATCAAATGATAATTTTACAAAAGAACTAATTTATCTCCATTTATGAAATTTGAGGGAACAATATGAGACTTTTTAAATTTAAAAAATTAATTTATTATATTCATTATAAATCTAAGGGGCTAAGTTGAGGTTTTAGTCATTTTTATTTGCAGTTTGAAGAACTGGATCAGATCTGATCTTGGGGGTTTGGTGATCGATCCCATATAAACTCATATGTAGCTCAAATCAGACAAATTATAATTTTTTTAATTTAAGTTCAAATTATATATGTGATGTATTTACATCTGAACATTAATTTATTCTCAGTTCTTGTCTGTGGCATATGATTTAATTAACCAGTTGGATGGCTTTTATTCATAAATTAGCTTGATATGTTGACTAATACAAGTATACAGTCAGATATTTGGGGAACAGAAAAGGGTGCTTGACTTTGGAAAAGGCTGGGCTTGATGCATCAATCCATAGATATATATATATATATATATATATATATATATATATATACACCTCTGATGCTCAGTCGGCAAAATTAAATGTGTTCCGTTACCATATTCTGTATTTGAATAATTATCTAATTATAAATATTTTTTAATATTAAAAAAATAATTAATAAAATATTAATGCTAATAAAAATTAAAAATATTTTATTAAATTACCCTAATTTCTTTTTAATATTTTAACTTGCTCTTTTCTTATTCACTAATAAATTAATAGTATTTAATACAGATATTATTGATAAAAAATAATTAATACTATATAAACTTTTGAAATGAGTAATTATTTCTAAATAATACAAATTTTTTAAATGGACAATTATTCAAGAATCAGAGGAATACAATTACTTTTGTTTTTTTTTTTGTTTCTGGTTTCCAAGTTATTTACTATCGACATCAGTGACTACTTCCTTTAATTTAAGGCAAAACTCTCTTAAAGGGATAGGAATAGAAACAAACCCCTAACTATATGCTTAAGGTGTCAAACTAGGACCAACGTGTTAGGTCTCGTGATTAATATTTTTAAAATTAATTTAGTTAAAATTAATTTTAAAATAAAATAATTTATGTTCGATAATTCTTCTAAAAAATTGATTTTAAAATAGAGTTTTATAGCGTCCCTTGATGATTCATGTAGCGGACTCCATTTAGTGGGATAAAATTTAGTTATTGTTGATGTTTGATAATTTGTCTAAAAGTGATTATGATATGAAGTAAAACAATTTCAATTTTTCATAATTACTTCTAGGAAAAAATTGATTTTAATATTTAAAAACAAAAAAAAAAATCGGCGAAATGTCCCCCAAATTAGATTGATTCCAGCTCTCCCAAACTAAAATCCTAACACACTCTAAATTGCGGTTGGTCGTAAAAAGCCAAGTTTCTATATTTGCATAATAACGAATTTAGTGTCTGCTTGATATAAGTAGTAATTACTTTTTATGTTTATTAATTAGCTTTAGATAGGTAGCTACATTAATTTTCTAAAATCCAAACAGTACTTACGAAAACAGTTTGATAATGATGTATCTGTTAGCTGGGGTTTTGTTCACGTAAGGGACACTCCAGTGGTGAACGACATTATTATGCAGAAGGACACAGAAAACTACTGATTATGATACCTAATTCCATGTAAATAGCTAGATTAATGTATTATTTATATAAATCAGGAAAGGGAATAGTGTTTTACTCATGAAGCTAGCCACTCATATCTCCATAAAAGAGTGAATAATTATGAAAGTGAGAAAAGTTAATTTTTGACCATATTAGATGTTATATTAATGATCGATTTAAATAATTTTTCTTTTTTTTTTTCTAATGTCAAGCTGCAAGCATAGTTATTAGCTAAACTAAAAGATTATAACTCAATAAAAAGTTTCTGATGTCTACTGACAAATGGAGTGTTGTTTATAGAACAATTAAAACAGGTTAGCTAATGTACATTTTTCAGTAGTTAAAGACGGATTATATTGTGCTTGTTGCCGGGCTAGACGATCTATATCTAGACAAAATCCCTTAATTTAACATAATAATAAAGATTAAAGACTGAATCTAGTACGTGCCCCTTGCAAAGGTTTGATTTAACCACCACGTGAAAGGCAAAGACCATGGAGTGTTTGTAAAATGGCAACTGGCTAGCATTGGATCCAGGCCATAGATGGTAGAGGCAAATGTTGCATCAGGCATTTGTCACTAAACCAAAAGTCATATAACTTTATCCAGCACCATTATCACAAAGATTCAAAATGTGTATGATACTCCCATTTGATGGGTCTGAAAAGATAAAAATATATAGTATTATTCTCGTAAATGGAGACCATTTTTAGAATTTGATCTTATGACCTTTAAATTACAGAGTAATAATCTTATCATTATCCCGTACCTCATCCTCTAGGTTCATCTCAGACAATGAAGACGACAATTTTGTGAGACAAGTTTAACCAGCATTTGTTCTGTTTAAAGCCCTCCAATCATATAGCCTTCAAAAGGACCAATTATCAAGTCGGTTCACTCCCACAGTGAAACTGCCAAAGAAGCCAGAAAATCATATAAATTATTTTTTTTTCCACATTTCATACTTTCTTTTCAATCCATGAAGGAATTTTGACACTTTGGTCGCGTAAAGCTTTCAGAACTGCCTTACTTTGCCTAATAGGGTTTATTAATAAGCAAATAAGCCCGGCGGCTGAGTGCCTCCACATTAAAGAAAAGAGATGTACACGTGGCCTAATACCAAGGAAAAATTCACATTAATAAAAAATTGTAATTGACCTTGACCCGAAATATTTTTTTTCTTTTCGCTTTCATTGGAAAGAAAATATATAACACGTTGAGTCAAAATCAACTAATGTTTGCCAAAATCTCAGGTCATAGTCTAGGACAACTGAAATTTTTGGGCGAGCACAATAACTTTATATTTACGCGCTTTTACAATAAAAGTGGGACCATTAATTTTACTTAACGTAAATTAACTTAATTATAAAATTCACCAATTTTATTGTGAGCTTATGTGAAAATGATACGGTAAACTCGTGTTTACCCATTTTCTTTTAAGAGCAATGTTAATAACCTCTGTTGGGAAGTGAACCCACTGTGCATATACTTTTCAACTAATGCTACGTACCAATCCTAATGTCGAGAAAGGATTATCTAATGTGCAAATTCCACATGACATGTCTTACTTATATGTACATTATCCCTATTGATCAAATCATTTTTAAGAAGTGATATAATTTGCTTATGATAGAGATACTCCTCAGTGATTAACCTTCATGGCAATTTCTCCAGCACAGGATGAATGAAACCCAATGCTGTTTTTTGTTTGATTAAATATTGGATGTACTAGAACCACAAATTCTAATATCAGATTTGGTCCCTAAAAAAATTGATTACGTAGAGGTAGACTAGAAATAATAACTCATCCTAGATTGAAAATGGTGGTTGGAAGTGTGTGAAAACAACACCACTTTGTCCAAAATTTGCCTTGTCTTTCAAGGTAGAAGAAATGTACGTCGTTTGGGATTTTTCCCAATCTCTGTGCTTTGATGATATTGCCTATAATATAGACTTAGAAGTTTCAACTCATGCTGTCAAACTGGTATCTTGAAAATTAAAAGATGAGGCCTTTTTGCCCCACACAAGCTAAGGATATGCGTCGAGTGGGGTTTTAAATTCTTATGAGATTTTGCATCTTCCTATTTTCATTTCTTCTTTAGTTACATGCATTGAATCTTCTGAATGTACAAAAGTGCAATTAGAATTTTCTTGGAACCTACACTTTGTATATCCTATAAATCAAAGTGGCACCATATGCCATTCCCTTCAGAAAAATGATTCAAAATTAGAGGGAACCGACAAAATGCAAAAGCGATATAGGAATAAAGCAATAGTTAGTCACATGTCACACTCATGTATGAGATTCCAATACTGCCCAAAAAATCATAATTAAATTAGAGGAAAAGTAGATGATAAAAAGTAAGGTAAGGAATCAATTCAATTTCAATCCAAAGCCAGGTCATTTAAGACCATGATGAAGCTGTCTATTTTCTCATGCGATTTGTAAGCTGAATTCATTTCCCTCCAATTTCTGGGGCATGAAACTATCATTGAGGCTGTTTGGCATTGAATAAAAGATGAGGTAAAAAATTCATAAAGGGAAAAATGAGTTGAAAAATTTCATGGACGAGCTCATCCATACATCCCATTTTTAACCTCATGCAAAGCACACCATAAGAAATAACTAGTGGTAATAGAAGGGAATAACAGAAAGGAAATCAAAGTTCAATTCTTTCTAGCAGAATTTATTTTATTTTATTTAAAGGCAATATTTACCACAAAACAAACATGATATTATATATTTATATATAATATTAGAGTGGGGATTATTTATTCCAAGAGAAAGTCTTGATATACTTATTTCATCTAATAATTTTTTTAGGACATAAACATCTCATCAATTCAACCATTAAATTTAAAGTTTCTACCAAATAGATCAAGTCTATAAAATTTCATACAATTTGAAAATGATTTGATAGTTTATCATTTCATTTTATTTTAACGGATAACATATTTTTAAAAATATAAATAAATATCGATTATTAAATTACATGTCTATTATTGTCTAATTTTTTTTTTAAATTTGATATGTTTGATCATCAATATAATATAGCAAAGATTAACAGTTGAATTGGTTAAATTTAACATGGATGAAGAATTATTCAATAAGGTAAGTGTATATAACTTACTTCTAAAGTAAATGAATTTCCACTCATAATATTGTTTCAGTAATACTTAAAGATGGTTCCAGATCAAAAAATAAAAGAAATACCATTTTTTTGGTCCTAAAAGAAAGAAATAACTAGAGATGGTTACTTGCACATCCTACCAAAAAGAGACAAATAACATAGAAGTCGATGGGTTGGACATAACTTGGACAAGTAAACAAGAACAATAGTAGTACCCAATTCTTATCTATCAGACCCCACTAGCTAGTAAAGAGCAGCCCAGCCCAATTCAAAATGGGGTTCTAGTCCCCTATATTGATGACTAAAACCCAAAACAGGTTTGACAAAAAAAAACCAAAAAAAAACTAAAAAGAGGTCCCTTTATTGGCAAATTTTTTAATGCTTAAGAGTAAGATATAGTATTTACTCTATTTTATTCATTAATTGACACATTAATTTTATAAGTCATTATTATCTCTTATTTTTCATCTATTTTTAATGTAATAGCTATATATTAATTGGTGAATACATCAGAATAAATATTATACCTTGCTGCAGCTAAGAATCTCTCCTTTATGCGGTACCAATTCATTCATTCCCCTATTCCCTATCACTGTTTCGTTCTATGCTAAAATCACACGCATATTGAGCTTATGTGGCTCGCACATCAGCTTGATTGCTCGAAGCCCCCTTGGCCTGTTAGTTAGATTAGTTGGTGTTTAGTTATCAAACTAATCCTTGATCATGTGATCTGTTATGTACATAGCCTTGGTAGTTAAAGTTAGTTATTCTGTTATTTCTTCTTATAGCTAGCTTGTTCTATGGTGAATTCAGCACAATTCTACTCAATCCAATTTTCATTCCTCCAAATTCTTGTAAGAGTAATGATATATATACAACAGTATTGTATATCATTCTTATAACATAGATCATAAAATAAATAAGGTGGTGTGCCTATTTCAATTTCTTATTTTCTTAAGTCCACCACCTTATTTGTTTTATTACCTATATTGTAAGAATGATGTACAATATTATTGTACACATATCATTATTTTTCTTGTAATAATTGAAGTGAAGAAAAAGGACTGTGATTGATGAAAGAATGAAGCTCTCTGTCAACCGAACCTTACACTTGTTTTCATTACTATTTGTAGTTTTGTACACATACAAATATAGTGAGTGAATTAGAGAAATTGTAGTATGAATTCAAGTATATTTTAAATACACTCAACATGGCTTTAATCCCACCCAACGAGTGTATCTAGAAAAAACCTGTATATATATACAAAAAAAAAAGTTAGTGAACCGTGCGTTCTAGACTTCTAGCTTGGCGAATGAATTAGGTTCCTAATCAATTTTAAGTGCTGATCATGGACGGACACATCAAACGGCGAATGAACAATATAGCTGATGTTTTGGTCAAGGCAACAATTTGTGTCTCGGGCTATCTCACTTCTCTCTAGGACAATACTAGGATAGCTTACACCATAATTGAATTTTTTTCAATTGAATATTTTCAGGTAGAGGAACTCTTATGTTTTAATATAATAAACCCCTTTTCCATCTAGCTTTGGAATTTGGACCAAAAACCAAAAACACTTGAAGAAATAAAGGCTACAAGAATTATGCATATTAAGTCCACTAGCATAAAGAGTTGAAGCTCAACGACACATATAGTCTGACATTGACGCAGTAATAACGCACAAATTTACATTCAAGAAGAAAATGGAACCATGGCAAAACGAAACCGAATTTACATGGCCTAGTAAGGAACTGAAAGATGAAAAAAAGAAAAAAAAAAAAAAAATCAAGTCTCAAGAAGCAAATTTGGAAGAGCAAAAGAATTGCTCAACGAGGAGGGGAACTGCAAGAGCAGTTACAAGAAGGAAGATCAACATCACAAAGAGGAAAAGCCTAACCTTATAGACCACATCGCTGTAAACATCACAAGATGCAAGAAAAGACTGAACAACCGTTGCAGTTCCTGATGAAGAACAAAGCTCAACCTTCACCTTTCCACAATGGCCCTGAAGCTTGTCCCACATCGCTGGCCACATTGGTTGCGTGTACCTGGCACTTGCACTGAACCACAAGTCCAAGTAAACATACCCACAAGATGTTCCACGAGCCTCCACAACACCATTTTCCACACCCCATTCATCAACATTCACAGAAACATTTGGGAACTTGGCCTCTATTGCGGTCTTGGAGGGCTCATTTTGCTGCTGGAAAGAGCCATGGAGAGAGAAACTCGAGAGCCTTTCTTGGCGGTGGAAGAGTGAGACATGGAGTGAGTCATAGTAGATGGTGCTTCCCACAGGGTTTGAGTCGTCAGCTACAAGTCCCACATCGAAATTTGCCGTGAAGTGATTCTCACCCGTGACGTTTATAACCGAAGATGAAGTTGAGTAGAGGGTGAAAGCTGGGGTGAGGGGAAGGAAGAACAAAGCAATGGAACAGGTTACGACCAAGATCAACCATTCCCCAAGAATTGCAAAGAAAGCATTTGCAGCAGCTTTGGCACGGTTCATCAATGTGGAGTCATCACCATCAAGGGGATCGTAGGCAGAGAGAGGTGTTCCTCATTCTTGTGTTGATGGTCCATGGTTGAAAGAAAAGACTTGGTGCAAGAAGAATGAGAAAAGTGGTTGTTTAACAAAACACACAAAGGGGTTTTTGCTCTGTAGGATTGAATTGATCAAGAAGCTTAATTGATCAATAATGAGATCATGTTAAGAGATGAGTTGAGAAATAAAAGAGAGTAAGAAATAAATGGCGAAAATGGGAAACAATGAACTTATAATGTGCAATTTATAGATGAAAGTTCCATCTCTTACCAGAGTTCATGCAAAGGGGAGTTAGTTCTCAGGTGAGTTTTGACAAAAACAAATTTACCGTGAACGCCTCATGTGGCAAAAAGTGGTTGGGGGGGGGGGGTTGTAAAAACAATTATCTTTAAGATTTAAATTATAATTGTGATTAAAATTTATTAACAATGGTCTATCCGTGCACCAATCTATTGTAATGCATTAGAGACTTCGCTCATTCTAACCTTTCTCTCCATCGTTGGCCCATTAATTACTCCGTTGCTATAGAACTTGTAGAGGTTCAAGCCTTCGAGGTGATAGATCCGTGGCCATTCCTGATTGTAATCGTCATCGCTGTCAAAGCCACTGCGTCGGCCACCGCGTCGGCCACCTCTTGTCATGGAGTGGCCTTGAGGCTATTGCGGTCGAGGGAGTACCACTTACCGGAGGTGGTGGTGTTAGAAAGTGTGTAGAAGAAGATGATGAACAATAACTTGAATATTGTGGTTTCAAGGCACGAAATCAATCGATCTTTAGAAGATATTCGCCCCACACGTAGCGCTATGGATTGATGACAATACTCCCCAGGATACAATAAACCTATATGAATTTCTTGTCTAGCAATAACAAGAAATTCCTCACTCTTGAACTTTTAAAGAACTTTTACACTCACATAATGCACAAAGTAAAAGTGAGAAAATTGTTCTATAATGAGGGATATTTATAGATGCACATTGGACACGTATGAAAAGACATGTTCATTCAAGAATAGTCACAATGGTTGCCACCAACATGTCTTTTCATAAACCAATATGTCTTTTCATAAACCAACATATCTTTTGGTAAACCAACATACCTTTTAGTGAACCAACATGTCTTTTCATGAATATTCATTTATAATGAATTAAATAAATAAATAATATTTATTTAATTCAAAACTTGTAAATAATTAAATTTACTTCAATCCCCACTATTTACAAGTTTAAAATTTATACAAATTTATGCATAAATAAATGTATCACAAGGATTAAACATTCCTTTAGTGTAAACTTTAAAGGTTCTAACAAAGTAATAGGTGTCTAATTGATTAAACCTATACTTTTTGTGTTAGTACCGAAAAGTCACACACATAAATTGTACCTCTTCAAGTTCAAGAATTTGTTAATTTTAAGCACTTTTATGGCCATGTGCTCATCCTGTTTCATGAATATTTACGAGAATAAAACCTCTAAAATTCTCTATTTGAAGCGGCACCACTCCTATATTCACATAGGTGGAATCCTTTGATAAATTAATATTATCAATCCATTAAGAGTTTTAACTCACCCTCCTTATATATATATATATATATATATATATATATATATATATATATGACACTAAATCCTATACCTTATTAAATAATTTGTTGTTACCCATTAAACCTTGAAACTAGTGTTCTACTAGAATAAGGTTGGGTTCCCATCATTTAACAATTATAGGTTTTAATCCATTTTAGCAGGAGTCTCTTTGACCTTATCCCTTGACAAACCTTTAGTCAATGGGTCTGAAATTCCCTTGGGATTTTACATATGTGATGGTAATTATACCATCTCCTATTAATTGCCTCACATACTCATGTCTCAAGCTTATATGTCTAGACTTTCCATTATAAACCTTGTTATGTGCTTGAGACATAGTTGATTCACTATCACAGAAGATTGAATCATTGGTTGTGGCCACAACTCTATATCATATAACAAATTCCTAAGTCATTCCGCTTCTTTACCAGCGGTTGATAAAACTATAAACTCAGCCTCCATAGTAGAATGTGAAATACACGTTTGTTTCTTTGAAACCCAACTTATTGCTCCACCACCTATGGTGAAAATCCATCCTAAAGTAGATTTATTATCACTTAGATTTGTAATCCAACTAGTATCGGAATAACCTTCTAATACGGAGGATAATTACTATAATGTAGACCCAAGTTTATAGTTTTCTTGAGGTAACCAAGAATTCTTGTTATAGCTTTCCAATGTTGATTACTTGGTTTTCCTGTAAATCTTGATAGCTTGCACAGCAAATGCTATATCTGTCTAGTGCAATGCATTGCATACATTAAACTTCCTATAGCACTTGCATATTCTAATTGTGCTACAGGTCTCCTATGTTTTCTTCTAATTTAAAGTTAGGATCATAGGGTGTATTGGACTCCTTAATTTTAAGATGCTCAAACTTTTCCAATACCTTTTTGATATAATGAGATTGACTTAAAACAAAGCCAATTTCATGTTTAAGCACCTTTATGCCTAGTATTGTATCTACTTCATTCAAATCCTTCATATTGAATTTAGAAGTTAGATACTCATTTGTTTGACGAATCCTTCTAAATTCGTCCCAAAAATTAGCATATCATCTACATACAAACAGATTATTACTCCATAGTCCTTAGTAAATTTGGAGTATATACATCTATCTACTGTTATGTGAGAAGTCATTCGATAACTATAGAATCAAACTTCTCATGCCATTGTTTAGACGCCTTTTAAGCCATATAAAGACTTAACAAGTTTACAAACTTTTCATTTCCGGGTAGCACATAGCCTTCCGTTGTTCCATATAAATTTCTTCATTAAGATCTCCATTAAGAAAAGCTGTTTTAACATCCATTTGATGCACATGAAGCTTGTAAATGGATGCTAATGCTATAAGAGTCCTAATAGAAGCCATTCTTGCCATAGGTGCGTAGGTATCAAAAAGTCTAGACCTTCCTTTTGTCTAAACCCTTCGCTACCAACCTTGCTTTGAAGGTTTGTAGTGAACCATCTGTATCATACTTTCTTCTAAATACCCACTTGCATCCTATAGGCTTTGATCCTTGAGGCAAATCAACTAAGACCCAAGTATTATTAGATAATATTGAGTTCATTTCATCATCTGCGCTTCTTTCCAAAAGGCAAATCTCTAGAGGCCATTGCCTCGTTAAATGTTTGAGGATCACTCTCTATGCTTAGAACAATAGGGACCTTGTTTATCACAGAATCCCTAATTCCTTCAACCAAAAAAGTTATAGCCTAAGAAGAGATAAAGTCTGAACTCAAGTCTTTCTCTTTCTCACTCTTTGGCTCCTTCTTGGTTCAACTACTACATTGTCACTTAGACTTTTATTGCCTTGATTTACAATCGCTTCTTGGGAAACTTCTGTATCCTTTTGGGATATTCCAAATTGGGAGTTGAGTCATCAATGAATTTATTTTCAATAAATTCTACCTCCCTTGATTCAACAACTATATTGGACATGAGTCCAAAATTCTATATGCCTTTGAATTTTGAGCATATCCTATGAAGATGCCTTTTATGGCTCTTGGCCCCAATTTAGTTCTCTTTTGATCAGGAACACGATAAAAGGCTAAACACCCCCACACTTTTAAATAATTTAAGTTTGGTTTTCTTCCTTTCCATATTTCATATGGAGAAACCTTTCTGTTTCTTGATGGTATCCTATTGTGAATATAACATGCTGTCAATAATGCCTCACCCCATAGATTGTGAGGTACCTTAGCATTTAGTAGCATTGAATTAACCATATCCACTAAGGTACGATTCTCTCCGCTAAACCATTTTGTTGCGGAGTATATGGAGCAGAACATTCATGCACAATACCATGTAATTCACAAAATTATTAAATTCACTAAAAAATATTCTCCACCTCTATCACTACGAAGAACCTTTATTTTCTTATCATGCATATTTTCTACTTCCATTTTATATTTCTTAAACATTTCAAATGCTTCATCTTTATTTCTTATCAAATACACATAAGTAAATCTAGAACAATCATCAATAAAGGTTATAAAATACCTTTTTCTTCCTCTAGTAATATTTCCATTTAATTCACAAATATCACTATGTATTAGTTCTAGTAAATGTGTATTCCTTTCAACTTTAAGAAATGGTTTCTTAGTAATTTTGGATTGTATGCAAATTTCACATTTCTTATTAAAATCCTTATTACTGAGATCAATATAATTATGCTTTTGCATATATTCAATTGACTTGTAATTTAAATGTGCTAATCTACTATGTCATAAATCACAAGAATCAACAACATACAGAGAGTCATTCACTTTATCATTAATACTAAATTTGAACATGCCTTGAGTACAATATCCTTTTCCTACATACACATCATTCTTAAGTAAGATAATCTTATCGAATTCCATCACAATTTTGAATCCTCTCTTACATAAGAGACTAGCAGAGGCTAAGTTCTTCCACTAAGTTAGCCTTAGAACTTGACGTTTCTTTTGAGTTGTTACTCTTTTTTAGAAGTCGGCAATCCTTTATGTAATGCCCTTTCTTGTGGCAATGGTAGCATTCTCTTTGTCTCTTTTTATCTTGCTTGGCATCCACAAAGGATTTCTTTCTTTTGCCTTTATTGACAATCACTTCTCCAACATGGTTCACTTTAGAACTTTAAGAAAGATAGACAACATCACATTTTCGAGTTTCCTCTTCTATACATAAATGTCTTAGTAATCTTTTAATAGAGAAGTCTTCTCCAAGATGTAGGAGTTTCTTCCTATAATCATTCCAAGATGAAGGCAATTTTGCAATAATTGCTCCAACTTGTAATGATTTAGGAACCATTACTTGTAGATCACAAAGTCTACTTATAAGGATTTGTAACTCATGAACTTGATCCATGATAGGTACATTATCAACCATACTAAACTCAAAGTACTTCAACATGATAAATTTATCCGTACCTTGTCGCTCATTATTGTATTTTTCTTCTAAAGACTTCCAAATCTCCAATGGCGATTGAATTGACATGTAAAAATCATAAAGTCTATCTGACAAGGTGTTGAGAATGTGTCCTCGACATGCAAAAGTGTCCTCATCATGCTTTTTCTTCAATTAGGCAATCCTTTCCTTCTCTTCATTGGTTGCATCTTCAGTGGCATTGGGAATTGGTGTGGCGTTTGGATCAAGCACATAAGCAAGATTTAGCACCGAAAGAAGAAACATCATTTTGTCCTTCCATCGGTTGAAGTTTGTCCTATCAAACTGATCTAGTTTGACAAACTCTTGATTCATGACCTTGAAAGTGTTATTTTGATCTTGAGTCATCTTCAAAAAATATCTCTCTAAAATTGTTAGAAAGTGTGTAGAAGAAGATGATGAACAATAACTTGAATATTGTGGTTTCAAGGCACGAAATCAATCGCTATCTTTAGAGAGATATTCGCCCCACACGTAGTTGCTATGGGTTGATGACGATACTCCCCAGGATACAATGAAACCTCTATATGAATTTCTTGTCTAGCAATAACAAGAAATTCCCTCACTCTTGAACTTTTAAAGAACTCTTACACTCACATAATGCACAAAGTAAAAGTGAGAAAATTGTTCTATAATGAGGGATATTTATAGATGCACATTGGACACATATGAAAAGACATGTCCATTCAAGAATAGTCACAATTGTTGCCACCAACATATCTTTTCATAAACCAATATGTCTTTTCATAAACCAACATATCTTTTGGTGAACCAACATGCCCTTTTAGTGAACCAACATGTCTTTTCATGAATATTCATTTATAATAAATTAAATAAATAATTAATATTTATTTAATCCAAAACTTGTAAATAATTAAATTTACTTCAGGTGGTAGATGTTGGCGGAGTTCACCATTAGGCCACCGAAGGACATTGTCAAGAGTTGTGTTATACGTACAAACTTGTTTATACGATTTTTATACAATTCATCTAAATTCAAGGGTGAGAAACAACAAATCTATTTAATACTAATAGATGAATATTGCAAGTTCTGGATTTGCCATTTGTCATTTAATAAGAACAATTTTTTACTAGAAGACAACAAACCTTAATTTTTCCCGCTCCAAATTTTTTGCCAAGTGCAAATGTATAGATGCAATTAATGGCTTTTCAAGCATGCAATGTAATAAAAGCATGGATAAATTTGCAAAACCAGCATGCTTCTCACTTCACACATATTAGTTTTCAAAAAGGATGTGGCTCGAGGCGTTGGTCAAAAAAACATGTTTATTGGTAGATCAAGCACCAGACAGCGTGTTGGAGAATCGCGAGAAAGCCATTGCACAAGCTTCTCACTCATTTTCCATTATAGCTTTAAAAAATTTGCATCACTTGATACATTAATTGAATAAAAAATAGACTAAAACCCTTTAGTCCATCCAATTTATAGTTGGGGATAAATTAATCCTTCAAATTTGGAAAGTCCCATTATGATATCTCAAATTTCAGAAATGGGGACAAGTTAGTCCCTTTTTCAAACGAAATGTGTATGTGTCTTGCTAATTTTCTTATGTGTACTATTAATTTTTATGATAGATCATAACTTGCTTCACTCCTCTAAACGATATTGTTTATACCTTCTTCTTTATCTTTTCTATCGGCTCTCGTTTAGAAGAAATATTTTAACTATAAGTTGTCTTTTCTTTTACAAAGATCAAAGGTTTCTAAAGTTCTTACCTTTCTTTTGCTCCCATAAGAAAGATTTCTTGAAATTCATGTATTTTTCCTCCCAAAAGACATGAATAGGACAATACTTTCTCTCCAAATACTCATTGTGAGGCAAGGTATAAGACCCACCTTGAAAATTAACAGCATATGTAAACAAATTAATAGGACATATGAATATTTTCACTAACGACTCAAATGATATTTGAGTAGAGACTGACTTGTCTTCATTTCTGAATTTGGAGGATCATAATAGGACTTTCCAATTTTTGAAAATTAAGGGACCACGATGAGACTTTTCAAATCTAAGGGACTAATTTGTCTCAATTTTTGAAAATTAAGGGACCACGATTACTTTTCAAATCTAAAGGACTAATTTGTCTTTCGCTATAAATCTGATGGTAATTAGGATTTTAGTCTAAAAAATATTTGTGTGGCCAAGGTGGAGCCTCCTCGTTACATGAGGCTCAACACACAAGCAGAGACTTATGAGAAACCCCCATATTGAAATGCACGTGATAAAGAAAATAAAAGATAATTGTGCAAAATTATCTTGCCGAGATTTCTTTTAGTGAGGGAAGGAGAGGTACATGTATAGGCCACAAGTATCTTGCTGGATTTCTTTTGGCGAAGGAATGAGAGGTTACTAGATAGGCTAGCTTGAGCTCCATCTTTCATTTTTTCTTTATCCCATGCATTTCCATTTAACGGATTTCTCATATGTAATTGTGCAATTCTCGCTTGTTGTTAGCCTCGCATAGCACAGAAGACTACACCTTGGCCATACAAATATTTTTTATTCAATTAATGCATCGATTAATGCAAATTTTTTAAAGCCGTAATGGAAAATGAGTAAGAAGCATGTGCGGTGGCTTTCTCAATGATTCTCCCGAACACTATATGGTGTTTTAGGGTTGATGCACCAATAAACGTGTTTCTTTAACCAACGCTAGAGCCACATCCCTTTTTGAAAACTGATATGTGTAATCAATGAAAGGCATGCTGGTTTTGCAAGTTTATCCATGCTTTTATTAAATCACATGTCTGAAAAGCCATTAATTGCATTTATACATTCACCACTTAGCAAAAAATTTTGAGCAAGAAAAATTGAGCTAGTTTTTTATTTTTTTTGGTCTAAAATTGATCTTATTGAATGATAAATGACAGACCAGAACTTGGGACTATTCATCTATTAGTCTCATAAATTGTATCAGAGGGAAATGTTATGATAACATGTGCAAAGAATGCCGTGTAGAAAGCAAGTTTGCTCTACTTATATATTTGTTGATAACAAATATAATGATATATGATCAACATCTTTTATAGAATATATACAACAATTCTTTGTATGTGTTGCAATGAACTAATATTGAATATGTTTCTATACGAAAAATATATGCATGAAATACATTCTATTGTTATATTCTAATAAATCATGCATATTAGCAAAGAGTAATAATAGATAAATAGTATGCACAATTGCCTTAATTGAGTTTCACATTTATGAATTATCCATATTGATATATTTTAAATTTGACTAACTATATTTTTCAAGTGAGTTATGATGTCAAATAATCTAAGTATTAAGAATGAGTTTTGAACAAAAATAATAATTTATAGTTAAAGTCAAAGGATAGGAGTTCCTTGAAGAAGACAAAGTTGAAGTTGATCAAGTTCAAGGTTGCAAAGACCAAGTTCAATTTGCAAAGGAATTAGTTTTGCTATTGGCTTAAAGTTTCAATGTAAAAAGGATTTCAATTGGGTGAGTTCTTTGGCCATAATCTTGATCAAGTCTTAAGTTATAAAATTGTTTTTATAAAGGTTTTAATCGTATTTCACTTAAAAAGTTTTAATCTGATTAATTATGTGTTAAATTAAAAAGAAGTTAATTAAACATGTTTTCAAGTCAATTAGGACAAATTGGACTATCTTTGATTGATTAATAGAAGTGTTAATCAATTAGATCATGTAGCACAATTTTTCTAAAATTTGAATTTTTAAGCCTGTTAATTGATTAATAGAAATCATTAATAGATTAAAGAAATGTTACATTTCTCAGAATTTGAATTTTGAATGTTTTAATCGATTAGCACAAGTTTTAATCGATTAACATGACTAGAAATCTATATAACAACCATTTTTTAAGAGTTACATCTTTTATGATTGATTCTAAATGTTGAACATGTATTCATGGCTTATTAATACATGGTTTTGGATGGGATTTTAGATATTGAACACAACAAAACAATTTCCATTGATCATTCTTTTGTGCACTTAAGATTTTACCGTTTGTGGCCAAAAAGTTCCATCTCTTGAAAAAAATTCATAGTTCTTCAACTTGTATTATTTGCTCTTCAAGAGAGTTTATTCTTCTTCTATACACTTCAAAGATTGGAAGAAGGTGAGGCATCCCTCAAAGTGCAAGGGTGTGCCATCCTATTTTTCTTGAATAACTCAAACACTAGGGTGAAGGATCCCAACTATGCAAGAGTACTCAAGTGATGCAAATGTTTTCAAACACCTATAAGATTTGGAGAATAGTGGAAACTCTCAAGCATTTGCTTACAGACTAGATGTAAGTTATAGACGGTGGCCAAACCAATATAAATCTAGTGTTTGCATATTTCTTCCCTTAACTCTTTACTTTATTGCAAGTTTAATTTATTATCTTGATTATTCTTATTAATCTAAGTGATTCTTAATTCCTCTATGAAAGCAAGTTATATTTGAGTAATTAATCATAGTCATATCTTTTCTAGTTATTTCACCGTGTGTAATTTATGTGCATAAAATTGAATAATTTCTTAAAATTGAAATAGTTTTTAAATTACCCAATTTGCCCCCTCTTGGCTGATGATTGCCATGACTAACAAGTAGTATCAAAGCTTTTTGCTCTTGTAAAGCTTAATCACTTTGAGAGAAAGATCCTTATTGTTGGCAACCATCAATAGTTTTTCACAATGAATGTTTTTGAATTTGATAAACCACCATTCTTTGATGGTATGAATTTTAATTATTGGAAAAGTAGGATAGAAATTTAAATACAATAAATTGATCTTGATTTGTAGGATGTTATGCTTGATGGAATTACTCATAAACCAAAACACAAGTGAAATGATTATAATAAGAAATGTTTTTTAGTGAACATTAGAGTAATACAAATTTTAAGTAGTTTAAGTGATGATGTTTATGCTAGAATTAAAATTGCTCTAGTGCTAAAGATATTTTGAATACTCTTAATGCTCTTTATCTCGCAATAATGATTTTGTACACAAAGTTGAATATAAAGTTAAAGAAGAAAAAGCCATTAAAGGATGCTTACGTTAATCAATGTCTTCAACAAGAGATCCAATGTGCTCCTAGGGGTTCAACATCTCTTGATGACTATGACAATCAAATTGAATTAGAGGCAAAACAAAGTCAAAAGAAACATATTCTTCAAGTTTTGATGGATAAGGATAAAGATAATTATCATGAAGAGTTTATTGCAATAGATATAAAAGCAAACTCAAACATGATACAAGAGGACTTTGAGGTAAACAATACAAAACTTAACTACTCTTCTTCCTTTGGTAAACTTAATGTGTATACGATGACTTGCATGATGGTTTGTTGTGTTTAAAAAAGAAAAATATGATTTTCTTTAGAAAATATTTTTTTTATTGAAGATGAAATGGAATTTTTGAAAACTACATATTGTTTTCTTGACAAGAAAAGTGGTTTCAAGTTTAAAATCTCAATTATCATTGATAATTGCATTGATATTGAAAATCAAGTTGAAAACCTATTTTCTAAACTTGGCAAAAATGATAATACTACATGCTTGCATTCTATGTTTGATGACCAAAAGGAAACTAGGGATGCTAAATGTGGAAAATCTAACATGGCATGCAATTAAAAAAGTTTAGAATATCATAAAGTCAAGGTACAAATGGCTTACAAAATTAAAAAAGTCAAACCATCATCCAATACCATTCTTTGCAATTATTTTGGCCATCAAGGACATATTTCTCATTTGTATCACTGATATGGGTTCCCAAAATTCTTAAAAGTTCTTACACTAACCTTAAAGGATCCAAGATGAAATGGGTATCAAAATGTCCTCCTAGTCCTTTAACTATGTAGAAAATTTCTCAAAAGAATAGACAAATTGGTCAAGAAAAAGAGGAATCATCGAGGAGGATGCTACCAAAGCATAAGGATAGAAATGTTGTTCAAACAAGAATAGAACACAACCAAAGCTTCTCAAAAGCAAAATGCGAAACTCTCAAAGTTTAAAATAAGAAAAGAGAAACAATGGGTTAGGAAAAATATTCCTTTGACTATCAAGGCCAAACTATCAAATGTTTCTACCTCTTATTCATATTCACTTATAAAGTCAATGAATTTGAGGTATAATCCTTGTAGGCCTTAGGTAATGGATTCAAATACTTTATTTAACACATAACTATACATTATTGTTGCACATTTACTCACAAAGTTGAGTATATCTTGATCACAAAGCTATTTATGCCTAACTGCTTATCATGCTTCAAATTGAACTATTACCTAAAAATAAGAATGCTATTTATAATGTTCTTAATAATTATTTAATTTGTTATCATCAACTATATCATGGAATTGATATTTGAGGATGAATACTTATCAATGCATAATCCCAAAGGATCCAAGATTATTGGATATGAAAGAAAAGTATGTACTTTGAATTATGTTGTAGGGATGTATGCTTGATAAAACAACATTAAGAATATCAATATCCTCAAAGAAGCTCAATAGTCTTTTTGGTAACTCATATCTCTTTCTCCTTAATGTGATTTCAATGTGATATACATGATTTTTGGAGAAAATAGAGGCTTTGTCAATGCCTTCAACTTTTCTATTGTTGTCTTTATATAGCATTGTGCTTGAAAAATGTCTTTTTGTATTCAAGTATGCTAGAAAATTGGCAACCTTAATTGAAGTGACATAATCTCTTTGAGCATGAGTTTAATGCTAAATCTTTGTTTTTATATGTAGAGTCCCATGCTCATATGTAGTTGCAATCCTCTCTCTAATTTGCCAAAATGTTTTATATTATTTTAGAGATTGGAAAGTTAGATTTTATACATGTTGTTAGAAATTTCTCAAATGTGCATATCTTTGAAGCAAAAAGGAAATGATTCTTTTGGTCTTTAAGAAAATCCTTAAAGTTTAAGGCTTCTAATGTTTGCGTCTATCATGAAATAGATTGCATATTTAGTTTTAAAAGTAATAGTTCCATTGACTTAAGTTCTTGCTCAATGAGAGAAACTTTTGTTTCAATTGCTTTGTTTGAATATAATTTAGTACTTGACATAACATGCTAATATGATCATTATTTTCTTTAAAATGTTTATATGTGTTTTGATGATAATCATATATTTGTTTACTTTGAATATCAATTTGAAAATATTTAAATTATTGTTTTAAATTCAAGTGTCTATATCATTCTTTTGTTTTCATTAAGTGTTAAGACTCCATAATTAATGATCCAATACATGCTCTATGTTAATATCTGCACAACCGCCTATGGAACGTGAAGGCACGTGAGGGGTTGAGTCCCCATGGAAGCCTCTAGTAACATATCTGTACGTGCATAATTAAATCAAATATATTTCAAATATCTCAAGTTCAACTATAATTCTATAATCTGAAAATATTTTTAAAACATAAATCCTAATATAAAGCTGCATAAATCCATAATCTGGGCCAAAGCCAAACATAATTAAATAAATGGTTGAAACTCTAAAATAATTAAAATAATATAATGCATGTCCGGATCCTACACAATTACAAGCACTACTAAACTAACATAACCTATATAAGCTTCACTCGAAGCGAAGCTCACCAAAAGAAGCACTCATCGGAAGGATCCTATGGTGCGACTGAACCTATAGCACTGTATCTGGAAGGAGAGGAAGAGAGGGTGAGTTCATCAAAACTGAGTGAGTAGCCTCCACTCACAACCCACATGGGACAGCAATCAAAATACATAATATATACATGCAACTAGTGTAAAACATTTTATATATAATTATAGATAATTGCACTAAAAACAATAATTTAATTAATCCATAGCAATAACTAGTAGAGAAACATGAATTATTCTATACATAATTATTTGAGCTTATAGTTGAATCTAAGCCAATGACTAATCTAATGGGCACCTAACTAGGTCCCATAAATGGACACCTCACTAGGTTCCTTCCTCTGGGTGAGCTAATCCTATAACGGACCACTTGGTACCAAGGTTAACGATCAATCCTGGGGTTAACTCGCATCCGTTTCTCACTATTTATTGGCTAAAAAACTAATAGCAACAAAATTAGCTGTTCATATAAGATTGAGATTCATGAAATTTTCTAGATGATAAAATAAACCCATAATCATACATATAACAAGTATGGTCCCATGAGTTTTCTAAAATAATATTTTGTCATGATGGCTTTAAAACAAAAATTTTCTAAAATTTCTATAATTCATAAAAGCATATTTCTTGACATAAATTATTCTAAAATTTCATAAATAATTCATATAATATGGGAAAATAATAATAATGACCAAAAGTATGGGCATGAGCTTAAACCCACTCACCGTTAGTAGTCGGAGTGTACTTCCACTGACAACTTGATCTTGGGGAGTAGGAATGACATCGGTAACTGCCAAACAATATAATGAAAATATAAACAATTTGATTTAATCGCCCAACTGAGTTTGGATGATAAGGAGGAAAATGGTGAGAGAAACCATGCTTGACAGGACCAAAACTCACAGAACTAGATTAAAGGAGAAGGAATTGACTAAATTCCATGAAGATCACTTACCAGAAGAGATTAATCAGAGAAATTGAGAGAACCACGCTTTTCTCTAAGGAAAAATCCTTGATTGGCTAAGGTTCTTAGAAAAATATTTGGAGAGTATTTTGATGTGTCAAAAATATATTAGAAGTATAAAAGAAACTCTACGTGGACGTTCGCATTCGCCAGCTCTAGCGTCAAAGGAGTTGATGGCTTGTGCTCTAGGAGAAGCATTTAGGTCTTGCTCGCTAAAACAAATTCCACGGAATAACCGCTGAAGCGTTCTATGCTTCGTTCTATTTGCTTGTGTATTATAATAATATTTTACCACACATACACACACACACACACACACACACACACATATATATGTAGCAAAGGTGCATCCACGTAGGTGTGCTTGTGAATATAATAATAATGATAATAAAGTTATTTGTTGAAAAACATTAATGTGGTTTCTTCTGCGAACTTTTATATAATAATAATAATAATAATAATAATAAAGTTACTTATTCTATTACTTTTGAATACCAATAATAATAATAATAACGCTAATAAAACTAGTGGTGGTGGTAATAATAATATAACTCATATACCACTAAATTCCGTATTTGGAATATTACAATATCAATTTCATTATGCTTGTTTAAATGATATTTTATGCTAACTTAGGGGCTGTTTGTTTTAAAACTTTCAGTTTCAGTTTCAATTTTGTGAAGGAAAAATTGAAAAAATTGAAAACTCAATCTCAATTTTCAATTTTTTCAGTTTTCCTTCACAAATCTAAAACTAAAAACTATTTTCAGCAACGCAAACAACCCTTTAATTCTTGAAAAGAGTTAGCTCTACAAATCCCTTCATATGTTTCAAACATAGACATCAAATCTTTATATACAAGCATAGGTAGATCATGAGCAAAGTTGAGTGAGAATAGTTGAAACGAAAGGAACATGAAGGACCCTTGTTGACATACAATGGATTAAGATTCTCAAAGAAAGAAATCTTAAATTCAAGAGATCAACAAATGAATGAGCAACACATTTTATCAAACTCAATAAGTATCTCTATCCCTAAACTCATATTATATTTAAATTTTTGGACTAAGTGATACTTGTTTGATTAAATGCTATTAAGTGATTAGATTCACACTCCTTTATATGTGAAAACAATGCCTAGAATATATGATAGAACTGTTTATATAGATTTCATTAATTATGTCATGGCATATAGGGCTGATGTTGCTAATACATATAACTTGTTCTCCAAAGTCAAAATTATCATTACATATGTTTGATATCTATGCTTCTCTGTGTTTATTAGTGGTTATACTCATATGAGAATCATACCCTTTTTGAAATATGTGTTATTAAAATAAAAAATTTGTATTATTTGAAAACAACACTGTTATAACAACCTCATGTCCTTAAGAATATTTTTATCTTATTTTAAGATATTTGAAGTACTTTCACTTCTTAATTCTCTAAAAGGTTGGAAAATCATTTGTTTGGATATATGTTATACATGTGGTATTCTCTCAATTTGATTTGAAAATGTTATTAAATTTTCAGACGATTTAGGAAAGTTCCTGCACAACATACCCAGAGGGTGTCGCGACAGGAATGATAACCGATTTTTAAATAAAATAAAATGGAGTCGCCACCAATTTTAATTCTGGAAAAATTGGAAAACCTTTTTAATTTGTAAACTGGTCCTTTTTTTAAAGAGATTTGAGATTCGGAGTCTGATTATGATTAGGAAGGGTGGAAACTTAATCCCATTGCACCCTAATGCATCCGTATAAATATGGTTACCCTAGAGCTCATTATGCAAATTTATTATAACTTTAATAATATTTAGTTTTCCCCAAAGTAATGATAATTATGTAGAAAATAAAATAAAATAAAATTAAAGCAAGGAATAAAAATTAAATAAGAACACAATTTAATGAAAAATTAATTTTGACTTGATAGTTGTTTGCTACGTCACGTATCCTCTGTGCAATGAGGAACTCAAAGTCACGTCGTTCTGGATAGAAAATGATTCTGTGTTGATAGATTTTAATTATGAAATAGAAATGTGTTGATTGATTTTAATTTTGAAAATGGGCTTTTGATTGATGATTTATTAACAAAGAAATCCAATTTTTGCACAAAATTTAAGTTAGTACTGTGCTATTCAATAAATCCTTACAGTTTAATAGTACATGAAAGAGGTATCCACCTTTCAATCATGACTATTAATTGCAATGCGGGTAAAAATATTTTTATTTTGTTTTCATTTATTTTTATTTTTTATTTTATTTTTTTATTCTTTATTTTTTTGAGTAGTCCTAAAAGTTAAATCAAATAAAATGAAAAGAAACAAAATCCACACCTACCCAAAAAAAAAAAAAAACCAGCACACAAAATAAAACCTAAAAAATATTTTCTAACCCAACATCAACCTAGCACCCAAAAAAACTAAAGAGATAGAAGCCCAAAGATCTAACAAGCCCAACACAACAACAAAAAAAACACTCTTACTAGAAACACATGAAGAAACTGAACCAAATAAACTTGCAATAAAAATAAAAAAAGGGCACCCACCTAGTCTCTCCCTAATTCCTAGTTACCCACAAATCTGAGATAGCCTCAAAACCAGATGGTGAAGGTGGCACAAAGGGGAGGCGGAGAGAGGGCTGCCCAGGAGGAACCACGCGGCTGCGGAGGTTCGACGAGGGCGAAACCTGCACGGCTGGAGTGCGGATTGAGGCACGGCGTTCACGGTGTCGACGTGTGCTGGCTCTGCGCCGTGGTTAGGGCTGCGGTCACAGGGGCGATCCGGCATGAGCCGGCGCGGTCGGGGTGAACCATCATGGGGGTCGCGATCAGGCAGCTCGCATGGAGGGGCAAGGGCGCGGCGTTTGCCGCGGAGGAGGAGCTTCACGGCGGCTCGCGGATCGCGGGTGGTTCGCGCGAATCGCGGGTTGCCCTGAGCTTCGCCACCGACTTCCGCGAGGTTGGGTGCGAAACCGGACAGGGGGCACGGTTCACGCGATGAGGAGAGGAGCTCACCGCGGGCCTGGATGCGCAGGGAAGGGCCGTCGCGTGGTGGTTCAGAGAGCGAAGGTAGTTTTGATGTTGATGATGATAGTGGCTTTGAACCCCCTTTTTTTATGATTCTGGTTTGTGACTATGGTTCTTTTCTCCTTTTTTTTTTTGGTATCTTTGATTGTGTTTCAAGAATATTGATGGTGGATGAGAAAGGTGGTTTTGGTTATGTTTCTGGCTTGCTCTTGGGTTGAGTGGTGGATGGCTTTTTGGTAATAATGATGGTTGTATGCTTAATAACAAAAATGGAGGCTGTAGGTTCTATATATTGATGGTGGAGAGTGTGAGAGTAAGCTTAGCTTGGTTCTTTTTTTTTTTTTGCAGATTGTCCGTGATCCCCTTTTATGATGAACCTATGCATTTATACCCGCTTTCAGATTGATTGCGATTGCTTTGTCCCTTATGATTCCTCTCTAGCCATCAAAAAGGGAATGGTTCCAGGATCTTGTCTGATTTATTGCACTTATTGTAATGATGATCCTTCAATTCATGGGGAGTGGAAGTATGGCCCTTCATCTTTCGCAATTGTTTTTGTTATCATCAGTTCATTATTGCTTCATTGTGCTCTTCCGTCCTTTTCCTCTTCTTTTCAATTTTTTTTTTGCTTAAGGTTACAGATCAAAGAAATGTGGATTGAAACAAAGGCATTTGATTTTTTTTTTTTGAATTAATAGATCAATAAAATGGGCTAAAAAAATGGGTTTAAAAAATGAGTATTTTTTTTTTTGATTGAGACATTTTAAAAAATAAAATAAAATAACAAAAAGTGTCCTAACAAAATATGATGTTCACAGTTGCCCCTCTTTACTTGTTTCTTACTGAAAGTATAAAGATTGTGGCTTTGATATTTTACTGCAAGAGACAAGTAAAGATATGAACGCATATTTTGTCCAAGATGATACATGATGCATGATGGTGATGTTAATTATGACAAGTGTATGATAGAAATGATGAATACATAGTGACAATGCAAAAAGTTCTTATGGATATGGTTAGAAAACCAATGCAAGTGACAATGAATGTATGATGACAATGCTCTAATGAATGATACCAGATGACCACATGATGAATGCATGCTAAAGTCAGGTTGAGAATGAAATGTATGTGAACAATAAATGCATGTAAAATTTAAAAGCATGTGAAAGAAAATGCATGTGAAAATCTGTGAAAGTAATTGAAATCAGATTAAAGCCATGAGAAATTTAAAATCTGAAAGTAAATGTGAAAGCAGGTTAAAGACATGTGAAAATAAACATGAAAGTAGTAAAGACTTGTGAACATAGACGTGAAAGCAATAAAGACTTTGTGAAACAAACATGAAAGCGGTAAAGACTTTGTGAAGTAAACGTGAAACTAGTAAAGACTTTGTGAAATAAACGTGAAAGTAGTAAAGACTTGTGGAAATAAACGTGAAAGCAGGATACGTGAAAGCAATAAAGACTTTGTGAAATAAACATGAAAGCGGTAAAGACTTTGTGAAATAAACGTGAAACCAGGAAAGACTTGTGGAAATAAACGTGAAAGCGGTAAAGACTTTGTGAAATAAATGTGAAAGCGGTAAAGACTTTGTGAAATAAACGTGAAAGTAGTAAAAACTTGTGGAAATAAACGTGAAAGCAGTAAAGACGTAAAGACTTTGTGAAATAAACATGAAAGCAGGAAAGACTTTGTGAAATAAACGTGAAAACTTAAACGTGAAAATAAACGTGAAAGTAGTAAACTCTTGTGCAAGTAAATGTGAAAGCTTGTAATATGTGAAAGCATGTAACATGTGAAACTTAAAGACTTGTGAAATGTGACAATTGTGAAAGCATGTAAAATATAAAACCAAAATTTTGTGGAGGTGTGTGAAAATTTAAATGTATGTGAAAACAAGTGCAAATGAGTGGTTGGCAATTTTGATGAAATGATGATGTGGGATTGATGTGATGATGATATGAATAATGCAAAATTGATGCAATGATGATATGATGAATGATGCAAAACTAGTGGAGTGATGACATGATGAATGAATTAATGCAAAACTGGTATAGAGATGGTGTGCTTTGTGATAAAATGATGACAATAGCTTTCAAAAATTAAAATTGCCCCAATTGAGGTATCTTCACATTGCTCTTCAGAAAGCTTTTGTCTATCCCAAAGTGAGCCGTCTCTTCAGATGAGAGTTCTGAACCTTTCCGTTGCATTTTCAAACATATATTCTTCTGGTGACATTTCAATATCCTCTTTTGCCCAGTTCTTTCATTGTTCTTCTTTGATCACCCTCTCAATTCATTTGCAATTTGATCTTTGATTCTCGAACCCTTATTTGACTTATCAGTCATGAGCTTTGTAAGCAAATTAGTCCTTTGGTTATACTTTAGTCATAATGTCCTGATTATGCATGGTTTTAAAAAGAGTACAAAAACAAAGATTTTTGGTAAAGAATGAAGGATAAACAGAGACATAGAGAAGAGAAAGACAATTTTATTGGATTTCAAACTGGAAAGTATTTACAGGATTTCAACAATTGTTAAAAGATAAGAAATGAAGAAAGAAAAGACTGGTAGTGTTGCTTTCATGTGATCACCCATTTCACTTATTTATCGGCTACACCAGAACTTGAAATCCATGATTGCTAATGTAGTCTTTCGTTGTGTGCTCAACAATATGCCATAACCTAATGATACTCAAATTGCCCCAATTTCGATGTTCCATATAGCTTCTTGACCATTGACTTGGCCCTTCACCATTGCATAGGCCGCCTTTTCAGGTTTTCAACCTAGCAATTAAGAGTTGTCATCGCTCTTTTGTGCTCTAATTTTTGCCTAGGTCGCCCTTCTGGGTTTTCAACCTAGCGAGCATTTTTTTCTCTCTTTTTTTTTTTTTTATTTTTTGCTTAGGCAAAATACTTCTTCATGGCATCTGAATTGATTGGTTTAGCAAGTATTTTGCCTTCCATGTCAGTCAATATCAATGCTCCTCCAGAAAATGCATCTTTGACGATGTAAGGGCCTTCATGTGTGGGTGCCCACTTGCCTCTGTTATCCTCTTGATTTGGCAAAATTTTCTTCAGAACAAGATCACCTGGTTGGAAAGCTTCGAGGGCGAACATTTTTATTAAATGCTTTAGCCATCCTTTTCTGTACAACTGGCATTGACAAAAGCTTTAGCCGTTTTTCTTCAAGCATGTTCAATTGCTCGTATCTCATTTTGACCCACTCGGCTTCTTCCAATTCAGCTTCCGCCAATATCCTTAACGATGGTATTTCCACTTCTATGGGCGTCACTGCCTCCATCCCATACACCAATGAATACGGGGTTGCCCCAGTTGAGGATCTACAGAAGTGCGATAGACGTGTAATGCATAAGGCAGCATATCACTCCAATCTTTGTAGGTAATGACCATTTTCCCCAAGATCTTCTTGATGTTTTTGTGCTCTATAGCCCCATTCATCTTTGGTCGGTAAGGAGTCGAGTTGTGATGCTTGATTTTGAATTGCTCACACTTCTGTATTCTTTGTTGAAATTAGTGGCATTATTTGTGATGAGTTTTTCCAACCCGTACCTACAAATGATGTTATTCTTCAGAAACTTCACTACCACTTTCCATGTTACATTGGCATAGGAAGCAGCTTCCACCCATTTGGTGAAGTAATCAATGGCTACCAGAATGAATCGATGCCCATTGGAGGCTTTGGGGCTAATTGGTCCTATGACATCCATGCCCCACATTGCAAAAGGCCAAGGTGACGTAAGAGTGTGCAATGGCACCGAGGAGAATGGATTCGATCGCATAGATTTGGCACTTGTGACATTTTCTACAAACTCTATGCAGTCTTTTCCATCATGAGCCAATAGTAGCCCAGCCTGAGGGCATGAGTACCACAAATACCTTCATGGACTTCTGATATGATGGAGTTAGCTTCAGGATCTGACGCATCTTAATAAAACTCCATCGTGGTTCCTTTTGTATAATACCTCACCCGAGAGGAAGAATGACATGGATAATCGTCTGAGTCTTTCTATCATTCTCACTCATGGCGTTGGATATTCTCCTTTTTTTTGAAATTTTTGATATCATAGAACCATGGTTGGCCGTCTGGCTCTTCTTCAACGTTAGAACAGGATGCTGGCTTTCTTCTAATGGTCACTTGCAAGGGCCTTACATCCACTTCCAGATTGAGGTCGGTCATCATCGCCAAGGTAGCTAAAGCATCTGCAAACTGATTCTGGTCCGAGGCAAGTAGTGGAACTGACATCCTTGAACTCATCTTTCAAGCTCATAAGGTGTTCATAGTATGATAGTAACCTGTGTTCTTTGACTCGCCATTCTCCATTGACTTGAAAAATGATTAGAGCTGAATCTCCATAAACCTCCAAGTATTGCACCCTTAAGGATATCGCCTTCAAGCCTGTTATGCATGCTTCGTACTCAGCCATATTGTTTGTACAATCAAATGCCAACTTCACGATTGGAAATTGCTTTCCATTAGGGATATTAAGACTTCCAACTCCGTTCCCTGGATATTGATTGCACCATCGAAGTACATTTTCCACATCAAGCCTCCTTCTTCCTCTCTTTCACCGTCCTCTTCCATAGCTGCTAGGATATCCTCATCAGGAAATTCAAGCTCCATTGGTTGATATTCTTTGAGTGGATTCTCTGCCAGGTGATCGGCTATCACGCTCCCTTTTATTGATTTTCTTGTCACATACTTGATGTCGAATTCTGATAGAGCCACTTGCCATTTAGACATTCTCATGGAGATGTGTGGGCTCTCAAAAATGTACTTCATGGGATCCACACGAGATATAAGCAAAGTTGTATAGTAGAGCATGTATTGCCGTAACCTCCTTGCCGTCCATACCAGTGCACAACATGTCTTCTAGCCAAATACCGAGACTCACAGTCATTGAACTTCTTGCTCAAGTAGTAAATGGCTTGCTCCTTTGACCGACTCATCATGTTGGCCCAGGACTGCCCCCATAGACCCATGTAACACTAAGATATAGTATGAGTGGCCGCCCTGGTGTGGGTGGAACCAAGAGAGGTGGATTTGACAGGTAGTTCTTGATCTTGTCGAAGGCTTCTTGACATTTGTCATCCCATCTACCCAGATTGTCTTTTTTCAATAGTTTGAATATTGGCTCGCAGGTGTGGGTCAAATTGGAGATGAATCTAGCTATGTAATTCAGACGGCCCAAGAAACCTCGAACCTCCTTCTCTGTCTTTGGGGCTGGCATGTCTTGAATGGCTTTGATCTTATCTGGGTCAACTTCGATGCCCTTCTTGCTAACGATGAACCCTAACCCTAAAGTTTTCCAGTGGATGCTCCAAAGATGCACTTTGCTGGATTCAACCGAAGCTTGTAAGTCCTCAACCTTTCAAACAACCTTCTGAGCATGGCCACATGACTTTCCCCTTCTTGTGACTTTGCTACCATATCATCCACATACACCTCTAGCTCCTTGTGGATCATGTCATGAAAAAGGGTCACCATCGCTCGCGAGACGTCGCTCCAGCATTTTAGCCCGAATGGCATTACTCTATAACAAAATACTCCCCACTGAGTGACGAAAGATGTTTTTTCCTTATCTTCTTCTGCCATCAAGATCTGATTGTAGCCTGAGTACATCCATGAAGGAGAATCGATGACCTCTAGCCGTGTTATCAACTAGAACATCTATATGAGGGAGAGGAAAATTGTCCTTCGGGCTTGCTTTGTTCAAATCCCGGTAATCCACACACATTCTGACCTTTCCATCTTTCTTCTGCACTGGTACTATATTGGCTATCCATCTCGGTAGAGTGGGACCTCCAAGAAGCCTGCATCAAGTTGCTTTTTGACTTCATCTTTGATTTTAAGTGACATTTCCTAACTCATTCTCCAACTTCTGTCGCTTAGGTTCCATCCCCTCAATCAAAGGGATTTTATGAGCCACTATCTCTAGATCCAAACCAGGCATATCTCTGTAGGACCAGGCAAAAATATCTAAGAATTCGCGAATAATGCGACCATCTCTTCCCTTTCTGGGTTGTCGACTATTTTCACCTCTTTCTTATCCTCTTCAGTTTCCAAATTAACTATTTCGACATCCTCCTCGTGTGGATTTATCCTTTTTCCATTGAGTTTATGATTTTGGCAAATTGTTGGCACAACTTAGGATCTTCATCGGTTCATTTTCATTCAAGTCTGTTGTAACGCAATAATCAGCTAATGGGTTTTCACAATTATTGGCGCAAGACAAAGGTTCTGAAGAAGATGAGTCCTTGGAATTGAGACAAGATTGGAAATAAATAAAAGAAGAAAAAGAAAAAAAGAGATACATAAAAGAAGACACAAAATGAATGGAAAAAAAAACATGCATAATCATTTCATTATTCAATTAAAACTAAAATACAACAAAGATGACCAAAGCGTTCATTACTCAAAATACAACAAATCATCTAAGGGTTCAGAATCCCAATTGCTCAATGGCTCGAGGCTATGGTAGATTAACCGAGGTGCTTCCCCTCCTTCAAGAGTGTGACAGCTCAGCTTCTATCATCACTATTGCGGCAGGTGCAGGAAACGTGTCCCTGAGATGTGGGATTTTCTTCTTGGATGATTCAAAAAACCGCTCACTTGTAGCTTCATATCCAAGGCCTAACTTTCCAGGGTTGTCAGGAGCGAGATCGGATTCCTGATTCCTTGCAGCTGACTCCCTAACCCTTTTCCTTCTTCAAATCCGCTCTTGCGCATTATACGAGCGGCCACTAATGTACATCCCCTTTTGGTTCCACCGTTTCAGCTATCTCGAGGTTTTGGAAAGAGACCTCAAGTTGATCTTCAGCACAATCAATGTATGGCACCGTCACGGCTTAGCTACTAGCAATTTTTCTTCTCCTTTGACAGTAACAAGTTTCCCACCATCTATAAATTTTACCCTCTGATGAAGTGTTGAAGGGAGAGCACCTGCCTCATGAATCCAGGGTCTTCCTAGCAGCATCGTATACCCTGGTTCAATATCCATTACTTGGAATCTGGTCACAAAGGTAGTTGGCCCAATTTGTAACTAGAGATCGATGGCCCCTTGATCTCTCTCAATGACCCATCAAATGCTTTTACGATCGTCCCACTTGGCTCAATCATGGAGGGATCAATCGGAGCTGTTGTAGTGTAGAATAAGGAAGCACATTGAAGGCTGATCCTCCATCAATCAATACCTTTGCGATATTGCAACCATGACACTTGAGGGTAATATGGAGAGCCTTCGGCGCCCACCGCATGAGAGAAGACTTCATTTTCTGTGAAGGTGATAGCATTAGCCGTTTTAATCGCGTTCACGATTCCTTCAACCCGATCTGGGGTTATGTCTTTTGATACATATGCTTGATCCAACACCTTCTTTATCGCATTACGATGAGCCTCTGAAGACAATATCAAGGAATAGAGTGAGATCTTTGCTGAGTCTTCTTCAGTTGTTCCACTACGTCATACTCACTCTGTTTCATTATTTTCAAGAATTCTTTTTCCTCTTCTTCTTGGCTTTTTTCAGGTGCCATTTGGGGGTCTTTCAGGTATCACTTGGGGCTTTTCAAAAACTTTCCTGGAGTATAAAATCTGCCACTTCGAGTAACTCCCCCTATTCCGTGACATTTGTAATAGACTCCGATGCAGAAGGTTTGGAACAACCTTCGTTGCCATATTCAGACTTTGCAATCATGGCAAGATGAGAAGACAAACTAGATACCTTGAAGACAGGTGCTTGTCTTTGATTAAGGGTGCTATTCCAGATGTCTTAGAGCGAGGCTCTACAACAATTTCGTACCTCCATGGGACTGCATGATCGCTTTCATAGGGAAATGACTTAGGCACCTTAAAAACAAGTGATGGCTCATGGTTGTAAACTTTAAAAACAGGGGGTGCGTGGTGGGTCATATTGATGCTCTCTTCGACCCCTTTGATAACTTGAGCACCCCAGCTTGATCATTTTTTCAATGTAGAGCTTCATCATTGGACACTCCTCCATATGGTGTTTCATTCCGGAACACTCGCAAAACCAATCCTCTTCATCTCCTTTCATCGTCCTTTTACCTTTCCCTCCTTCAACTTCTATCTCATAACCCGCTTCCTCACGTTCCTAAGATCTCTTCAGTGGGAGCTTGACATTCTCTACTCCTTGACTTGCATGCTTCTCATAGCAGAGAATTCACCCCTCCACCATGATTGGGGAATGGGTTATTCCTTATGTGCGGCCTCAATTCTTCCTCCAACTTAATGGCACCGCTTCGATTAAATGCCATACCGTGCTTCTGAACCCGTAACAATCTTCGACGAGTGTCCCGGGAGTTAGAATGATAATCACAAGTATGGTTTGGGTTATACCACCGAGGATATGGTGGCATAAAGGTCTTCCCAGACGTGGGCCTAGCAAGTTGTCTCTACACAAGTGCTTAAACAACTCGGCATGTGTTATATGGAAATCAGGTAAAGGCCGTTCTCCATTGGAGGCCTGAGGTGTTGTTGGTATTGAATGGTGGAGGAGTTGTAAAGAGATGACCGTTGGGGGGCTTGAAGCGGTGTTTGATGAGGTCTGGGTGATGTGTAAGGTCGTGGATAGGAGACATGGTTGATCTGATGTGGTTGAGGTGTGTATGGTATTTGGGGTGAAATGGCTCTTGGAAATTGATATTGTTGATGCAAGTAGGATGGGTGTTGTGTATGTGGGTAAGCTGGATAATGGTTTGGCCGGGAGTAGGTTGATGAGACTGAGGATGGATGTAGTTAATGGTGTTCTCCTTTTCTTAAAATGGAACTCTTCTTGGGTTGGCTCACTTGTTTCCCAGTTACTAGCTCTATCTTCCCTTCTTGGATATTGGTTTCAATCCTTTCTCCAATTTCAACCAAATCCACAAATTCTTTTACATGGGTCCCTAGCATGTTTTTGAAAAAGGGACCTTCCAGCGTACGAATAAAGTAAGAGCACATTTCTTGCTCTAACATTGGGGGACAACCCTTCCAACCAGGGCCCTCCATCTCTGGGCATATTCCTTGAAAGATTCATTCTCTTTCTTCCTCATCCCTTTTAACTGGTCTCTAGTGGTGCAGCATTCAATTAAACTTGTATTGGTTTGTGAAAGCCTGAGTTCTTCCCAACACTTACCTTGCGCTTGGTCCATTTGCATGTACCATTCCCATGTTGCGCCCTCAAACTTTCAGGAAAAAGCTGATAAGGAAGTTTTCCTCCTTGGACCACATTCCCATTTTGGTGCAGGACATCCGCAAATGCATGATGGGATTAGTACTACCATCAAATTTAATGAGCTCGGGCATTTTGAAGTCCTTGGGAATGACTACACTAGGAGCCAAGCATAAATCTCTGATACTCATCGGGCCATAGGGGCTAGGCCCACGCAGCATTCGAAGCCGCTCCATGCTTTCCTACATTCTTGTTTAAGCTTCAATCGTTCCGCCTCCTTTGTAGTTTCATTAACAGAACCATTATCATTTTGTTTGAGCGGAATAGATCCCTCATCATATCCGGCTGGTTCTTCTTCATGTTCATTATTCACAATGTCTTCTTTTGCCCTATTCACCGTGTCAACGATGAATTGCTTGAGTTCGGTCCAAGCAAGGACTTCATCATGTCCTTGAGGTCATCAATCTCTTGACTTAGATTCCTTCCTTGGTTATTGTTATCTCCAGCCATAGCCTTTTTCTTGCCTTTATCTATCTCGACCTTCTTTTTCAGTTTTTTTTTCTCGATTCTGGGCTGTAGTTCGTATCCTCTAGCCGACGCACTAGTGTTAGACAAAGCTTTCTTAGAAGGAGCAATGTTTGAAGATCCTAAATCAATAAAACAAAAGAATTGAGTAAATAAAAAAAAATGTAAAAGCTTAGAAAACCCTTTGATGGCGAGGAACAACATCTATATTTGACACTGTACTTGATTCATATCGTATTTAGAGGATGTATTGTCCACAAGAAAAGATACGTGATGGACAACAGGATAGGGAGGTACACACTAGCAATGTAAAGCGGTCTTGCACGTCATCGAAATATGAATTTGCTTCATTTATTCAAAAGTGCGATTACATCATAGCTTGAGTCAAGAATGGTCATTCTCTTTCTTTTAAGACCTCTAGCAAAGCTTCTACTCATATCCATGAAATCACTCATTTCACCAAGCAAATGAAGCCTGATATTCTTTTGAACTTCTTTTTCCGCTCTTTCAAAGTGATAGATGAACTTTGGAAATCCACCTCCAGTTAATCTTGTATATTTTTCTTTCCATGCTTCAGCCTTCATTGCCCAATCACCGGCTTGTTTCTTCCAAAATCTTCCTGATCTTCTCTACGGAGAAGTTGGTTTCGGCATTTCATCAAATGAGCCCATTCTTGGTCACATTCCTCCTTGGCCTGTGCTAAGAGTGCATTTAATTTCTCTATCTTCAAGTCCAACCCTTCTTTTTGCCTTGCATTTCGACTTCCAACTCTTCTTTTATTTGTTTTTGTTGGCCAAACTTCATTTCCCATTCTTCATTTGTTTTCTTTAGTTGACTAATATGCTTCACAAATCTATTTTTCTCATTAGCCATCATTCGGACCTCTTTTTCAAGGTTCTGGATCCTCTGCTCTTTCCCTTTCTTATTAGGAGTAGCAGTTCGTCTTTCAGCGCTCAATTAGTTTCTCTTTCTTCTCACATTGGCTTCGTGTGATGATGACTTCTAGCTCTGCTGCTTGCTTTTGTTGTTCTAGGAGTTTCATCTGAGCTTTCATGACCTCTATCTGTTCAGCCAACCTAGAATCATTCCCCTTTTCATGAGGAAAGCTAGGGACACTTTGAGGTACTTCTCTTGCTTCCCTCCATGTGATATATTCACGAGTACTGATTACGAGTGGTTTTCCTAACTCATCTCTCCCTACCATGTGAACATTCCTCCAGGCCTCTTTAACTTCTCGTGATAACATCTTAGTGTGCTCTCCTTCCTTGTACCAGAAGTAGAGTCCTCCAAGCGCTCTTCTCGTGGTTTCTTTTGTGTCCAACAAAGTTGTCTGAGTGCTATTGTCGGTGTATAGGATATGCAACCTCTTGGACCTATCAATGGTATATTATGATATTTTCCACAGCTAAGAATAATGTTACCTCTTTCATGTTCGTACCATGGACAAACCCACTTGAATGATTGTTCTTTTATGGCATCAAATTCAGCCCTCCATTCCTGGTCTTCTTTCGGCTTTGTTGGAATACGATGAAAGCTTCTTAATGGATCTGAAACATTTCTGATGTGATTCCCTGTATACATGTGTGTGATGATCCACACGTATAAGAGGTGCAGGCAACATTGAAGCTTCCCTTTTTGTTTCTGTTGGCAAAAGTTTAAAGTCAAAAATGTTTCAGCTAATAGGAGGGACCGGATTTCTTTGCTTATTTTCCACAGCAAGAAAACATCCATGGCAGCCTTGTCAATTATGTCTGGAGAGAAGGAAACAATATTAGCTCATAAATAGCAAATGTCAGTACTCTTGCAAAGATGGTCCAATCTTTCATGCCCAGGCCCTTTAGATGTTCTTCTAAGAATGCCTTAGTCACTCCCTTCGACTCTGGATGTCCCTAACTTTACTTGGGCCACTGGCACCCTAATAATTCCCAAATTGTTCTACTATCTTTGCATCTGAAGTATGTTGTTCTTGATGAAAATAGATAGAGACGTTTTTTTCTCACTGGTAGTTTTAGCATGCAGGCATATTCTTCAATGGTAGGAGTGATATCGATGTTTGGCAATTCAAAACATCTCAAGGCTAGGTTCCAATACTGAGCTAGAACATTGAGGAGAAGTCTCCACTGATATAAGCAATAGGTCCAGAATGGAACCATACTTATTTGAGAATGCTTTCCTGTTTTCATTAGGTAGCAATTGACTCAACCGTGCAACTTCTCCAGAGAACTAGACTCGCCATCACATTGAAATATTTCTTCGAGTTGGATACATTGCTAGTGTGTTGTGTTCTCTCCATCATTTACTATCTAATACAATGATATTCCTTTGCCTCCAAAGGATCCTTCAAGGAGAGAAAGAATGAATGAGATGCATGCAATAAATAGAATAAATATGTATGCTACATGAAAAGAATGCATGTGATATGGCAATTAAAATATGGTTTTTTTTTATGCTTAAAATAAACATGCTTGATAAGGAAAAAAATGTGGATGTTATTCATGATAAAATATGAATTACTTATGCAAGAAAGAATAAAAACCAATTATGCATGTTGTAATGCTTATAATAAATACTACATGATACCAAGGATGATGCATGATAAAATAAGAAGCAATATGCTCCCTTGTGTCCTAATGAGGTGGGACTTAATGCTTGGCGGTTCTATGGTCGACCCTATTTGAGGTGGCCAACTAAGGTCATTCTAGTAGTGCACAATTTTGGATGGATGTAGACCCCTAAAAGTTGTGGTCCCCAGGTTGCCTTTACCAATAAGATAAAGACCCAGTTCCATGAGTCAAACCACAGGGACATAAAAGTCACAATATGGCGACCCATAGTTCTAGTAACAACCTGAGCGGGTGAGTCAACGACTTAGGAAAGCATAAGCCTCACAATAACAATGTCAAAACCCCTTCTTGCCCTATGGATTTCCCAAGGCTCGGGTATAGAGCCCAAATAGTGTGTGCGGACAGTGATAGTGAAAGTGTGTGTAGGGAACATACAAACCTTTCAAACCCTTATGTACTACAAATTCCTGCAAGACAAAGCAAAACAATATATATACACAAAAGTCATCTACCCTAAGGTTCCAAAATGTACAAAAATAAAAGTCTTCTGTCCTAATGTTTGAATAAGAAATATTTACAAATAAGACAAACTATTATTTACAAAAAGGGAAAATAAATAAATAAATTACCAAAGTAAAATAGATATGTTATGAGGGAAAAATAAATATAACAAAGTTATAATTATTTGCATAATCAACTCCAATGGGCTTGACTCTCTTTAAGTCCCCAGTGGAGTCGCCAAGCTGTCACAACGTACCCAGAGGGTGTCGCGACAAGAATGACAACCGATTTTTAAAATAAATAAAATGGGAGTCGCCACCAATTTTAATTCTGGAAAATTGGAAAACCTTTTTAATTTGTAAACTGATCCTTTTTTAAAGAGATATGAGATTCGGAGTCTGATTATGATTAGGGAAGGGTGGAAAGTTAATCCCACTTGCACCCTAATACATCCGTATAAATATGGTTACCCTAGAGCTCATTATGCAAATTTATTATAACTTTAATAATATTTAGTTTTCCCCAAAGTAATGATAATTATGTACAGAAATAAAATAAAATTAAATTAAAGCAAGGAATAAAAATTAAATAAGAACACAATTTAATGAAAAATTAATTTTGACTTGATAGTTGTTTGCTACGCCGACGTATCCTCTGGTGCAATGAGGAACTCAAAGTCACGTCGTTCTGGATAGAAAATGATTCTGTGTTGATGGATTTTAATTATGAAATAGAAATGTGTTGATTGATTTTAATTTTAAAAATGGGCTTTTGACTGATGATTTATTAACAAAGAAATCCAATTTTTGCACAGAATTTAAGTTAGTATTGCGCTATTCAATAAATCCTTACAGTTTAATAGTACATGAAAGAGGTATCCACCTTTCAATCATGATTATTAATTGTGGGTAAAAATATTTTTATTTTATTTTCATTTATTTTTATTTTTTATTTTATTTTTTTATTCCTTATTTTTTTGAGTAGTCCTAAAAGCTAAATCAAATAAAATGAAAAGAAACAAAATCCACACCTACCAAAAAACAAAAAAAAAAACCAGCACACAAAATAAAACCTAAAAAATATTTTCTAACCCAACATCAACCTAGCACCCAAAAAAAACTAAAGAGATAGAAGCCCAAAGATCTAACAAGCCCAACACAACAACAAAAAAAAACACTCTTACTAGAAACACATGAAAAGAAACTGACCAAATAAACTTCCAATAAAAATAAAAAAAGGGCACCCACCTAGTCTCTCCCTAATTCCTAGTTACCCACAAATCTGAGATAGCCTCAAAACCAAATGGTGAAGGCGGCACAAGGGAGGCGGAGAGAGGGCGCGAGAGGTGAAACCGACGCGGCGTCGGAGGTTCGACGAGGGCAAACGGCACGGCTGGAGTGCGGGACTGAGGCACGGCATTTCACGGTGTTGACGTGTGCAGCTGGCTCCCGGCCCGGTGAGGCCGCGGTTCACAGGGCGATCCGCGTGAGCGGGCTGAGTGGTGAATGACGATGGGGGTCGATTAGGGCTCGCACGGAGGGCAAGGGGCACGGCGTTTGCACGGTGAGGAGGAGGAGCTTCACGGCGCTTTGATGAGATCGCGGGTGGTTCGCGCGAATCGCGGGGTTGCGGCTGAGCTCCGCCACCGACTTCCGCGAGGGCGCGGTCGGCCGACAGGGGGCATGGTGTTTACGCGATGAGCAGGAGGAGCTTCACCCGGGCTTGATGCGCAGGGAGGGTTGTCGCGTGGTGGTTCACAGAGCGAGGTAGTTTTGATCTTGATGATGATAGTGGCTTTGAATCCCCTTTTTTTTATGATTCTGGTTTGTGACTATGGTTCTTTTCTCCTTTTTTTTTTTTGGTATCTTTGATTGTGTTTCAAGAATATTGATGGTGGATGAGAAAGGTGGTTTTGGTTATGTTTCTGCTTGCTCTTGGGTTGAGTGGTGGATGGCTTTTTGGTAATGATGATGGTTGTATGCTTAATAACAAAAATGGAGAGCTGTAGGTTCTATATATTGATGGTGGAGAGTGTGAGAGTAAGCTTAGCTTGCTTCTTTTTTTGTTGCAGATTGTCCGTGATCCCCTTATGATGAACCTATGCATTTATACCCGTTTCAGAATTGATTGCGATTGCTTTGTCCTTTATGATTCCTCTCGAGCCATCAAAAAGGGAATGGTTCCAGGATCTTGTCTGATTTATTGCACTTATTGTAATGATGATCCTTCAATTCATGGGGTAGTGGAAGTATGGTCCTTCATCTTTCGCAATTGTTTTTTTTATCATCAGTCATTATTGCTTCATTGTGCTCTTCCTATCTGCTTTTCCTCTTCTTTTCAATTTTTTTTTTTTGCTTAAGGTTACAGATCAAAGAAATGTGGACTGAAACAAAACGGGTAGATTTGATTTTTTTTTTTTTTTGAATTAATAGATCAATAAAATGGGCTAAAAAATGGGTTTAAAAAAAATGAGCATTTTTTTTTATTGAGACATTTTAAAAATAAAATAAAATAACAAAAAGTGTCCGAACAAAATATGGTGTTCACAGTTCCAAACATTATTATTATTTTTTAATTGTTTGATGACAATCATTTTTTAGTCTCAACAATCATTTGAGACTCAAAAGATAAGCTTTGCTCTTCAAAGTGTTTCCTCATCTTTATTAAGCTCATATTTCAAAATGGAAAGAGAAGTTTTACTTTCAAATGATTTTTAATAATTATATAAGTTCACTTATTGTCAAGAAACACTTAATGATCTTTATCTCCTAGCAATGTGTGTCTTACATAAGTGATAACGAGAAGAGAGAAAAATTATGAGAAAATTTTATACTTACTTAAGGTGGGGGGTGGAGTGGAAACAGGGGAGAATTGGAAAGAAAAATATGTTTGTGTACTTACTGGTTGATATGCTTAAAAGAACATATATTCATTTATCTAATTTAATAACATATTTTTCACAATGATTTGTCATCCTCAAAAGGGGAGATTGTAGAAGCAAGTTTTCTCTACTTATATGTATTGATGATGATAAATAAAATGATATATGATCAACATCTTTTATAGAATATATCTAATAACTCTTTGTATATGTTACAATGAGCTAATATTGAATATGTTTCTACATGAACAAATATATGCATGAAACAAATTCTAGTGTTAAATTCTAAAAATCATGCATATTAAGGAAAGAGTAATAATTGATAAATATTATCCATGATTGCCTTAATTGAATTTCACATTTATGAATCATGCATATTGATGTATTTTAAATTGGACTAACTATATTTTTCAAGTGAGTTATGATATCAGATAATCTAAGTATTATAATGAGTTTTTAACCAAAAAAAAAGATAATTTATAGATGAAGTCAAAAGATAGATAGGATTTCCTCGAAGAAGACAAAGTTGAAGTTGATCAAGGTTGCAAAGACCAAGTTTTGCAAGGGAATTAGTTTTGCTATTGGCAAAGTTTCAATGTAAAAAAGATTTCAATTGGGTGAGTTCTTTGGCCACAATCTTGATTAACTTTTTAAGTTATAAAATTATTTTTATAAAGGTTTTTAATCATATTTCACTTTAAAAGTTTTAATTTGATTAATTATGAGTTAAACTAAAAGGAAATTAATTAAACATGTTTTCTAGTCAAATAGGACAACTTGGGTTGTCTTCAATTAATTACTAACAGAAGTGTATTGGATCATGTAGTGCAGTTTTTCTAAAATTTGAATTTTTAAACTTGTTAATCGATTAACATAAATCATTAATCAATTAAAGAGGTATTACATTGCTTAAAATTTGAATTTTGAATGCTTTGATAGATTAACACAACCAAAATTCTGTATAACAGCCATTTTTATAGAGTTACATATTTTGGGATTGATTGTAAATGTTGAACATGTATTCATGGCTTATAAGTACATGGTTTTGGGCTAGTTGTTAGACACTGAACACAACACAACAAGTTCCACTGGTCATTCTTTTGTGCACTTAAGATTCTATCAAGTTTTGTGGCAAAAAATTTCTATCTCCAAAAAAAATCCATAGTTCTTCAACTTGTATGTCATTTTCTCTTCAAGAAAGTATATTATTCTTCTATACACTTCAAAAATTGTAAGTGGGTAAGGCATCCATTAAAGAGAAAAGGTGTGGCATCCTGGTTTTTCTTAAGCGACTCAAACACTAGAGTTAGGGATCCCAAAAGTGCAAGAATACTTAAGTGGTGTAAAGGTTCCCAAGCATCTACAGAATTTGGAGAATAGTATAAACTTCAAGTGTTGGCTTGGGGACAAGATGTAGTCCATGGATTTGACCAGGATAAATCTCATGTTTGCATCTCTCTTCCCTTACCTCTTTATTTTATTGCAAGTTTAATTTATTATTTTGATTATTCTTATTAATCTAATTGATTCTCTTTATTCCTCTATAAAAGTTTCATGTATTTTCTAGTTATTTCGTTGCGTGTATAATTTAAGCACATGATATTGAATAATTTCTTAAGATTGAAATAGATTTCAAATCACAATTCACTCTTCTTAGGTGATGGTTGTCATGACTAACACGCTGGAGACAAAGAAGTCTACTGGAGAAAGGCGAAAGCTATTGCAACTCAGAGTCAATCTCCGTGGACGAGATGATATTCATGGCGGAGGGTGCAAGGTGACGACCAAGGCTTGCCGACGGAGAACAGAGGCGAGTGGCGGTTCACGGAGCACCTAGCGGTTATTCACCACCCTATGGTGGACAAAGACAACCCGAATTCCAGGATTTTTAATTAATTGACTACCCCAGTGGTTAAAGACCGCCCTTGGGGTCATTCGCCACCCACCATCAACGACACGCGATTTAACCTTATTTGATCAACTTTTTATGTTGTTTCTATTACATTATAAATAGGGATAACTCTCTCTTCATCCTTCTACTATCTTTCTAGGTTTTGAGAACTCTCAATCATTATTTTGGCTTCCATTTGGATTACTATCGTACTCTCCATTACATTGATTATATTTCTTTACCTAGTATGAAGATTCAAGGATCCAAGGATTATGGTTTGAGACTGTCATTATTTTAATGCAATTTATAATTTGGCTTTCTAATCTTTCTTCTTCTCCTCTCTCTTTTATATTTTTTTATTAGCAGATACATTTATATTTTGATAAATTCTTCCCTACTCCCAGAGCAAACCATGTTCTCAGCTCTGACCCATTAATCATGTGACACATCATCTCAGTGGGCCCTCATGTGCCCTTAGCAATTAACTCTAGTTAACTAAATTTGTAAAATTAAAATAAAAATAAATGAAAATACGATCTGGGATCAGACAAGTGACGATGGAGGAGAGAGAAGAGCCAGATCTAGGCGGCCATGGAAGGCATGTGCATGACGGGGGAGCGGCAGCCCGCGGTGGTTGACTCGAACGGCGGAGATGCATTGGTGGCTGCTGCTGGCGGCATCCGCGGTGACGGAAGGAGGGGCTGATCTGGTGATGGAAGCTGGCGGATGTGGAGCACGAAGAAGGGCGGGGCTGGGCGGAGACCCAACGACGACGCAGCGACATGGAAGGTCACGAGGTGCTGGTGCGGCAGTACTGCATGGTTCCCAGCGACTGTACATGCACGACAGCAGCATGTAGCGCCTGGGCGCGATGGCAGCATTCAACAGCGGCTTGAGGACAGCAGGCAAACGACGGAGGATGGACGCGATGGTGGCAACGCGTTTGGATTTCCGACAACAGTCCCATGGCCATGCTATTTTCATTTATTTTAATTTTATTTAGTTAACTAGAGTTAATTGCCAAGGGCACATAAGACCCCCACTGAAATGACGTGTCACATGATTAATGGATTAGAGTAAATAAGCAAATAATATGTTTTGCTCTGGGAGCAGTAAAAAATTTCTCAATTTTTACCCCTTGTCAAACCACCGGCACAAACTATTAGTAATTTAGTAAATTTTTTTGGCAGAAGAATCTACTGAGGCATAAGTTTGAGGACTAATTAGAGAGATTTTAAAGTTTATAAAGGATATAAAGTTCAAAGGATTTGTATACTCTTTTCCACGATTTTTCATTTCTCGCAATGATTCCAACAATAATTCTAGCAGACAATTTTTTTTTCTTTTTTTGTGGTCTGATCTAGTAGATAACAATAACCAATATACATAATATCACCATATGATTTCATTATATTCTACTTTTTGGGCACACACAATATTTTACTAGCCCCCAATGTGTCACCGTCAATTCTTTTTCGTTGCGTGTCTTATTTGAACTCCACTTCCTGAATGGGGAAATATCACACATGATAATCATTTTCATATGAACACGTGTTCCCTTCTCTTCTTCCTTCACTTGATGTTCATCTTCTTCTCAATCAACCTCAACTTTACAGATGGCAGTCCTTCCCTACACCCAAAAGCTTGCCAGTGTCCTTTGGAGAGAAGAACCCCACATCCAGGTCCTCACAATAAACATCCAAGAACTTCTCCCTGCTTGGCAGGACTCCAGCTTCAAATCTGGCTCTAGCCAGCATCTTCACGTCAAAGTTCACCACCCCTTTGTTCCACTCCTTAACCAGCTCCTCAGGCACCACCTTGTGTACCTTAGGTGAGTCCCTCACAACCAAGCCAACCTTCAGAGTCTTGTTGGCCATCTTCTCAAGGTACACCGGATTTTGCACTGCAGCCACTGAGAGACCAACCTTACCATAGAACACCATCACATTGAAATGGTCAAGCACCACCTCAATTCTCTTGTTGGGGTTCCTTATGTTGAGTTCCACTTCATACTTGCATCTAAGCTGTGTATTAGAGACACTGAACTTGGACACAGAGACTGACATGACTCGAAAATCGGGTTCATGCATGTCCATGACAAGCCAAGCTATGGTGATGACTACCATCAAAAGAACAAAGATGAGGACCACTGTCAAAGGCAGTTTCCGGACACAGCGGCTACCGGGGGACCTTCTTGTCCCGTCATTGCTGGTAGAAGGGTGCTCCATGTTCATTGGTGTTTGGATTTCGTAAGAAGGGTGTATTGTACTCATTGATGATGCTAAAAGCGTATTCAAGTTCAGATTTGGCCAGGTGCTGTTTAACTGTCCTTTGTAACAGCAATAGGTATGTTTTGTTCTGAGGGTGAATGCGATGAATGGTCATAAAAAGAAAGGGAATGATGAGTGTGGGGTGAAGACCGCGTGGTGGCAGGTTCCACGATGCTTCCAGGAACCAAACAGGAAATGGTAAATTGGGAAACTAAGGGGAAGTGTAAGCTAGTGTTGAAAGCAATGACATGCCATAGTTGGGGAACTACACGTTAACATTAAAGTCATAAAAAAAGGAAAAAACAATGTACATAACTGATCAATCTCAGAAGGACAAATGTCAAAATGGGTAATAACATAGGAAGACCCGTTATCTGCTTATTGAAAATTATAGTATTTGACAAAGCATATTTTATCTTATCGCTAATTAAAGCGTGGCTTCTGTTTGTGTATCATTAGTACGGACACGCTTTCATGTCCTTAGCTTTGCCCCATTTAATCATATAGCAACTTCTTGGTGTTTTAACTAGTAGGAAAGAACATTGAGAGTGTGTTTGGAATGATTGAAAAAATGGAAATAATTTGATTTATAAATCAAATATTGTGTTTGAATCTTTAAAAAAATAAAAAAAAAAGAATTGATTTGTAAATTCACAGGTTTCCTTCATATGTTTTTGAAATTCTACCAAATTTAATGAGATTTGTGTAGAATTGAATTGATTTTAAAACTTAAAAGGCAAACCAAATTAATACATTTCTATTTTTTAACCATTCCAAACACATTGAAGTGTATTTTAAACATATGAATTGATTTCTAAATCAATTCAATTCCATTTCCAACTTAATCATTCCAACCACAAGATTTAACTTACAAATCAAATCAATTCATTTTTATTTTTTTATGATTCGAAATACTAACTAAAGGTACACATTAATCTTTAATAACTATGCCGGGGGCACATAATGTCCATACATGATCGTAAGGTGATGTTATTAATTTGTATGGTCACTATTTACAACAGCATACAAGTACTGAAAGAATTACAATAATGAAAGCAGCAGCAATAAAGCCTGTTTTTGTTCTCTTAAAAGTTAAAAAATTCAAGTAGAACTTGAATAGCTGTGAACTATTTAAAGCAATTTTAAACATCAAATACAAGCAAACTTATCATGTGTGGATGAAGATACCTCATGAACAGCGGCCCCCACTGTCCTCAGACATCATTCCTTTAAGACTTCTGGCTAACCAAATGGCTGTCTCCCTTGGGGAGACCTTGTCTTTCCCAAAGGGCTTCAGAACAACTTGAAGTTCCTCCAATCTATTTTGCTGCAGCAATTCTGCAGACAGTTCTAAGAGCTCTTCGAGCGCCTCAGCTCTCTGCCTGAAAGATTTCACATCCAATGCTTCCTTTGCCGGTGGTGGGGGTTTGTCTTCAGTTGTGGGAGTGTTATATTTACTTAACTCGACGGAATCAGATTCTGAAACTAAAGAAACAGGGTTACTCACATCTTGTTCCTTAAGACCAGGATGATCAGAAATGCTTGATTTCAAGCTTGAAGCATCAGAGAAACTTGGTGACTTGAGGGTAGGAGTGGTCATGTTTATTGTTTCCAACTGATCAGAAGTATTGGGTATCATGCTTGTAGGTTCAGAGCAACTTGAAGATTTAAGGGCCAAAGGCGGGCTCACATTTCTTGTCTCTAAATCGTCCCTCACAACGTTGATGAACTTACCAACATCTAAATTTTGAACCCCCATCTCAACAGATTCCTTTACCGGCTGCTCACTCCCTACGCGATAACTGCTATGGCGTATAACATGGATGACATCATCAAAGGCCGGTGGAAGATGACCAACATCCGGCCTTTCTGGCGCTGGATTCTGCAAGGCAATTCCTTTCTCTTGCAGAGCATTATGACTTGATGTTTTAGCAGTGGTTGTAGCTGGAACAGTTTCAGCCAGTAGCTCCCTCACTGTGAATTTGTCGTCACCAGGTGACTTGCACTCAAGTTCTGGCTGGCTAACTATATCAGATCTATGATCAGGCTTGCTTGCTGGAACAACTTCACAGATAGACATTTCTCCAGAACTTTGGGGTGGATGTTTGAGGGGCTTGATTAAAGTCATTTCCTTAGAAATATCTAGATGATCTTTGACTTGTTCTGCGGCTTCAGCAGGAGGGTCTACAGGCCTCTTATCACACCCAGAGGCAGCAGAGATATTAGTATGATTGATGGGAAGACCATTTTCCGGAGCAAAAATAACCTTATGATCTTCAACGGGATGATCAAGAGCTAACCTTGAACCCGCTTTCTCATTGCTACTAGCAGTATTCTGAAAATTAGGGGTAAACTCACAGGTTTTGTTGGACACTGTTTCGACCTTCTGACAATGTGAACAGGTTGCAGGGGGGCTGCTGTCCTGGCCTGATTTCACACCTACACTGCAGGGTACACTCTCGTTATCAGGAAGTATCTGTTCTCTCATGTCAATAAAAGTTGTTGCATCATCAGAAAGTTCACATCCTGGAATAGAGACTGAAGACGAGGCAGAATTGTTGCTGTCTGTTTGCATTCCTTTGGAGCTTCTTCCAAAAGCCTTCTGAGGCTCTCTCATAACCTGTCTAGAAATATGTGATACATTGCCATTCGTCAACTGACAATGGCTCATTTCAGGCTCCTGAGCTATTCTGTTTGGAGCTAGCTTCCCATAATCACTTGCTGCATTCGGAACATCAGGACCAGTAGCCCGCATTCGTGCTGGAAACGATGGTCGTCTAAGTAAGCTGGGGGGCATCCTTTGCAATGGCTTGGCTCCATCTCCTTCTACTTGTTTGAGAAGACCAGATGGTGGAGTCAAATCAAGTCTGGGTTTAGCTTTTGGTGAAGATTCAGTCATCGGCAACTGCCAGCATGCATAAATGATATACCAGAAGTAAATTTCATTGTTAAGAGGAAATCTTTAAAATATAGCTAGAAGGAGAGTAGATAACTTCAAATGTTATTGTACCTGGTGCTTTGAAGGATGTAATCCTTGTATTCGTTTTGCAGAATCAGGGGATACCTTTGCATGTGCAACAGCTGGTAACTCTAAATTGGGCTTCAAAAAAGGAGCCGTAAAATTAGGTTTGGGCAATTTGGACAATATATCTGTATTTATTTTGTGTGTTGATACACCACCAGCCTTTGCACGATTGCCTCTCATCGGAGAAGTTGCTTCTCTAACTTTTCCCTCTTTTAATGCCATCATTATATTTCTAATTGTTTTTGGCTGCTTAGATTCTATATTAGAGCAGTGTTCATTATGAGATGGTTTCATCGCCTCTTGCTCACCTCTTTTGGCATCCCGTTCTTCCTCACTAGCATCATCAATTGATGCTAGATCAGTCTCAGTGCCTTTGTTATCACACTTTGGCACTGCTATTGCAATGTGTCTCTCATGTGACAGCAAACTATCTTTGTCACTACTTGAACTACTACTGTTTTGACTTTCAGCCATACTTTTTCGAGAATAATTGACAGAAGAGATTGGTTTCTCAGGAGAACAGGATGTCGGAGGACTGAAAGATGGGCGATATTGCTCCACGTAAGGTTGCAAATAAGGATGCTTTAACACCTCAGATGCCTGTCAAAAATTTAGAGTGAGAATGTTTAGGATCAGCAAAGATAGTAAACCATTTTCACATTGGAAATGAATTTATTCTCAAGCTAGGCTTACTGTTGGCCGATGCTCAGGACTTTTTCTAAGCATGCCCTTTATCAGTGTTTTCCTGTAGGTACACAAGTCAACAAATTTAGATTTTCAGCACAAGAAAGAACAAGAAGAACCAGCAAGCAAACAAATATTTTTCAATCTCTGATGCAAGACAGCTTTGAACTTTTCCTAATGCCAATGCAAGCCTTCAGCTTTCCCTGACATTGAACTATTTGGTCCTTTCTATATGAAATAGCAGGACAGCTTTAAGATACACCTGACTTCAAGTGCAGTTTTCTCAGAGGTTATGGTAGATCTACAATTCATATTCATTGACAATTGCTAGAAACCAAGGGCATTCTTGACTAAAAACAAATTTGGAAATGTGCAATAAAATGCAGTGTATAAGAATTAATAAGGCTCTTAAGCGCACTCATGCAGGAAACACAAGCACATATGCATGCACACTGGCAACTATATCTTGCTGTTATAAGCCTAACTTCATCAGGAAGGAGAATAACAAAGGATATTAATATTAACACAATCAGATAGAAACTTACAAGGAAGGGGAATAACAAGGAGGCAAAGGACCAATAGAAGAACGGTTTATCTTGCTTATCAATCCTGCCATATCCTAAAACGTGATTTACCATGCCATTGATAAATCCAAGGGAAAACCCATGGTGAGATACCTCCACATGCATAAATATCTATATAACAGTGTCAAAAATCATATGAAGCATAACAAGCATACACAATCCAGCAACTATAATTAACAAAGTTCAAGCAAAATATCAGGAAACAAAATGTCAAATATTACTACTCTAAAACCAGCAGTTTAAACTGTTTGCAAAACAACCTTAAATTTATAACTACAGCACAAATATGGGGATAGCAACACTAAAATATAGGCCACAATGGTGATTGGGTAGGTGGTAGATTTGAGAACTCCGGTAAAAGTTTTGTCAGCAACCTCATTCTTCAATTATACAATTTTGTTTGTTTCTTTTTTTGTTTTTCTGTTTCATTACTTCTAGTCATCATTTATACAAAATGATACCCTACCTTACCCTAATGCAAAAAGAGTAACTCTGCTAGTTTTGACACAGAAATGCGGTATGAATTTCATACCTAATCTGAGAATTGACATTTAATGAATTTCCTAAACATTGAAGCTTATAATAGAGTAATAAAAAAAAATCAGAGGAAATCTTACAAAAGCTTTAAAAGCAGGGCGATGAGCAGCCATCTCATATACACAGCACCCTGAACAACACAAAAAATGCATTTTAGCTATAGAAAACCCAAATCTTCAAGTATCAGATACTTGTCTCTTAAAATTTATACCTAGTGACCAAATATCAGATTTGAATCCATAAGGAATATCTGCAAGCAGTTCAGGACACATGTAATTGGGAGTTCCTACCACCTGCATAGTAACATTTACTACAATGACTAATTGCACTTCGGGTGACTATGTATTTGTAAATAAATATGATGCTAATCATAAGGTCTAAAGAGATAGTAGCAATGTCATATAAAATCTAAAAGTTGAACATTATTAAAACAGAGTTTATCCTCACAAATATGAGAAAACAATAAACACGTTTCCTTCAGCAAGGTCTTCCAGCTGAATATTTAAAATAATAACAGAAGTGGTAAAACTTGAAAAAAATCGAGTTCTAAGTCCTCATAAATGACAAAAAATAAAAATCAAATAATGCATTTCAAGTCTAGTATCTTAAAGGTTTTCCCCAAAAATAAATAGGCAAGTACCTCCACTTGTCCAGGTTTGATCCAATTTTGATTCAAGCAGGTTTATGTTTTTCTTGGAACATATATTAACTCTTTTTTTTATTGTTGAAAAAAATACAATTAAGCCAAATTCTTTTCAGTAACCATGAGTCCATGACATATTTTCTGTTAAGAGTCGAGTGTAGATGTCAGCTATAACAAAGAAACGAGTGGCATACATGAAACTAGGATAATTTCAACTAAACATAATTGAGACAATTATTAGTCCTTGGCTTGGCAACATTGCCAAGGAAAAAACTTTGTAACAACTAACAACACTGAAGCTTCCAGTTTTCATTAACAGATAAGGTATAGGGAAGGAAAATTAGGATAGATGCCCGAATGGACTAAGCATGATTATGTTTGAATTAGAATAGGTGTTTAATGCCTTCTAAGTACATGTCCACAAAAGGGTAAGAAAGATGGGTATGATTTAAAGATGAAAATGTCTACACTAAATATGTAACTCTGCTTATCAGCATATGGTGTTAGCATGCAAGATTCCTCAATGCCATGGAAACCAGAAAGTACAAAGTTTAGTATGAATCCTTACACCTTTTAAACAAATAGGTTGTTGAATTTAAAGAAGACAAAGAAGAAAGTAGTTCCCTATCTCAAACATACCGATGAAGCCAAATCATCTGCTTTTAGAGTCTTAGCAAGCCCAAAATCCCCTACATGTCAGGAAAATACAGACAAATTCAGGAGGAAGACTTAAAAATCTATCTTCTATGTATGCAAAGATGATAGATGAACTCACCCAGGCGAACATCCTGATCTTTGGTAAGAAAGATGTTGGAACACTGTCAGCAGAATCAACAAAACCAGACTCAACATATTTCACATGGAAGACAAGAAACGCAGACCATAAGTATTATAGTTTGTTTCATAAAATTATACCTTCAGGTCACGATGTAAAACAAAATTTGAATGCAGGTACTCTACTGCCAGCAGTAATTGGGTGAACCATTTGCAGAGTTTCTGAGCAATTTCAACAACTTCAATGTGAGCCACAACAAAATTTTAAACATTAATACTTGGAAAACAATATACCACACACGTCCTTGAGAATACCTCCTCAGGAAAGTAAGCACCATTTGATTTTTTCATCAATTCGGCCCTGTCAAAGATTTGACGAGAAAACAAGTACAGTTAGTTAAGCAGTTGGACACATAAAATTTATGAACTTTTACATGAAACCGCAAGATCATAGGTATAATCATAGTAGACTCACATGTCTCCTCCCTCACAATATCCGGTGACAATACAGACATAGCAACCCTACAACAAAAATAGAATCTGTTAGCTGAAAATAAAAAGTTACAATACAATCTTTTTATTTTAGAATAGAGAGTGCAATACTGTAACAATTAACAGTTTGTTGAAGGAAGACAAGACTATGATCACATCATACAGAAATTCATAGGGTCTCTTACCTTCTCAACCCATGCCTCCTTGAATTCCACAATGTAAGGATGCTGGATTCTAGCAATAAGAGCCATCTAAAAATTAAATAATTAAAAAGAAAAGGGTCAAATCTCCGCAAAAACACAGAAGCAGATTCAAGATAAATGAATCAAAATCAACAAGAAGGGACACAAAAACAACAAACTCACCTCTTGATGAGCAGATCTTCTGCATCTTTCGGTCTGCCTTGCAAGCCTGATTTTCTTCAACACATATCTGCAACCCCATCAAAAACAAAAGCCTTCAGTCGTAAATTTTCATTTTAGAATAACCCCATCAACCAAATGCAGGGAAAAAAACATGATGATCATAACATTACTTCTTCTTCTCAGCCTTGTGAAGAACAAGAATAGCAGCTCCAAAAGCTCCTCTTCCGATCTGCTCCATGATCTCATACTGATCCATCCTAGACTCCATTTCTCTCGATCCACCAAACACCCAATTCCTCAAAACCCAAAACTCCAAAATCCCCCCAAAAAAGTTAACAAAAAAAATATAAAGAAAAACAATTCAACACCCAAAAAAAAATATATATTCCAGATATTGCTATGCAACACCCAAAGAAGCCAATTTCACACCATTTCCTTCCCACTCCGCAAAAAATCCTCACTTTTTAGCATCAAAATGAAACCATCTTCCTGTTCTACATTGCTCCCTCAACAACAGATTTTAGAAACCATCTGAGACAGTAACACCATGTGGGTTTTCTCATCCTCCTCTGCAATGTGCAGCACCTACTGCTATGGCTTCATTCACTCAACTGACCCACATCACAAGTAGCATCACAATAATAATGATAATTATAATTATAATAACAATGGTAGTGGCAACAATAATAACATGGCCATGATGATTGTTTTAGCTGAATTTGCAATGGAGAAGGTTGAAAGCTTCAATCTTTTTTTGTTGCCAAGTTGAAGATACAATACAAGCCACAGAAAAGGGTATATTGAAGCACTCTTCCTTTCTCTCTCCAAATTCAGCCGTGTGACAACGTTTTAGAGAGAGAAGAGAAGAAGAAGGGAGAGGAGTGCTTATGGGTGTGCTTGCGTATTAGCCGACAGTCACAGCTGGTCTAACAAGATTACGAGCCTTCATTTTTGGTCGTTTATTATTTCAATTCTTAAAAAAAAAATTAATAAGTAACATTATTTTTGGCCTAGTTCCTCAATTATAGAAATTCTCAATCCATGCTTTCTAGACGTGATAAATTATGAATTAAGTCTTGCAAAAGTTTAAGATGTTAGTCGGAGGAAGTTGTGTTATTTCTGCTATTTAAAAGATATTTATTGACACACACCAAGTCTAATAGTGAAAAAACAAGGTCATGTCTTAGGAGCACCTCACATGCGAACCACAACACACGAAATATTCCTGCATGAGTAGAATTTTTGAGTTGTGTTATTTGTCCTTATAGGATATAGATACCATATTAATTTATATTTAATCCATTATGAAATGGGATGTGAATTGATTAAATGAAATTCACATCTTATCCAAATAATGAATGAGGTATAGTCGACATGTCTAATATCCTATAAGTATAAATAATATTTTTTGAATTTTAAGAATTTTTTCTTAGGTACACTCAAATAAAGCTAGTGGGATCTATAGAAAAGTGAGCATATGTTGAATAAAGTTAATGAAACCTATATACTAAAAATAAAGTTAATGTGACACATTTTTATTATGAGTGTGTTTAAAAATAATGTATTAGACTTATGTGTATCTAAGAATTTCTCGCACCACACACCTTAAACATCTAATGGATAGTTTCTTGAATTTAATATAAATAGGGATAAAATTGGTACAAATTAATTAATGGTTCAAGAAAATTCTATAGTGATAATTATTTTGAAACAAGATTGAAACTCTAAAAGACATTTAATTTGAAATTGATGGAGTATATCTAACATATTATTACATGCAAATGCTTTCTTTTAGACTGAAAGTACAACGGTTGAACTCTGGATTTATTAGTTTTTATAACTCTAATATTATGTCATGAATCAAATATGTTCAATGATTTAAGATTTTAAATAGAAATACATGAATCATTTTATATTTAACATAAATATAATAATTTTTTATCGCTAATGATCAAGGGCTAGTGATAGTGTGATACTTTATCTAATAATGGAGGATAGAAATAAAGTTTTATGTTTCTCAATTCTTTTTGCATCTTGTTTCTTAAGACTTCATTAATGGCGATGATGAGAAGACATGGAGAGTGTCACCTTCGTGGGAGAAATATAAGTCATCTATTGCCATAACGATCGGTAGACACACATCAAGTATTACTAGTAACAGTTATTAGCGGTTTGAAATTCTAGTGTCTGTGCCTTAATTAGTATTGGAAATTCATAAAGTTAACGAGAAATTATTGGAACTCTATTTAATGGATGTTGTGATTTGTGAACGAAGGCATTTAAGATATGTCAGTGGATTGATAGTAACTCCACATCGAATAAATTTTATTTATAAGATTTTGCTAACATAGTATCTTAAAATTGTTAAAGATTTTAAAATAAAAATTTTTATAGAAAAGGAAAACTAAAAGTTTTCAATATATTGAAGTGTATCAATTAGAAATTTTAAAACTTTTTCATTTTTGACTCTTAACACACTTTTGTTTCATTAACGAGTGTCCTTAAAGTATTTGTCAACCAAATATATATATATATATATATATATATATATTAATAAAATATGAATCTATAATTTTATATAAATTTAAACCAATTTTAGCAAAAGATTAAAATTGTGAAAAGTGATAATGGCCTAGAGTTTACCCTCAAAACCTTTTATGCAACCAAAGGTGTCATTCATCCCTTCGTCAAACCTCTTGTACTGTTGAGACACTCCAACAAAATGTCATAGTTGAGAGAAACCCTAACACCTCCTAAACATAACTAGAGTTCTTCTCTTCCAAGCCAATCTCCCCAAATGTTTCTGGTCTTATGCAGTAATTCACGCAGCCTCACTCATTAACAGAACACCATCTAAAACCCTGAACTTCAAAACACCATTTGAATGCCTTCACTCTTCCTTGCCGGACCTGTCCCAAATCAAAGTCTTTGGCTCCCTTTGTTTTGCATTTGCTCTCCAACAACATAGAACTAAGCTTGATCCAAGAGCTAGAAAATGCATCTATATCGCCCATCACCCCCAACATATACACTAAAAGTTTTACTCTATTTGACTTGTACTAGAGAAATCTTCATCTCAAGACAGGTGATATTTCATGAAGAAAATTTTCCCTTGACTTAATAACCTCACCCTCAGACACACAATCCATACCCCAACCTACCTTCAACACTCCTCACAACATTAATATAGCACCAATGCTAATCCCAACCACCTAACAGACACACAAATCAACCCTACCAACATCATAAAAACACATTCCCCTTGCAGACATCATAGACCCGGCCCCTACTGACATCATAGACACAAACTCTAGATATTATTCAAATACAGTCGCCCCTTCACCTGGGTAATCCAATAGAAATAAGAAAATTCCCTCATACTTACAAGAGTACCACCATAGTCTTTCCACTACTAACAATGTTCAAACTTCTAGCAGCCATCCAAATAATTCCCTCTTACAAAAGCACAAGTCTTTCATCTTAAACAACTCCTCAACAACTGAACCAAACAGCTACTCTTAAGCAACCAAATCTGAGTGCTGGCAAGCAACCATGAAGGCAAAAGTTGAAGTTTTTTTTGACCTTTTAAATTGGGAAGGACGGTCAAGGAAGAAATACATGCAGCTTCCAAATAATGCATTAAATGACATAATCTCTTATATTCTACTCCTCACATTTTTTTTCCATTCCATTATTAGTTACTCCTTTTCATGATCTATAAAAGTCCCAAACATAGCCTAAAACATAAGATTACATGTAATTGTAAAAATACATGGAAAAAAAAAAGAAACACAGTTACTGCGTTTATGTAATTCTCACCAACATTCGCTAATTGAAAATAAATGAAAGCCATCGCTGGAAACAGTGATTACCCTTTTTTATAATGCCGGAAGCCCTGAACCGATCACAATATATGTAACACTTGTACGATATAATAACTTAGGTCCTAAGATCAGAACCTGTAATTCCTCCTCTCTTTTTTTATTAAATCTGTAATTCCTCTGCACCCATGCAATTAGAAAGAAAAGTGATTCGCCCAAATTTGTATGTTATATACTATTATTTTTTGTTCACTCTTAGTTTTTATCTTTTTACTTTTGATTTTAAATTTAACACATCATTTAAAAAAATATATTTTTTCCAAGTATTTTGGCAGTGTACAATATTGTAATCGTTAATTAATCTCATTTGGTCAAAGCATTGACTGAAATTCTTCACAAGATGATGCCAACTAATTCTGATTCGATTTCTTTCTCACTGAGTTTTTAAATTCGAATCCACTCCCATTATTTGAGTTATACCCATAATCATCATAGTTTCATGCACTATTCTTTTATATTAATCCAATATTTTATTTAATGCATCTTATTCAATAATTAAATTCTTAATAAAGGAGAGACTTTTTTTTCAAAATTGTTCTTTTGATTAATAAAGAAACAGCTATAAGAAGTATCATTTTTGGAAGAGAGTAATTATATTTTATAATGACTAATATAGTAGAAATATATATATGGGCCAACATTTTCTGTGTATAAAGCAATGTTACTCGCTGTACATTTATATTAAAGTGCTCATAGCGCCCTCTTAAAGAAAGTGCTCACAGCCTGATCAGATTTTTTTTTTTTGGTCTTAACTTGAAGTTAATTAATTACATAAAAGGGGTGTAATATACACTTATCCAAATATCTATATAATTTATCCTAATATCTATTCCATATTACGAAAGTTATCCTATTGAAATTAGGGTTGTAAGTAGATCATACAAACTCTATGAACCCGAGGAATACAAACCAATTTAATAAGACGAAGTGCTCAAAATTATGAATTGGATTTGGAGATGACAAATTTATTTTATATCTCTTTTTAATGTCTTCAATTTATAATGTATTTGTGTTGTTTAATATTTTAAATTTGAAATTATTGTGATATTAGAATAGTGTTGTTTGGGTACTATATTGTGATAATGTGACATCCAGAAACTTCAAGTTTAAATATTGTGGTATCATAATTATGTTATTTGGACTCTATATTCTGGAGTTCACATTATCATATATTGTGGGTTTCTAGCCTATATATGGATATTATAATACCATATTAACATATGAAAATTCGTTCCATAAAATTTTGATATTTTACAATTTGCATTGTTTTTATTGAATTAATTTTGGCAAGAATTAAAACAAAAGTAAATCTAATGACCTATTGAATCAATCCAAATTTGATTGGATTGATTTGGTTTAGATTTTGTAAAAAAAAAAAATCATGAGATATTATATAGTATTTGGTGTAATTTTGTATAAAATATTATATTTTATATTCTATAATATTATCATTTATGTACAAATAATTCTAATATTATAAGTAAATATATTAAATAAGATAATAAATATGAAATATGAAATGTTTTAATTCTAATATTATATAAATATGAAATATACTATTTTATATATTTTAATATTTTCTATTTTTAATTATAATTATTTAAATTTTAATTTAGAAATAAATATAGAACCAAAATAATTTTATTATTAATCCTTATTTTATATATTACATATTATTTATTACTTATTTATATTATTTATTGAAAATATTTATTTATTATTTTATCTAATATATTATTTATCAATTATAATTATTTTTATTTTTATTATATATAAATAAATTGATATGATATATTATTTTTATGATATTTATTTATTATGAAATATTTTTAAGAATATTTTTATTTATATAATATTTACATATTATTATTTATTTAAGAATTATTTTATTTTAATAAAATATTAAAAGATAAAAGTAATTTTATGTGTTAAAAATTAATCATAACTACTTTACCTTTATGCCTGATTAAGTTATATAATATTTTGATATATAAGAAGATTATGATAGATAAATTTATATAATATATTTTACACCAAATAAATAACAACATATCGTATTAATTTATCATATCATATCTAATATAATATACTAAACTTATTCCAAGATGGCATCAAAACATCGATCCCTTATAAGTGTAGGTTACTAAGTGTGCTTCAGATTTTCATTGAGTATTCAGGATTATTACTACCAACTCTTCTTGGTGACGCTAAAACGCACTTACTTAATAATTGAGTACAGAAAAGTTGCAACAAGGCACACTTTTTTCTAGGCATGGTGATATTTTTTTACTCAGTTCATGATAAGCACAATGCAAACAATGGAATTAACGCGAATTGCCCCACGTCCACGTTTGGACCACCACCATTTGCACAAAACCCCATAAGAGTTGACACCAAAAAACAATTATTAGCGTATGATATACTTCTATAAATAGTGGAATACTCCCACCTTTCCATGGTGTTATTGTAATAAAATCATATAATTTTGGTATATTAAAAAGTTAATATATTTATTCAGACACATTAATTTTTTAATATTCTAAAATTGCATAGTTTCTCAAGAATAACTATTTTTATAAAATTGAGGGAGTTCTGGAATCCAAACAAAAGCAAACAATCCCTGAATTGAATAAGAGTTGCAACGTGTGCCATGGTTTCAGAGCCTTGTTTCACTCCTATCACCATGTGCTTGTTCCTCCTCTCTAAGGTTATGCCTTTGCATGGCACATGCATATGCTCATTTGGCAGATACAGTTAACCGAGAAACGACGCAGGCACCTGAGAAAGGGAGGTTTTTTGGCCCCACCCCATTTTCCCTAGTATGTCACGTGCTCCAATCAGTGCCAATGCCCCCCCCCTTGGCCATGGGACCCTGTTCCCTCCCTCCTCCTCCACTCCCAGAAAAGTTTTGGATATTTTTACTATATAAGAAGAATAATTATCTTATATATCATTAGGATTTAAAAATTACATCAGAGGGGCTTGTTTGCTGGGTCTATTTTCTGCTCATGCATCATCATGATTTCATTGGATCTACCTTTTATACCTGCTCATGCACATTTTAATTTTTGTCAAATATTTGACTCTCATATCCTCTAATTAAAATGGATGGATGCCTATATATATAATTAGATGTATACGTAAAATTTTTTACACTAACAATGTGTATTTATCAAAATTAATATCTTATTATTGTCTCCATCATTATATAATATTTATAAATACGTAAAAAAAATTAAAAGAGAATAATGACTCACATATTATTAGAGTTCTAAATATAAACATAAAAATATAATCTTTAATTCTGAAATTATTCAAAAATTAGTCCACTCTATTTTGCTCTTGCAATTTTATTGGAATTTTCATTTTAAAAAAATTACAGTTGGACTTCAAGATCTAGCTAATAATGTTTACGTTATTTTAATGCAATTAAAAGTCATAGTGAATAATTTAGTCACGCCATATGAATAGTGAGATAAAACTTTTTTTGCCATCATCAATAATATTTTTTGTAAACAAGTATTATATAATTAGTAATATTGGGCTTGTAATATTTATTATTTTAGTTTTTTATTGAACATTTGTTATTTTACTTATAGCTAGGTATTGCAATATTTATATTATTACTACTATTTCTACTATTGTTATCATAATAAGAAAAAGACCCTTGCCCCTTATTAGCTGGTTACTTACTTAACAAAAGAAAAAAGTGGGAAATTTCTGGGTGCCATTCAAGGTTGGTCGAAAGTTGATGATCATGAGGGCACTGAGAATAAGATGCGTGTCGTCATTTTCAGTGCCATCCGATTAATGTGTTGATTTGACAGCACCAAATCAACTAACGATTCTCTAATGACTCTGAACCTTGAACAGTTGTCGTTGCCTAATTATGCACTAAACAAAACAAATTTGACATTAATTAGTTAACCTATATTATGCAAAATACATATGTTAGTTAGGCAGTCTTAAATCTCATTTGCTATAATTAAAGTCTACAATTACTCACCCAAAAAAAAAGTCTACAATTAACATTCTCTTGTTAAATCTTTGCCAACGCCTCTCTTTTCTTTTGTTCTTTCCGCTTAATACAATGACAAACAACCCATCTCACCTATGGCGACTTAGCTTGCAAATGTGTATTATTAGCACATGTCCCATACATTAAAAATTGAAAACCCATTATGGTAGTCTTGGATATAAGGGGAGGAAAGTATATCATTTTTCTTTTGTTTGGTCAGAGAACTTCGTGTATCATTAAAATGATAAATTCTTAAAATTTATTGCCCCTCAATTTTTCCACGTGTAAATTACAATTTTGAGAGATCATATTATTACACTTCACTTCATTTATTATTAAAATATATAGTCTCCTCCTTTATGAAATTAAGATAGCTATAAATGTTAATTTTCATAAAATATAATACATTCACTTATAAGAGTATAAAATATTGATATATATATATATGTAATTTTTTAATTGTTATTATATTAATAAAATAAATGATTAATAGTAGAAAAATTAACAGCAATAATCATGTGTAATTTTTTTATAAAAATAAAAATCATGTATTCTCTCAACTATTTATTTTAGAATATTAATGTATATTTTTAATAACATCACAAAATTCTTTTGTTATCTTCTCTGGATATCTCTTTGCGTACAAAATTAATAAATAATTTTTTGGTAGGGTAAATAATTTTCATTTTTATATACATTAGTTTTCTAGAATAAACAACTAAAAAATATAATTTTAAAAAAATATTACAAAATATTGTTAACACTAATAGTTTATTTTCCTAACATAGCATATTTTTAAGAATTAAAATAAATACATTCATATATAGATATATCAATATTTTTGCATTATTATAAGTCACATAAATTTTAATGTGAAAAAAACTTAATATATATATATATACACACACACCATAATATTTTTAAAAACCAATATTTCAAATTATTATAAGTCACATATATTATAATTTGTAAAAATCATTGCTCAAATTATATAGCGATTTCATTATCTATCTTTTCATTTATAAGCCAGCAAAACCCTACGTGGAGTGAGTAACTCCTTCAACTATTAACCAAAACTTTGTTAGTTTTACATCTAATGACCGAGGACATAGGTAACTCGTTAAGGTATTGATGCATTGCATTTATATATGCATCCCTTTTCCCCTAGAATCCTAGGCATATTGATGCTAAAATGATTAACTTTTGGTTGATTTGGGTTTATGCATCATTGAGTGAAATCATAGTTAAGCGTGCCATTTTAATGAGCAAATATCTTTTGAAACTTCCTGCTTTTAATCCTCTCTAGTGAGTGTAATTTTGTTGCAGAAATTTCCCATATTGGTGTATGAATTGCCATAGAAGTGCATGAAGTTTGAAACAATGTTCAATTTGGGAGAATTTTGGTTGCTAAATAAAAAGTTCTAGAGCTCATTTGAGCACATTTGCAGAAAGTATTGCAATGAAAAACTCATATATCTCTCTACATATATTAGATTGAGACAAAAAAAAAATGTTTTGGAAATCTCAAAAAGTCCTCTATATATAACTTTTATATTCAGCTCTCTTGATGAAAATCAAGTTGCAAGATTAAAGGTTGATGTTGTCCACCATGACCTCCAATTCGTATTTTGTCAATATCTGGAGTTAGAGATGTCCAACCAAGGTGATTTTTGCATCGTTGGAAAACTTATTTAAAAGGTTATAACTTCTATGTATTTCTACGTCTAAGAGCTAATTCGCACGTTTTGGAGCTCAAAACGGAGTTGGAAGTGTGTGAGTGGTGTTGTGCAAGTACCAAACCACTATTGTGATCACCAAAGAGCAAAAATGACCCAAAAGGTGGTCTGAGACCACTATAGCAGTCCCCCATGACAACGTAATATCAGTTCATAAAATATCATTTTTCATTATTTTGGTGGCCCGTTTTTGACATTGTGATGATATATTACATAAACTCAATTAGCCTAGGTTGATAGGGATTTTCTACACTTGTTAGGGCTGCCTCCATTCTCTCTCAATTCTCTCGCTCTCTCTTCATCTCTCCATTCTCTAGGTTTAGGGAGCTTCCAATCCTTGTTTTGGCTCCTGCCATACTCTCCATTATATTAATTGTGATCCTCCACCTATGAAGGAGTAATTTTCTTTATCTTGCTCAAAGATAACTAAGGATTGGTAATTGTATTTGAGATTTCAATTTTTAATGCAATTTGTGGTCGGTTTTTCTTTCCCCTTATTTATCTATCTTTAATATTGATTGTGAGTTATTGCAATTGTGTTTTTAAGAGTACTTGATTGTGTGTTTATTCACGTTGTGAGTTGTATGCATAATTAAGATTCTATTGGAGTATTTAGTTAATTAATTAAATTATATCTATTGGGTAAGGAATTGGAATTAACTCCATTGGAAAATTAGGTTGTTATAATTGGTAATTAAACTAAGATAGGCTCATAGAACTATGATTATGGATTACTAGTGTATGTGTTAATCAAACCCTTAGCGAGAATACAATTGCGTGACCGTTAAGTAAAATTGCATTATTATTGTGTGATTATAATTAATGAAAGTAATCACCACCACGAATTAATCCTTTGAACCAATGATTGAATAATCCTTAATTTAAAAGGCTCCTTGTGCAGATAATTATTTTTATATAATCAATTTTCTCTATTAATTTATATTCTTGCAACAATTTTAAATGACTCTCAATTTTCTTAGTTAACTAAAAACACTTTCACGTGAAACAACCAAAAATTATATCCTAACTACATTTTTTTTATATAATTTAACATCAAATGTCAGCGTTATTGTCAAAAAATTGGTGCTAGTTAATCGTTATAAATAATTTTTATTTTATCTGTATGTGTAACGTAATGCAGAGGAAAAGTCAAAAGTGCCAAAATGGTCAGATGAGTTACGTTAAGTCAATATTCATGAACCTACCATTTAGTCCAGAGGAGAAAAAGAAGCAACTTTCACATTCTTTTACCTACTCAAATAATGTAGTTATTTTAATATTTTTTTTAATAAAAAATTTATTGAAAAAGAAATTTTCCAATTTGAGGTTATTAATTCCGATCTTGTCGTGCTGCTACACAGGATAAAATCAAGTTTAGAAACTGATACATATTTATCTGAACCACAGATCCCACGAATTTCAACAACATGCACGGATAACGTGTGACAATGGCATCCTGCAGTCACAGTACATATAACAAATTGATGACCATATATTCCTACATATTTGAAGGGAGACTAAAAATATTAATAGACGTGACAATGAGGGGGTGCGACAATAATGTAGAAGTATCAAGCTTACAATACACAGGACAAGCTGGCAGCGAAGAAACGTACATGCACATGTTGGTGTTGCATCTAAGCTAATTATGAAACTAGCTGAAAATGGTAGCACAGAAATGTTTGGGTCCCTTTGACAAATGAGTTTCCAATGTGTTTATGATACATGAAGTTTTGTGAATATGAAACTAGTACTGAGTTTCGGCCATATTGTACAATCAATAATTTTGGATGTTGGAATGTGTTACTTATTCACTTAGGTAGTAAAATCTTTTTTTGCTATAACATCAAATATGTCTTACTGGTTAGGCGTTCCATAATTCCTATTTCAATGTGTTAAAGAATATAAAATTATTCAAAAGTATTTTATTAAGAGACGTTGCAGGGCATATAGTAATAATATATTCACAAAACGCCAGTTTGTCCTGATAATAAGTAGGTCAAGTGGCTAATCAAAGTGGGAAAGTTCTCTTGCGTGATATAATGGGTGTGTGGGTGTGATTCTAGGAGCCTACGATCATTTTTTTATTCAAATTTTTTTTTTCATACATTTGGATTATTTTTTAAAATTAATTTAAATCTAAAAAAAATTAGTTTTTAATTTTTCCTGTAGAAATTAAAAAAATAGCTTTTGAAAAAAATCAATTTTCAAAGCTTTTTTAATTATATATAAAATTTAAGTTTTATAATTTTTTTTAAATCTAAAACGAACACACCTATATTCAAAAGGTGTTGATAATTAAAGAGACTTCATATCTATTAGTGCTTGTGCACAAGACTTGACACACTTTCACTTGCAATAATTTTTTGTAGAATATAGTTTTTTTATCAATTATGTAACCGTTAAATTATAACTAGATATTTATAAAAATGTGATCAAATAGTTTTTATTTACACACACTTTAAAAATATTTATTATGTTCATTTAGACGTATATAAATTGTTTTAGATTAATATAAAATTTTATGAATATGATCTACAATATATGAACTTTCAATCCAATAGTAGATTTTGTAAAAAAAAATAATACTCCAATAAAGTTATCAAATGTGTTAGATATGTGTCAAGTTATATATATATATATATATGTAATTTAATTTATTTTTGATATATTGATGATGTAAAATATTTTATATTATCATTTATTAAATTATTTTATTTGTTTTACTTTTGAAAGAGGTATTATATTACACGATACAACGATAGAATAAGATTATTTTACATATGAATTATACATCAATATTATATGATCGAAATTTGATGACGTTAGCGTAAATTTGATTTGTTCTTATGTTAATAAATCGTTTTTTTTATATAAGATACAAACTATTTCACAAAGTTAGCCATTACACATGCATTCTATATTGATAAAGCACATACACTTCATAAACATGTTCGTCATACTGAACGCACACCCAAACCCAACTTCTGCTGTTTTATATAAAACTTTGCCATGGATCTACATCTACATATAGGATGGAAGTTCGTAGACCAAAAGTAAAGAAGACGAGTGTTTACTATCTTAAAAGCGATTTACCCTGTCCATGATCTGATGTAACAATAATGGCTTTGCTGCATCATTCTTAATTTTCTGCTTCTTTTATTTTATTGCTTTCACGTGTCATACCTGTCATTTTGAGAAGCACTTTTTTTTTTGCCCTTTTGCTGTTAATGCTCTCTCACTTCACTGTGTGGCCATTTTTTCTCCTTATGTTTTAAGAGAGACAGGTGGATATGGCAAAGGGTCGAACCCATATTACCTGTCCTTCATGGAATATATATATTTTTCCAGTATATTTTTCAACAAATTTATTTTTTTTTGCCTTTTCAACAAATTTAATTAGTTGTCAGAAATTTAACTTCTTTTACAAGAATAAATGCACATGCAGATTGAGTTTTCTATCACAAAAACACACGCCAAACCAATCACCTGTGGACATTTTAGTTCCCATCCTACACTTTTACTTTATATTTTTCCAAAAAAAAAAAAAAAAAGCCTAATCTGACAAGATAAACTTGATGCGAAGTGCAAGCATTCAATATTTACCTTCATAGAAATTATAACAACAAAAAGGTACTGTCACATGTACAATGAGATGAATTACACTTATTTCTTATGAAATTTATAGAAATGTAATTCATATTCTTTTTAGTTGTTCAACTTATATTCATACCCTCTCTACTTATTAAATTTTAAATATTTATATTATAATCACATTCCTTATTTACAGAACATCATTAATAAATTTAATAAAATAATATTTTTATAATATTAATTATTTTTAATTAATAAAATATTCTTACCTACTTTGTTAAATTAAAAGGAGCCACGTACTCAATTCTTGGACTCCAACCATTTATGCCGAACTAAGTTGGCGGTATAATTTACTTTTGTTGGCAACGTTTTACAAACAATATACCTCTTTTTTGGGTCGTTAAAACAATACGCATAATGCACTATATAGTTTTAAGGTTTTGGGTTGGAACTCCACTAGCCCAGTAGGGATTTATCCTTGGGCGTTGGATCTCCACCCTATCTTCAATGACCCAAAAACAATTGGGTCGAGTTTAAATTGGAGACCAACACCAAGGGCCAAGCTCTGGAAAACATCAATTCAGTTTGGTCTTTGGTTAAAAATTTGATATATCCGACCAAAAAAAAAAATCAAAATCAAAATATAGGACAAAAAGTTTAAAATTCTTCGGAGTTTCATCCCATCGACCTCCTTTTGGTGTCTTCTCGGTTGTAGTTTGCTGCTTTAAGCTTTTCGAGATAAGTTTGAACCCCTCTTGACTTTGACCGCAAGAAACTACACTAAATTCTTTATTATTCTTCAATGAGTCTATTTAAAATTGTGTGCTTGTTTTTTTTACTGATACACACCCTGTTTTTTTGTCTGAACTGATACAAACCTGTAAGTAACTGTAACAGCACGAGCCCAATTAGGTGGGCCTCTTATGTGTTGTGGGCTTCCCCAATTTAAGGAACGGAAATATTTTTGGGTATACCACAAATCTATAACATTCTTCGAACAAAAAAAGAAAATACAAGTTACAATATTCTCATACCATGCATAGCAGGACAAATAAATTTGTGAGGGCCATTAGGAAAGGGAAATAGTTATATCACAATGTTATTTATCTTCTTGTGCATAATATAAATATGTTGTAGGTTTGTGTTATATACGTAACATTTCTCTTTAAGGATTTCAATTGATCGAGACAAGGACAGAGTAGTTTTCTCATTCTCCCTCCACGTTTCCCAATTTTTCTCCATCTCCATTTCCATTCTCCATATCTAGGAAAATTCTCCTCCATCCCCAATCTTTGCAGATCTCGATCTCCCACGAGAATCTACAGAAACCTAAAAATATTTAAAAGACAAAAATTATACTAACAGTTCATTATAACACTTAAAAATAAGGTTGATTATTCCATTCGCTTTAATTAGTATTACATCATCATAATTTATAAAACTAATTTCTCAAATTTTAAATCAATATATTCAATTCTACAATATAAATTTTTTAACATAGTACAAGATCTTCACAAAATTGTTAGAATGCCCTCAGGGTTGGGATCTCCATGGGACAGGGAACAATTTCCATCCATATCCCTATACTAAGACTTTTATCCCCATGATCACCTCTATGGGAAAAATTATGATATCAAATAATTCTCTAAAAATTAAATTATTTATATCACATTAGTCTCTCAAATTTTGTGACATTAAATAAATTTCTAAAATTCAAAATGTGTTATCACTTGGATAAATTTATTTTGCACCAAAAATAAATTCAAATTGTAGTTGTAAATATATACAAACACTTAGTTATTAATGGATCTCACATTTTGAAAATTAAAAAAAAAAACATATTTTTCAATGCAAAATCTACCTCTTTTGAATCCTTAATTAGTGCTCTTAGGGTGCATTGGTTAGAAAACTCTTAGATAAATAGTAACAAAAATATTTGTTTTAAGTGAGCTTAAAAATATTTCTTGAAAAATTAGATATTTTAACCTTCCAAAAAGCACTAAATATAACTTTTTAAAAAGTAATAAACTACATTATCAAATAGGATAAATATAACTTTTGACTTTTAGAAGGTGGAAAAAATTCATAATCACTTTTATCCAAACAAAATCTAAATGTGCATTTGGCATGCAATATTAGGATGATAGAGAGCTCATACTATACATTATACCTTTTTTCTCGTAAATAATGAATAATTAAATCAAGTATAGGGAAGTTAAATTAGGCTCGATTAACTTCTAATATACAAGATCTTTTGCATAATTAGATCTTTTATAGATTATTAAAATAACAATAATTCAAATTAAAAATTATACAAACAATTGGCAATAATTATTTTGTTTGAAAAATAAGGACTTTAATTTTAATATAAAAATTTTGTATACTTCCGTTCAATAAAATACCTTCGTTTATGTGAGTTTTCAAAGTAATGGATATAGGGAAAAACTTTTTTACATTTTCATTGAATAAAAAATAAATTAAAAAAAAGATGTGCTTTCACTTTATTCTTTCTAACAATGAATAAAGTTTTGCTAACTAGTGTTCTAAAGACAATGATTAAAAATACCAAAAAATAAAAGTAAGTTTTGAAACTTTATGATGGATGACATGCATTAAAAATAAAGAATTCATCCTTTCAAAAATAGAAATTTTCTTAATTTACTTCCTTAGCTATTGTCCATAATGCACTGATTAGCAAAATCCTACACCCTCTTATCTATAATATAAATCATTTAAAGTTATCTATAAGAATTAAAGTGATGAGTGAATTTTATTGATTTTTTAAAATGGTTATAAACAAAAGATAAAAATATTATTTATCACTTATTATAAAACATCTCTCTTTTTAATAATCAATGTGAAAATGACTTACAGATTGTATAAGATAAAAAATTAAAAAACGACTTATAGTACGCGGAGGGAGTAATTAATATTTTTTGTCAAGAATAATGGCGAATTTTCCGGTTGGACTTGGACAGCGTTTCCAGAATCAGAAAATCTATATTTCATATGGTAATGACAATTGGCAGTTTCAGTAGGAAATGCGATATCTGTGATCAAAGGTAGGGAGCAAAGCACAGCAAAGAATCGAAATGGAAAAGCAAGCTGGCGATGATGGGAAGAGAGTGGTGATCATAGGAGGGGGTGTCGCCGGTTCCCTCCTCGCTAAATCCCTCCAATTCATTGCCCGTGTCACCCTCATTGATCCGTAAATTCATTCTCTTCTCTTCTCTTCTCTTTCATTAATTTCCCTTACTTCCAATTTCCTTTCTTTTTTTTTTTCTTAATTTATTTTTGCCCCTGTTTAATTATGCTTCAGCTGAATTTTTTTTTAATTCAAATTTTAGCTAATTGCAAGACAATTGGGTTTTTGATTTTTTCAAATTTGGCATCATGGTGAGTTAATGTTAAGAAAATGTTTATGTATAGAGGGCATTTTCTACCCTTGTGTAGTTCTGTAACCACTGTCCCTTTGTGGAACTTCCGAGATTTGCAAGTTTGGATTTTGAGAACCCTTTTTTTTTTTTTAAATGTTTAGAAGTGTGTTTTTGGACATGTTTGTCATTTGATGTTGTGTTGTGTTGATGATTGAAGTGGTGTGCATTAGAGGGAAAGTTGAGGTAATCTCGCCTTTTGTGTTTGGGCTTTGGGGATGTGTGGAGAAGGCTTGTAGATGTCATGTAAGGAGAGTAGATCAGATGGAGGGTAGTTCTATAGTTAGAGGTAGTGGAAGGCCTAGAAAATCAATAGGTGATACTATTAAAAGAGATCTAGATGATAATGGTTGGCTAAATGTGAGCATTATATATGACAGAACAATATGGTGTTATATGATCCATGTAGCCAATGCCACATAGTGGGGCAAGGTTTAGTTGTTGTTGATTGAAGTTGTGTACATACAATGCATGACACTGCATTGGTGATTGAAGTGTTGGGCTTGACATGTGCATGGTTGTTGTTGTCGTTTTGCTACTGATTGAGTGTAATTGAATTGAATCCAGGAAGGAGTATTTTGAGATTCCATGGGCAGGCTTGAGGGCAATGGTTGAACCGACCTTTGCGGAGAGGACGTTGATCAACCATAGAGATTACCTAACCAATGGAAACATTGTTGTATCGAGTGCTGTCAATGTGACAGAAACTGAAGTTTTGACTGCAGATGGCAATTGGTTTGCATATGACTATCTTGTTATTGCCACTGGCCATGCAGATCCTGTACCTAAATCTAGGACTGGAAGACTTAATCAGTACAAAGCAGGTAAATTTGAACATGTATCTTTATCAAGAAATTGTAAATTTAAACTGATGCAGAATATGTAGACAAGAAGCTGAGCTTACATATAGATGACAAAGACTGCATTTCTTTGTTAAAGATATTATAATTACTAAGCTAATCATTTTTTGAGTAGGCCTAATTATTGCAAGTGGCTGCAAGGCCTTTATTGCATGACATCAAATGAAGCATTATATGGTTTAAGCATTCATTGAAAAAATAAATAAAAAAAAAAGAAAAGAAAAGAAAAAAGGAGCACGGAACTCTTGTACAGGATTATTTTGTATTATTGTTTTCAGGATTCAACCTTATGATGCATTGATATTGCCCATTTTGTGATATGTTTTGTGAATGTTCTTGTAGAATAGGTTCAACCATGTGATGAATTGACATAGTCAGTTCTTGATTTAGAAGTTCCTTTTCTCTGGCAGAAAATGAAAAAATAAAATCTGCTCATTCCATTCTGATTGTTGGAGGAGGTCCCACTGGAGTTGAACTTGCTGCAGAGATTGCTGTTGATTTTCCGGATAAGAAGCTTACACTAGTGCATAAAGGAGTGAGGCTGATGGAATTCATTGGCGCAAAAGCTGCTGATAAGACTCTCAAATGGTTGAAATCAAAGAATGTTGAGGTGAAACTAGAGCAATCAGTTGATTTGAACTCTGCCACAGAGGGACACAAGATATATCAAACTTCACATGGAGAGACCATTGAGGCAGATTGCTACTTTTTATGCATAGGGAGACCACTTGCTACAGCATGGCTTAAGGAAACTGTGTTAAAAGATGACTTGGATGCTCAAGGAAGGATTAAGGTAGATGAACATCTGAGAGTCAGGGGTCGGAACAACATTTTTGCAATTGGAGATATTACAGATATTCCAGTAAGTGCTTACCATGAGTAACTTTTCTTTGAATTTTCAAGATTGTATAATTTTAAATCCATGCTTTATGACAAACTCAACAAGTAACTCAGTCGAACACTTCCCTTCATGTCCTGTCCGTTGTCTTCAACTAGGCTGAGAGACTGTACTCTATTGCCTAGATTTTGGCCAGAGTTGAAGTTCTTCTTACAAGTAATGAAAATATTGATGTACAGTGATTGAGAATATTTCTACTAATTTTCCCCATGTCTATTTGAGATATTTGCCTCGTTGCTTTTTTGTATCCCAATCTCTTTTTTCTAGGGCAGTTGAATGGAGGCTTTACTCGTCCGTATCTTTCATTATTGTTCTTTGGGTTTGTTCAGCAGCTACACTGGTGGAAAGGTGTCCAAAATCCTTGAATTCAGACACTGAAGTTTACTGTATTACATTGAATTTATACAGTGGACATCTTTGCATAATTTCCTAGAGGTTTATGTGATTGTGTATTTTTGTTACTTGGTCTGTTTATGTAAGAGTGTCTTTGATTTTGTCCCAAGTAAATTGGTTCTGTGGTAAAGATCTGTGGCATTTTAAATTTCTTTGCAAACTGCCTGATAGGAAGTTTATTAACGGAAATCTGTACAACAGGAAATCAAACAAGGGTTTTTGGCACACAAGCAGGCTGAAACGGTTGGGAAGAACTTGAAGCTGGCAATTGAGGGAGGAAAAGAATGTAGGATGGATACTTACAAGCCACATTCACCATTGGCAATAGTTTCACTTGGGAGGAAAGAAGCGGTGGCGCAGTTCCCCTTCATCACAATCAGTGGAAGAATTCCAGGCATCCTCAAGTCAGGAGACCTGTTTGTTGGTAGAACAAGAAAACAGATGGGACTCAATCCTAAGTAATTCCTCATGTTATTTAAGCTTGACTCGATATCAAGCATGGCGTGTGTACAAAACCAATAAAATCTGCTGTTTAATAGCTTGTTACATTATTAAGGAATTTATTTATACCATATGTAAATTAATTTTTATGATGGTGATTCTTGGCATAATGGCAATGTTTTTGTCTTGTGATCTAGAGGTCACTAAACCACCCTTTATATATACAATTATTTTTATGCTGATAAGGGTGTTCCTTGAGATGCTATTGTGAAGGTGAGTAGTAGGATACATATTTTACTGATGAATAGTTGTATCAATGACATATATGGTTCTCAAAATTGATTGTATTGTTTGGTTTGTCTGCAAGATATTTGATATACTTTTTGTCTCCTTCAATTCTCCCGTGTGTCACCAACATGACCTAACCAACTCACAGATGGTGGGTGTGTACCCTTTTCATGGAAATTGTATACTGATTTTTTTTAGCATTTTGATTGTTGACTTCTTCCGTGGCGTAGAGGATTTATTGTGCTATATTGAATTGGAGATATTTAGAAAAAGAGTCGTTAGGTTGGAATATCAAAAGTACGAATTTTTTTATTGATAATTTATGCTAATGACAAACATAGAATATAACTTTTAGAAGGAAAACGATGATCTATTTTCTTATTCTATTTTCTTATTATGATATTTTTGAAGTATGAACTTTGACATGTTCATAATTAAAAAATCCTAGCAAATAGCAAACCTAGGTGAATTGGGAAAAGAAGGAAACAAAATCCTTTTACAGTTTTACTGCAAAGTGCAAACGCATCCGCAGCCTGAGTAAAGCATTCCAAGAACATAAACACTCAAAGTCTTATATCTCAGTCACTCTAACTCATTCTAAGTTGGGATTAGTTTTCTTTGACATGCTGCCAAAACAACAAATGTACTGTGTGTGTGAGAGAATGAGATTTGAGGATAATGAGATTTGAGAAGCGAGGATAATTGTAAAGTGAGAAAATGGAAGGTTAACCACCACTGGATCAGATTTAGTCACTATGATAGTTGTTAATCTAAGGGCGATTAACCTCTCACTTTTTCACTTTATAATTATCCTCACTTTAGAGGATCATAATCCCATCCAAGTGGTATGTTTGGAGAAGTTAAAGATCAAGAAAGCCATTTTACCACCATGAAAGGTGAAAATGTTAGTCACTTTCAAAAGAATTATTGCTCGCTCCAAATAGCATAATCACTGTCCCTAGTGGCACCAATATCCATCCCACCTAGCAAATCTTCTATCTAATTGGTCAAGCCTCGCAAAATCTTCAGCATGTCATAAAGCCATAAATATAGTTTAGGATGAAAATGGAAGAAAAGCTACAACAGAAAGATTTGAATGGGACAAAGACAAGCCTTAGAGAGCAATTTGGCTTTCTACCTTGTATTAAAGATTGCATTTTTATCCAACACTGAATTTAAAAAAGTAAACCCCTAAATTGGTCCATAACAATTTCAGAGTTTGGACAAGTTGGTCATTGACAATGTCAAAAGTCAGAGAATTAGTGATCCCTAAATAGAAAACGTTAACAGTGTTAGTGATAATTTCATTATTGGATAAATTGGTCTTTGACGTCATTTACAAAAAATAAAAAATAAAACTCCATTCCTCATCCCTTTCCTTTCTTCATCCTCTTCATCACCACCACCATTTTAGTCAAGCACAAGAACTCTTCCCCATACTTTGTTTGTGCAAATATCCATTGCCAATGGGCCCATGGTGAACTAGGAACACATAATGCTTGAACTGTCGCCATAGCACAAGATGTGAGTTAGTATACCTAAAATATACAAAATCGTGCCCGTAGGCTTAAAAAATAGGTTTTGTGGATCCCATGAAAAGTTGTATTCAAAACAGAAAAAGGGTGGTGATTAAAGATCTGAAAATTATTTTTGCTACTTGAACAGGTATGGCTTAAGAGATCTTAACAATCGAGAATGTTAGTAGATAAAAAGAAATGTTTGAACTAATATTGCATATGAGAAAGTGATAATGATGTAGTTCACTTGCTTTCACTTCAATATACAATTGAGAGGGGTCTTGCGCTAGTCTTTTGGGGCTTATAAAGTGTTGCTATTTGGCTTAGGATAAAGGAAAGCTAGTGTTAAGACTAGAGAATGAGATGCCCCCTCCCCTATAAGAGGAGCTATATATACGGCTAGGCATTATTGAGGGGGGACCTATGAGGCATTAATGGGAAAGATTGTGATTGTGTTCCTTGCCCTCACGTGTTAGGTCGATGCCCGTTGGGTTAGGCGAGGGTGTGTCTGGGGTCCACATGAGGTTGTAAGTTGGTCTAGTACCGTTGGTCTACAAGCCCTCAGTATTGAGGCCTAGAGGGTTGAAGAGACTCAAGCACGAAGACTAAAGATTTGGGGGCATAGGTCAGGCTAGTGTCGACCAGTTCACCAGCATTCACCACGAGCTCGAATGCGAGCAAAGAGTCTAAAAAATCAGGAATCGAGGTCGGCTACCCTAGCCGATCCACAAGCCCTCCAACGTCGAGTTTAAGTGCGAGCAAAGAGGCTTAAAGAGTCAAAGAAATCAAGGTCGGCTATCTTGGGTAGTCCATAAGCCTTCTAGCCTTGAGCCCAATTAAGAGCAAAAAGGCTTGACATAAGTTGAGTAGAAGGATCGGCAGGTCCATAAGTGGGAGGGCTAACGCGTCATTGCCGTTACGGAGGTATGTTGTTAGTTATCTAGGGTAACAAGTGTCCCACTATGAGATGACAGTACAACTTTGTATGATTGGTCTATGTAAAGAATTCGGTCAAACCACACAATAGCTAATGCAAAGGCTTAAGCTTTATATTTTTTGGGTGTGACCTTGGAGTAGTGACTTCACAATTTGGTGATACAATGGGTATATTTGGGGACCAAGTATTGTAAGGTATTGAGTAGTCGTGGCTTGACATATTAGTCTAGGTGTTAACCAATTTGGCCATGCTTGAAAGTTATCTGGTTGGTTAGAGCTTATGCACTATCATTTTGCTCTAATTATTGTCGATATTGATGCTAAGCTTTAATTATTAGTTTTAGTACCAGCTTTCAATGTGAGAATTGAAACTAGGCCTGAATGATTAGAATTTTTAGATATTGGTGAGGTTGAAATGCTTCTAAACATCACTATGTTTGGCTGATCACCACATCTTGCGGTGTCACTCTTAGGGTATATGATGAGCTTTATTATCTGGATTGCTGGTTTTAGGAGGATGCCAGGTTTGTTCGAGTCTTGATTAGCATAAAAAAAAAACCCAAGTTTAGATAGTATCGAGGAAATACTAGGTTTTTTTAGTGCTAGTGAATACTAGACCTAGTAGGTTCCAATGAATGCTAAGCTTTCTGGACTACCTTCATGCCAGTGAATCCTGAGTCTTTAGATATAATGCCAGTGAATATTAGGTCTTCAAATAGTGGCGGTGAATATGGATCTTTAGATAGTGCCGATGAATCCTGGGTCTTTAGAAAGTATCAATGAATATGGTTTTAGATAGTCCTGGTGAATACCGGGCTTTGATGCTCATGAATACGAAACTTTGTACCAGTGAATACCAGGCTTGGTTTGCTCATGAATATGAGGCTTTATGCTAGATTAGTCGGACTTAAAGAATATGAGGCTTTATGCTAGATTAGTCGGACTTAAAGAACTTCATAGGGATGCCAGGTTGGCCGGGCTCATAAGACTTCAAAAGGATACTGGGTTGGCTGGGCTTACACCTGCTAGGTTGGCCAGACGTATAACAAGGTTGCTGGATTTTATTTAGATGATGCTGAATAAAAGCATCCTCGAGCAAAAAACTGCTTATTCCTATTATTGTCATCTTAAAATAACATGATCACAAAGACATTTTCAAAGTTATCACATGAAACCAAAAAGTAAGGTAAAATCTGGGGACTATTATTTTTCTTTTCTTGTCTTGGTACGAATTTGTTAGTATTATTAAATGACACCAATAACAATTTCAATTGTCATAAAAACCAAAATTGGGATATATGTTATGATACCGTTTATTTATTTGATCATACGATACCATTTATGATAAACAGCATGTGATTTCATCAACGACAATAATTGGGATTGATAAATCCCTTCAACTGCATTATATGACACAATCAAGACATATTTCTCTGTCCAGCTCTAAATACAAATGTCTCTAACTTAGTTTGATTTTTTATTTTTCTGAATAAATCGTATAATTGTGGTTTTAAAATTACGTGAGAAGTCTTAAAATTAATTTAAAATTCCCAGTATTTCCTCAAATCAACAATAATGAGATCCCAAAAGTATAATAAAATCACATATCATTTTGAATATTTTTATCCGAATTCAAGATTAATACACACATGCATGTGGATATCTATAAGAAAAACATATAAACAATTGTAAATTATTTTTAACAATAATTCACGATATTGCAGCCAATCATAATAAAATAAATCATGCATTATGACCAATGATAATTATGGTTAAAAGTTATATTAATGTGAATAGGATATTATCTATAAAAAAATTGAATTGAATAAGGAATTTGTTTATTTCATGTGATTAATTTTTATCATAGGCCTGTAATTTTCTTTGTCAAATACAAATTTAATTAATCCCATGTCGACGCAAATTATGTATATACCATTTGAGATGTATGCATATATAGATATATCTTGTGATATTGTAACAGCAAAATGAGTTCAAAAACAAATAAAAAGGCACCCATGATGGCAAAATAGCTTATAATTGATTAGGTAATAAGTTATCTTAATTATAATTAATCCTAGGGAACCAAAAATGTAATGAGCTTTTAAACCAAAAAGTTGTTTCGTTGTAACATTTTGTCTTCTTCATTTTAGTTTCAGTTTTTCTTCCTCATGACATTCATCTTGTACTTCATGTTTTAACAGAATCTTTAGCAAAAGGCTTCCACCACTCTGATGATATTCCATTAAAACTATCGATTTCTAAATGATAATTCTCCTCTTTCTTTCCCTAAAGATGTCCCTCCTTCTTTTTCTTTTTATTTTTTTTAAAAGGAGAAAATATCAAGACAACATTATTGCTATTATCAAGCCCACGATGTTTTGCCTTATTTACCAATCAACTTTCCTATTATCAAGTCCTAAGACCATATTCCAACATAAACAGCTAGAAATTAAAGACATCATCCTTGTTTCATTCTCTTACGCTATCACTATGATCTTCGAGATAGTAATTTTTGCTGGACATCTCCATTTGATTTTATGTTCCACATTGAAATTTAATTTAAAATCGATAAAAAGCATATAGCATTCAAACATAAGAAAAATGAGATTAATGTATGAGCTCTGAGTCAAGTTAAACAAATTCAAGAATCAAGACAGAGAAAACCTCAAAGCATCTATACCATTGAAACCAAGCAGTGAGGCCAGCGTGTTCGCGATGCTCCTTGTATTTAGAGTTGTGGTAGTAGCTAAGAGTTCACAATGACTCCACCATGTTCCTTTTGTACGAGTTCCCTCATGTCTATTGGTGCTACATGTTTTGGCTACGTTGATGGTGATATGATAGCATAATAGGTTGGCTTGAAGTTTTTTGGGTTGGAGTTTTAAGTTTTTCGTGTGCTGCGTGTTATGGCCATGGTGATGGCAAGGTGTATGCAGCTTTTGGGTATTGAGGTGTTTAGGTCTGGCTCAGGATAGAGGAAAGCTGACGTTTAGGCTAGAATAAGATGCCCTCTCCCTCTTACTGGCTAGAAATTAATGAGGAAGGACCCACGTGTTTGTATCTCTCACCCTCACGTGTTGGGTAAGTGTTCGTTAGGCTAGGCGAGGGTGTGTTTGGGATCGGTCCACATGAATGCAAGTTGGTCTAGTATCATCCGTCCACAAGCCCCCAGTCTCGAGGCATGGAGGGTTGAAGAGACTCAAGCACGAAGACCATAAATTTGAGGATATGGGTTGGGCTAGTGTTGATTGGTCCATAAAGTGATGCAAGGGTTGGACTTTGGAACCTTCTTCCATTGCATCATATGCAGGTTGCAGTTAATGAATAACAACGAGCAACTAGATAATGGATTCACTTTTGAGAGGATAAGCTAGTACTAAATACTCTTTTTATGTGTAAAGAAGTTATATTCCAATGTTAGAATGGCAAAATCATAATGTAAATGGAGAAAAACAAGTGAAAGTTTTAAGTTTCCTCTGAGTGTTGGACCATTATAATTATTTTCCTGGTACTGGCATTTCTGAGAACTTTGTTACACACATTTAGCATATTTGAATAGCAACCAGGTTAGTTTAATTTTTTTTTCTTGCATTTCTATGACAATAGATTCAATAGACAATCATTTTCTTATATTCAAAACAGGGGGAAAAAAGATAAAAGAATGTAAAGTATCAGGAGAAAAATAGATGGACAACATACATTATATTACAGTATTACACACATCCAATCAAAAACATCATTATAGCCTTCTTCGAAAATAAGAAAATGGAGACGAAATAGGCACTCACTGTGAACAACAACATCATGAGAGAGTAAAAATTCAGAAACCAGCGACATCCAAAATTAACCAAAATCAAACACACACGAAGAAGCAGAAGTTTCAACTAACCTACAGGCACTGCCAGCATGTCCTTCCAACTACTCACAGGTAGTGCACATGGAGCTTGTTTGGATGTGCTTTTCTTATAAAAAATAATTTGTAATAAAAAATTCTTTTTATATTTTTCTGCATGTTTGGGTAATTTTTTTAAAGTAAAAGTATAATCACTAGAAAAAATAAAAAAATATCTTTGCTTTAGAAGCTTGGGAGCTGTTTGGTTTGCAATTTTCAGTTTCCAATTTCCAGTTTTGATTTGAAAGAAAATCTAAAAAACTGAAAACTGAAATTTTGAGTTTTTTTTTTTAGTTTTTCCTTCATAAATTTGGAAAAAAACTGAAACTAAACCAAACAACCCCTTGATTTTTCAATTTCTGAAAAAAGATCTTTTCATAACATAAAAAAGATATTTGATAATAAATAAAGATATTTTATTACATGCAAATATAAATTGATGTTACATCCAAACTATTATAATATAGAGTTGAGTATACCTGGTACAAGGAGCACGACAGCACTATTGATCCTCCTCCTCCTCCAAGCTCCAAGACCCACTAGGGGTAGGGTACTTGCAAGGACTTCAGACTTAAGTTAGGGAGTGTTCAAGAAATGTAAGGTAGAATAGGCTAGGGTAATGTGTATAATTGATTTAGGATTACCCCTTATCTTATATAAAATTAGGAGGGTGGTAATGGGCTTTGTCATCATCCAACTCATTTAATATAGGACCTTTGCCTTTAGTCCATAACACAACATAAATTAACTTTTACTTTTTCAAAAGTTTTTAATTAAAAAGATAAATGAAAAAAGATTTTTTCTTAGAAGCACATCCAAGAGAGTGCATAATTCAGACAAAAAAGAAGGAAACTATATGAGCACAAAATTGCAGGAATTCTGAGAAATTAAACTACACCAAAAAAAATATCAGGGGTTTTATTATTTACTTTTAAATTCCAATGAATTGGAATTCGCAACTAAATTTTCATCATTATCAAAATAATAATAATAAAAAAAAACATTTTTTTCATGTGCTTCTGACGAGTAAGTTCAAACCAGCAAACTAAGAGATATATAATGTGGGGGCTGCAGGTGGAAAGCTGAGAGGTGGAGGTCAGTCATATAGTGAGGCTGAAGAATCCCATGCACAACCCATCTAGATGGAAGAGAAAAGTCAATTTTCCACCGAATTAGTCAAAAGCTGATGAAGGTGATGGATGCTAATCTTATCCTAAATTAAGTGAATTTGGACCAAATCAAACGAATAAATCCTAATTCACAACAGGATGAAGATTACTAGTGGGAAATGGACTTTTTCTTTCAGTCCTAGGGCGAATTTTTCATTTAGAAAAAAGGGTTCTTTTATTATACTAAGAAGATCCTAGAAACTTGACGGCAGCACGGAATCACAATCCGCTTACTGCAGTTCCTATGAGAGAGACTATCTCATTGCTTCCAACTCCATGACACATTTCAGGTCCCATAGGAAAGAAAAAAATGATCAAGGAAAAAGAAAAACTTAGACTATGATTTAATTGAATAATTTTCTCTAAGAATTCTTGCCTAGCAAGTTACAACTTATGCAGCTGGCAAATGGACTTTTTTTTTTCCTTCCTTAGAGCCAAGATCATCATGATTCATGAATATTCTACTGTATTGTGATGTTGTCTTATAATAATATTTTTCTCAAAGAAATTGTGTATGAAGTGGCGTCTTCACATTCATGTTGTGAACTAGGAAGGTGCCTAGTTGACCTTATATTTTGGCTTTGGTTGCTTTTACGTCCAAATTCAACTTGAAACGTTGTTAATTTGATGATACATGCAATGACGCAACGACATCTATTTATGTAGTTCCCTTACCCCCTTGTGAGAGAGCACCACAATCATTACTACAAAGTTTTAACTTGAACACTTATCAAAGGAGAGCAAATTACAAAGGCATAAAAGATAAAAAGAAAAAAAGATGGTGGAAAAGAAAGTTGTCATAGTAGGAGGTGGTGTTGCCGGTGGAATCCTTGCAAAAAATCTACAACATCAAGCTAACGTCACCCTTATTGATCCGTGAGCTCTCTCTGTGTATATGTAGCAAAATTATGGTTTCTTTGTAGTTTAAGTGCCCTTTTCCTTGTTTAATTGAATGTTGCATTTATGGTTAATTTTAAGTTGGGTGGGTATTTGTATTTGGTTTCGAAATTTTTTTTTTTTTAGGATTTTATGAAAGGGATATTGAAAACAGAAAAATTCATATTCAAATTTTCAATTTTCAGTTTTATTATTTTCTTCATAAAATCTTGAACAGAAAACAAATTGAAAGCAGAAAATGAAAAGTGAAAATTATTTTCTGAAACCAAAGGCATTGATACATCATTAATCATTATTCATTTGTGTGCTATAGTTGGGCTTTGGGAAGTATGCTGTGTTTTGTTAGTGATATGAGCCACTACTTACATAGGACTAGTTGTGTAAATGTTTGCACTGACTTGGCTATTGAACACAGGAAGGAGTATTTTGAGATTCCATGGGCTAGCTTGAGGGCATTGGTTGAGCCATCCGTTGCAGAAAGGATACTGATCAATCATAGAGAATACTTCAAAAAGGGTGAACTTGTTACATCTAGTGCTGTCAGCATATCTGAAACTGAAGTTGAGACTGAAGATGGCCGTCGGATTGCCTACGACTACCTTGTTGTTGCCACTGGCCACACAGATCCTATCCCCAAAACCAGGGCTGAAAGACTTGACCAATACAAAGCAGGTAACACTTGAGGTTAATTCTCTGTTTTATAACCAAACACAACAACAATAACAACTAGGCCTTGACATGCGAGGTGGAGTCGATTACATGAATTAGATAACGCCATAATGTCTTCTCATAAAGAAAATGAACAAAGAAATATCAGAATTCAAACTAGTGAAATATCAATGACTCTGATCCTTCATCTACTGTGATGACTTTGCTTTACATGTTTGGATATTATGGTTAATAAGATAGTTTATAAGGAGTAGGATGTGCATTTTCAATTATAGTTCAACCAAATAATAAATTGCTAGTGCCCCTTTTGGGTTATGTTGTGTGAATGGTTTTCATGGTCTCTATCTCATTTGATTGATGAGAGTATTCTTTTCTCTGACAGGAAATGAAAAGATAAAATCTGCAAGTTCTGTGTTGATTGTTGGGGGAGGTCCAACTGGTGTTGAGCTCGCGGCCGAGATTGCTGTTGATTTTCCCCAGAAGAAGGTCACTATCTTGCACAAGGGATCAAGGTTGCTAGAATACATTGGGGTGAAAGCTTCAAGGAAGACTTTGAAGTGGCTTAAATCAAAGAAAGTTGATGTGAAACTGGAGCAATCCGTGGACTTGGACAGCTTTTCAGATGGAACTAGGACATATCGAACTTCACTTGGAGAGATTATAGAAGCAGATGCTCATTTTGTATGCACAGGGAAACCCGTTGGTTCAGATTGGCTTAGAGAAACTATTTTGAGTGGTGACTTGGATGGTGATGGGAGGATCAAGGTTGATGAACACTTGAGAGTTAAGGGCCGGACCAACATTTTTGCAATTGGAGATATTACAGATGTTCAAGTAAGTGCTAACCAAAACCAAGTCATTTTGGATTTATTTACTTATTTAGTTTGGTAGGTTGTTTATAATAAATTCAGCAAATTAACCCATGTTCTTGCTCTTCACTTCACTGCACTTCCTTTCATATGCACATGCATTGTCAATTATTGTCAATGGATATGAAAATAGGCTAAAGGATCATATGATCTGATGTCTGGTCTGTTCAGCTATGGTCTTACTTTTATACTTACTTGGGATGGCAGCAGAGGTTTACAAAACTTAAGAATAGTTGTTGTACTAATTTGCTCGAAAACATTGCAAAATTCTTTGTTAGAGTTTTGTCATTGTGTCACTTTGTTTATTATGTGAGAATCCTTGACATGTCAGTAATTTCTTCTATGTATTAATTAAATCCTGGCACTTCAGATCTCTTAGCAAGCAATCCAAATTAATGCAAGAATTTTTTATGTGAATATTATTACACCAGGAAATCAAACAAGGGGTGTATGCACAAGCTCATGCTCAATTGGTTGCCAAGAACCTGAAGCTATTGGTAGAGGGAGGTGGCAAAGAACGTAAATTGGGAACATACAAGGCACAACCACCAATATCTATTGTTTCACTTGGAAGGAAACATGGGGTTGCTCAGTTCCCATTCATGACTGTGATTGGAAGGCTTCCTGGCATGATCAAGTCAGGAGATTTGTTTGTGGGAAAAACAAGGAAGGAATTAGGACTTGAGCCTAACGCTAAAAAGGCTTAATTACATATAGTGAGTTAGTGGTGTTGTGTGTACAGAATCATTGTTCAACTCTTTATTTCATAGTTAATGTTGGTCATGTGTAATGTAACAGTGTAAGTTGTTTATTTGTGTTTGTAATTCATTTGACAAATACCAATGTGTCTGTAATATTTCTTGATAATTTTGGTGTTGCAAATGTTGTCTCTTGAGTACATGTGATTGGAGTCAAAAGCCCGGGTATAGAACAAGTGTTACTGTGAAACTTAGCTAGCCGAGCATTTTTGTTTTTATAAAGTCCATTAGTTTTTATAAATGCCTCTCTTGTATCTTTATTTCTTTTGGTGATCATGTCTTGCTCTTGTATTGTCAATAACACCTTCATTTTCAGATGGTATAACCGTATAACCATCTTCAATGGTATAAACGTTGATAGATATATAAAATCTGGCGTGCAATACTTAATTATTATAGGAATGAGTAATTAAGTTGTAGTATCAAAGGTATAAGTAAATTACGAAACATTATATTTATCAAAAAAGGGAAATTACAAAACAGTGAAACGAAATTATAAACAACTTTTATTGAGAGTTATAATAATTCGAAGTTTTTGTTTAGTGGGGGGAGGGTGAGAGGAGGGATTCATTTAACCCTTTGTGATTGTTGGTTATAGACCAAAGCAATAAAATTTTTACTTTCTACAAAAGTATATTAGAAAGCATAGTTTCTCCTTTTCTCGTTAAAAAAAATTCAAATAAGAATTAAAAGTATGATAATGCGTTCATTCTTTTTTTTTATTATTATTTCACTTTTCTTTTTTTTTATCAAGTTTTTCCTCCTCTGTAACACCAAACACAGTGGTAGCTAGTAAGTGGATGGCATATATAAGGTCAACCCAACTTTCGGAAAAATAAATAATAATATAGAATAAGGCAAATTATATGAAATTTTCTTGAAATTCTTCGTGATTATATTTATCCTTTTTTAAATTTTAAAAGAATCATTCTCCTCCATTAATTAATTTAAAATAATTATAATTACACCTTTTTTTGATATTTTTCAGTTTATAATAAGAAAAAATCAATCAAAATATAAAAATGCCCCAAATTCCTCCCCTTCCAATTCCACCACCCACTCGCACACCCCACTTCATCCACCTCTTCGCTCCTTCACCCCTTTCTCTCCCTTCAAGAAATATTTCAAGAAAATATTTAGGTACATTAAGAGAAGAGATAACACTTATTCTGATCTATTTATTAATTGATATATAAGTTTTATAGGTTATTATTGTCTCTCATCTCCCTATATTTTTAATGCAATAATGATTTGTCAATCACTAAATGGATCAGAGTAAATATTTTGTCTTGCTTAAGAGCACTTAAAAATTTCTCCTCTCCCTCACTCCTCTATCAAACACAAACTCCCAAAATGAGAAAACTCCAACATCTGCCACGTAATTAGGGGTGGAAGTAGGCCAGGGCGCTTGTCAGGAACCTTTGACCTAGCCTATATTTGACCTAGTTAGGCCTAACCTATTTAATAAACTAGGTTAAGATTTTTCAAAAAACTTTTTTAGCTAATCAAGTTAGGTTTCAAGCTATAAAAATAACGTATTGGACCTAACAGGTTGGTCTACTTATATTATTATTATTATTATTATCATCACCATCATTTAAATATTTAATGATAATAGAAATATTTTGATCTATTTGAAAATATATTTTTTAACTAAAGTGTTTGATTATATTTAAAAATATATTTTTTGATATATTTAGTAGTATTTTGATTTATTTAAGAATAGGCGTATTGAGTTTTAAAAAATATTTTATAACCAAATAGCCTTAAATAGGCTTTTGGGCTAGATTTTTAAGAAGGCTAGACTAAGACCATAAAAAATGTCTATGTTAGGTAATAGGCTTAAACTCCATTTTGAAAATATACCTCTAACCTATTTAAGTTAAAGTATAGCTCCCTTATCTATTTCCATCCTTACCCACAACCGAAGCACATGGCACAAAAAAATAAAAAGAAAAGAAAAATAAAAGTGGATTTCAGTTGCGTTTGTATACATTTCTGCCCACAAACAAAATTTGAAAAATAGAAAAAAATATTTTTTTCAATAAATAACGGAGACGCAAATTGAATGTTCCTTGCAGTGTTAGGATTTGGGTACCCGTGATTTATCCCAAAGAATAAAATATCAAGCAGCCCACGGAAACCAGCAAACCAGCCAGAAGTAGTTGGTGATGTTGTCTATATGGAATTGTCTTCTCAATTACCGGAGCATGTTCGAAATTCAGGCTGAGGGAAATCTCATTGAGCCAGGTCAATAAAGTCATTTCAACTTCTCATTATTTTTCTTCGCCATGATTTCATCTTTTCATTATATAGAGACATGAATTTCAAAGCCAGACTGAGAAAATATTCCAGATCGCCACCCAGTTTTTCCAACTTGTTACCTAACTGTCTACTGTGTTTGCTTGTCTGTTCATTTATTATTATGCTTCAAACCTTCGTAAATTATCTTAGACCTTCGTAGAGTAAGGAAGGAAGCATATGACAAGATACACACCGACAAAGGGATACAGTGATTAAAAAAAAATGATATAATACGGTTATGGCTCGTTGTATAATAAAATATAAAAATAATATGTTATAATAAAAAAATCAAATCTAAGTATTTTTATGGGTAAAAATATCCTATAACCAAGAATTAACCAAAAAAATTACAGAATAAAAAAATCTACAAAAGATTTTATACGTAAAAAATAAAGAATAAATGATTGCATAATAAAAATAGAATTTGTCGCTATGTTTATTTGAACTGTGTTAAGTGCATGAAGGCTTTGAGATTGAGAGATGAAGTGACACAATAACACCTCTTAAATAAAATGTCGAATCATCAAAGTTTGTCATAAAAGTGTCTGAACAGATGTGCGAGAAAGCTTTTCAAATATCCGTCATTCGTAGAGAGTAATTGTTCGCTTTTTGTCAAATGGATCGCTGGCTAACGCTGAGAAAAAATTACACATTACCAAGTCTAGAACATTTCAAGCCAATACATTTGCAAAACCTTTGAGGACCTTCGAGAGAGATCTTCATGATTCAAATAAACGCTACTCAGGTTAGCAAAAAGTTCATCAGACATCTTTATTCAAAGCAAACAATTCAAATCAATATAACTTTTTTTTTTTTGAGAAAATCATAAATCTATGTTGTACTCATATGACACAATATTTTTTTTTTATAAGATCCCATGACACAATAATGAATAATGATGATGATGAAAAAACATGCAATTAACTGAAAAAATAAATAATCATGATTCCGTTGCTATCATTCTCTACTCATCATCTCACAGACAGCTTTCCTTTTCTTTTCCAAAACTAAATCTTGCTTGTATCGACATGGTAACGATGATGATGGGTTAAAAAAAAATAAAAATAATAACAAAATGCAAATGTAACAAAATAAAAATAAAATAAAATAAAGGAAAAAGGAGAAAGGAAAACATCTTTTGTATGCTGGGCCGCTAGACCTGCTTTGTCCCAAAAAATGAATAGTATAGAGCCCCTTTAAGGCCCCCATTTAAGGCCTAACAAAAAAACTAAACCCATTTTACGGTCCCTAGAATGCAATGTCTTTGGAGAGTTGTGACTTGTGACATGAAATTTGCTACCAGTAAAACTAGAAAAAGAAAAAATTACCATTCAAATATATACTTTGTTAGCTTATGTGACCTTGAATGATGACAAACATTTATTATTGAACGTTTTAATATGTGTATTAGTGTTTCAGGTCTCAAATGTGATACATATATAAGAAACAACACCCTGAAGCTGAAAATCTCCTATTCGAGTAGGAGACATTCAGTGTGAGCTAAGCAATCTGCATTATTTAAGAAGGTTGATGTGGCATCTGAACAATTAGAGGGAAACACAAAATGTGACAAAGAAGTTGAAGCAATATCCCTTTGAGTAAAAATATTATACATCACAAAAGATAATAACACCTCACAAAAGAGAGAAAAAAATCTTTATCCAAAAAGACAAAAGCAAAAGGACAAATTTCAAATTAGACAGCTCATGAAATTAGAAGAAAAGGATCACCATACCGGCTGTCATCTTTTAGCACTGCAACGGTCAAATCTAACTCTATTTAAAAAAGCATTAGGCTGCCATTGTTCCTTGAGAAAAAGAGGTTGCATTGCCAACTACATTAGAAGAATATTACTCCTTCATCTTTTTCACCTCTAAAATTCTGCTAGGTCTTGGAAAAGCATTTCAGTGCTATCTTTATTTGCTTGAGAGCTGAGTGTGAAATAGAATATTAATTTTGAAAAAGATTGAGCTATTTTGGTGAGATATCTTTTGTGAAAAGGCCATTTGAGTGAAACTCTATTTGTAAGGAGTTTAGGTGCTCCATTTGTTTTGTTTTCGTTTTTTGTAAGAGCTACATCCATTTAGTTTTAGTTTGTAAGAGTTGAGTCTGTTTTGGTTTGGTTTTGGTTTAGCTTACACTTGGGTTAAGTGGTAAGGTTTGGTTTTGTGAGAGAGGAATTCTCTTTGATTTGGTTTAGCTTACATACACTGGGTTGAGTGGTAAGCTTTGGCTTTGTATCTTGGTTTGTATTTGGAACTTTGGCTTTAGTGGAAATCCTATCTTGGGATAGATATTGGATGTAGGTTCCAAGATTAGGAAATCGAACCAGGATAAATATCTAGTGCCAAGCTTCTCTTCATTTTTCTCCTTATATCATATATTATTTGTTATTATTTTGCCTTATATATCTGTTCCAAATCTGTTTTTATAAAGTCATCTAAAGTTTTTCTTAAAATTGTTTTATATCAGTTTAAAAAGGGCTTGTTTTTAAGATATGATCTGTGAACTCGTTTTGGAAGTTTTATGAGACATTTGTTTGAAAATCTCCTGTCAACAAGATACATTATTTGCTCAAATTTCTTATCAGTTTTGTGATTGTACTAAAACAAATTTTTAAAATATACTTGATTCAACCCCCTTCTCAAATATACCTAGACTATCATACTTCTATTTATAAGATTTTTAAATTAATAGATGGCTGAGTCAAAACTCTTATTAATATGATAATACATGAGATTGTTTTTTATAATGATAATGATAATGCATCAAAATTAAAATTCATTTTCCCAAGTGAGACATGGAACTGGACGAATTATTGTCATACTGTTGGCTTCAATGCTCACATCTTCCATCCAAGCTACATGAGTGTGATTTCTTTTTTATTTTTAGATTTGTTGATATTTACCAGAAAAAGCTAGTGCTTTAATAAGGATTTTAAAATAAGCAACTTTACATTGGAGATTGGTGAGTGATTACTCAATGGGTGGGCATTATTTTTTTGGCAGCTTTTGTTTGATTGTTCCTATGAATGAGGATTTTTCATATGCCTGCTGGTTATATGTATCTCTACTCTCCTTCCTTATTTAGGGATTGAGTATTTTGGATAATTCAAAAAAAGAAACTTTATAAAATTTTTTGATAGATCCCACGCATTGAAAAGTTAAAAAAATACATTTTTCAATAAAAAATTATATTTATTTAATTAAAAATTTGTCTCATTAAGGAACCCTTCTTTTATTTAAGAAAAATTCTTTTTTTTTTTTTTCGGAGAGGGACAATAGAATCCAGTGGTTACTTATAAGGCAGAAGATTTGCCATGAACTCCACCACCAAAAAAGGGTGGGTGGGTTTTATGGTGAACCTCTTATCTTTGGCGTCATAATGGATCCCCTATCATTAGCCGTTAAATCAAATTATCCAATAAAAATAATAATTATCCAATGACTAATAACAAGGGGTCCATGATATACCAAAAAAAGAGGTGCGCATTATAATTTACCATAATTTTCTTAGTCTTTTTCTTAGAAAAGTAGGTGGGTTTTATAGTAGATCTCTTATTTTTGGGTCCATCATTAACCCCCTATCATTAACGTTAGATCTAACCATCCAATAAAAATAATAATAATTTAATGACTAACAATAAGGAGTCGATAATTGATACAAAAAAAGGGGTCCACCTTATAATTTGCTAGAAAAGTAAGTTATTCTTCTCATTAAACTTAAACATGGACTATATGTAAATTATAATGTGGACCTTAAATTTTGAGGTCCATCATGGACCCTTTATTAACCATTAGATGATTATCATTTTTGTTGGATGATCTGATCTAATGGTTAATAATAAAAGATTCATGATAGATCCAAAGATAAGATGGCCACCATAAAATCCACCATGGCCTATATCTACTTCCATTAGTTTCACACCAACAGGTAGATTTGGACCCGTAGTCATGAGCCTTGTACCTTGTAATGAAATTGGAGAACTATTATACTATCATGGCAAATTATATGGTGGACTTTAAATGTTTAGATTCATTATGAACCTCTTATTATTATCCATTTGATGATTATTATTTTTACAGTGAACATCCTAATTGATCCATTAAGAACTTTGCATCAACTATTTTATACCCCATGAAAAGAAATTAATCCCTGGTCCTCAAAGATTAAAAATGATGGACACATTAGACCCTTTTGTTAATTCTCTATTAATGAACTTACACATGTGATACAATACAATGATGACGTGCCATTAAAATGTTAGTTGCAAGCAAAATGATGTTGTTTTAGAACATATTGTACTCATTTTGGTGTCTAAAATTACACAAAATGTGTTATTTCATAACTTGTAATGGAGATTTAAATGACTTATTTTGTGAATTTTAACCACAAAAATGAATCATTTTAAACTCCATTCTACTTCAAATGACACATGCATCACTTAATGTCCTATTACAATCACTGTGAAATTCGTTAATGTTTAAAGAATCAAATACACAGAGAGGGATTAATGTGACCTATTATTAAAATCTTGAGAGACCATGAGTTTAATTTCAATTTTAGAGGGACTAAATTGTCTTGTGAAATTTTTTTGAATGACTACATGAGCTATTTACCCTTATTTTTATTAAATGATTTGATCCAACGAATAATAATAGATAGTCCATAATAGACACAAATATATAAATTCCACCGTAAAACTCACCAATACGTCATAGGTAATTGGTTTTGATGACCCAAAAGGTAAGTGCTTATATCGATACATTATCAAGTCTCACAGTTAGATTACAATGCGTGGTGCCCCCAGACTTAGAAGAATAAAATTTAATAAAATTAAAACAAATTATTTTTATTAAGAAGTTATTAATATTTTTTTCAATTTTATCCTCATAACTAATTATGCTTATTCATGCACGGAGTAAACATTATAAATTACTTATAATTTTAATATAAGAATAATTTTATATGATAGTTTATCGTTTATTATTATCAAGGACATTCATTAACTCTCCTAATATGTGTGTAATTTATATTTTAGGTTTTATTTTATATTTTACATATTCAAAATCTTACCTTTCTAACCCCCTTTCCATTCATTTTCTTTGTATTATGAAGTATAATATTATTAAACTTTGAATGATTGACTTGGCCAAGAAATTATAGTCCTGGTTGAATGAATTTAATTAATTAAATATATAAAATTCAATTCAAATATATATATATATATATATATATATATAATTTTTTACATATATAATAATATATTGCATTGTTTGATGGTAGAGAAACATGTTCACATATCCTATGGATAAGGTTCAATTCTTAGTAATAATATTTTAAAATTGAGAATTATTTCCTCAAAGTGAGCCAATTAAAACCCAATTCCAGCTTGCCTGGCTCACCGATTTACAGGTAGAACTGATCGGGTCGAGCCGAGTCTAATAACACGGCTATGAAGTGGACTCACAAATACAACGTCTCCTTCCCTTGTACTCATTCTAAAAGAAAGACTTTCCAAATTCCAAGAGCTAATTGAAGATAGACTGTACCAAAAGAGGACACCTATACTTGAGGTGTTGAATTCAAGACTTAACTCTCACACCCTTCAAGCTCCATCTAGGTCCACACTCCACAGGTTCAATGATATAAACCTTAGGCTAGCTATTAGTCCCTTGAATGATGGGGCAACCTTAAATAAATAAGATCATGAAAGTTTGGTGGTGAATATGAACTTCAATGCCATTCAAAAGCTCACCATGAAAGGTGGTTTTCACTATCTATGTGCCCTTGATGAGTTGCTTCTGATTCCACCAATTCAACCAATTAAAGGGTTGTGGTCCAAAAGAAGGTTAAAGAAACCATTAGAGATGCGTAACACTTCACAGACTTGCCCAAAAAGAATGCATGTACACGTGAAATGCTCGTAATCTCGTGTTACGCACTTTTACTTCTCAGCAGTCAAATTTGACCGTCATTTAAATGTTCGTCTCCTCTCCGTGGTATTATTAGTTTATACTTTCTACATGTTTTAGGTTTTGAAGAATTATATGTATGCACGCACATACAAGAGAACGCTAAAGAATAAGAATTTTATGATGTGACATGTTTGCTGTAAAAAACTTACTATTTTCATAGCGCTAAAGTGTCATCAAATGATTGATAGGTAGAAAATAATCTTAAGACCTCTTTGATTTGCATTTTCATTTGCTATATTTTCAATTTTCTGTTTTCATAATTTTATAAAAAAAATAATGGAAATATGAATTAAAAATAGGAAATAAAATTTTATCATTTTCACTATTTTTCTTTACAAAATCCTAAAAACAGAAAATTAGTATATGAAATGAAAACAAAAACTAAAGACACCTCTTTCACTAGAGAATATTAATTTTGGATGTACATGTGTAATTTGATAGGTAAGCTATTGTTAAGGCACTTCAATACAATAATCAATCTCGTATAACATGTATAAGTGAAGGATATAGTACTATTGATGAATCTTGACTTGTGACTCAGAATCATAACTCTGAAATAGATTTTGATTTTTCCATATAATCACCAAAAAAAAAAAAAACAAAATCAATATTTCTTTATCTACATCTTCATACCTCCATATACCTTGGAGTATATACTCTTCTTTTTTTTTTCAGTACAACTGCCTTGGACTATTCTATCTATAACAACTTGGGGAAAAAAAAATTATACCTTTTGGCTGCCAAAGAGACATGGTGAATACAAGTGAATTTTATTCAAAGACCAAGCAACAAGACCAGCAAGCAAATTGCACTGTAGTTACCTCCAAATCATCGAGCATCAGAAGAAGTGAAAGAGTCTGCAAAACCAACAGGCCTAGCTGGTATACTTCCTTTACTGTCTTCAAGACTAGAATAGCCTAACTCTTTGCCTTCTGCTTCCTTCCAAATTTTCAACATCTGTGGAAGTGGTTGACTGCAGTCAATGCCGGAGCCGCAATCGAGTTCTTCATCAACCGGCCGCCATTTCTCTACCAATGCCGACAGTACATTGACTGCATGACTCATGTCTGGCCTGTGGTTTGCTTCCCTAGTAGTGCAATGTCCAGCAAGTTCAGCTACAATGTAGATACTCTCAAAAATCTCTTCATTTGCTTCAAGGGCAGGATCAATGGCGGCCATAAGCTTCTCTTTGCTCGATTTGATTTGCCAAAACCATTCGGCCAAGTACCGGTTTTCTTCGGGCCGATTCTCGTCAAGAGCCATTAATCCAGTCAGAAGTTCCATCAACACCACACCATAGCTGAATACATCAACTTTAGTGGTGATTTTCCCCATCACTGGACTCAATAAACTTCTCTAGTTAGTAAGGAGAAGTTAGATGCATCAAACTTGTATCAGAATACTTCGAGCAAGTTTGTAAATGCTTATTTTGGATAAATAAAAACCCTTTTTTGAAAATTTGTCTCAGAAAAATTCTTGATTAAAGTTGTTTTAATTCCAAACTAGCTAATCCAAATGCACACCTAAAGAACTGTATAGATGTAATCACATGTAAATCTTATAACTACAGATTTACGATGCAATGGCCTTAATATTGAACTCACTGGACACATGATTAGATAAAACTTTCTTCTAACTGTTTACATAAAGTTGTGCCTTCTGATCAAACACTACTCCTAAGCAGAAAAAATAATATAAAACGGTATATTTTAGGTAATTAGTTGCCTTAGAGCTTGAAAACATGACTTTTACGCTTTTAGCAATTGAATGGACAGAGCATATCTGACAAACTAGAAAAAGCCAAACAAAACGTTACTAGATTACTACTAAATTAATGGGCATAAACATGGCACCTTCTTTTGCCAAAAAAACAAGAAGGCAAATCTAAAATGAGATCTTTTATTGCATACTTAATTCTTTATTCTCAGATATCTTTATTTTAAGAACATTCTAACAGAATAAACGAACATCAGATTAACTATGTGCTAACATGCAGAGCTTATCATGGTTCCATTCTTGATGCCACTAAACCATGCTATGCTCAATTTAGACAACCTTTTCATGGTCAGAAGGAAAGTTTCCAAACAAGATTTAAAGCAAATGCATACCTGCATATTCAGGGGCAAGGTATCCGAATGTTCCAGCAAGTTTTGTTGCCATAGACTTTTTACCATCTGGGGCAAGTTTCACCAGACCAAAATCTGAAACTTTTGCCCGGAAATCACCCCCCAGTAGAATGTTTGAAGACTTGAGATCTCGATGGATGAAGGTCTGGCGAGCAAGACCGTGAAGGTATTCCATCCCTCTGGCAACATCAAGTGCTATTGCAAGCCGCTGTGACCAAGACAAAGGCTCCAAGTTCAAGCTTTTCCAATCAAAAAGATGCTTGCTTAGAGCACCAAGAGGCATATATTCATAAACCAAGAGTCTTTCATTGCCTTCAATGGAATAGCCTAGTAGCGATACCAAATGTCTATGGCGGACCTTGGAAAGAACGGCTATTTCAGCCTGAAACTCATCCAGTCCCTTACTGCTAATAGCTCCATGCTCCATTCTCTTCACTGCTATCTTTGTCCCGTCTCCCAGTACACCCTTGTAAACGGTTCCAAACCCACCGCGGCCAAGTTCGTTCTCTGAAGCAAAATTCTTGGTGACCTTGCTTAGAACTTGAGCTGATATGACAAGGTTGCCAGCCTCAACCACATGAATGTTTTCAGTTTCACTGCTGATGTCACTTACAGAACTAATCCTTGTCTTTGTTGATTTGGTTTCAGTGGTGCTATCTGAAACTGCAAATTTAACCATCTTTTCTGGATCAGATGGATCTTGAGTATGAGCCACAAAAGAGCTAGGAACATGCAATGAGGCCTTTTTCTTCTTCAAACAACACATGAAGAAAGAAATGACCAGAATACCAACAAATGCAAAGATTGCAACTCCAGCAACTATTGCTGTTGTTTTGAAACTTTCGGAGTCATTATTTGGTTTGGAACGGGGAATATGGGAAGGTGGTGGTAGTGATGTTGGAGGTGATGGTAGAGACGGTGGCGGTAGCAGTGGTGGTGGTGCCGTCAGGTTATGCGGTGAAGGCAGTGGTGCCCTTGAAGGTGATGGACTGCTAATAGGTGCGGGGCTACTTGCAGTTTGATTAGCAAAAAGAGGGTTGCCATCAGTATTAACTTTCACACCATCATGAAAGTTTGGCAATGGAGGCTCAACATTGTTATCACTTAAATCCAACAACCTCAAAGATTTCAACTCAGTAAAATTACTTGGGACTTCGCCATTTATATTATTCCCTGCAAGCCTAATTTCAAGGAGTGAACCTAACTTAGCAATTGAGGGACTCAGTGTACCATTGAGCTTTTGTCTAGGCAAATTGATCATAGATACAGAGTTCTGATTGCAGCTCAATCCAAACCATTGATCTTTACATGGTTCATTACCTGACCATTTAGAACTGAGAGAAGATGGGTAATCCAGATTATGGAGAAAATCAAGTAGTGCAGTAACTTCAGTGGCACATTCAAGCCCAGGTGAAATTTGACAAAAGAAATTGGACTTATAAGTTACTTTGCCTGCCTTAAACTTTGGTATTGGACCCATTAACATGTTGTTGCTTAAATCGACCATGTCAAGGTCCATGTTTGCCAAGGTTTCAGGAATCAAGCCAACAAGTTGATTGCCATTCAGGTTTAGCTCCTGCAGGGAAACTAGATTTCCAATGTTCTGTGGAATTTCCCCAGTGAACCTGTTTCCATGCAGCCAAAGCTGTCTCGAGAAGGTCATGTTAGCAACAACATCAATAGGACCTGTCATCATACTACCTTGTTGATTATTCAACCACAAAACCTGGATTGAAGATTGGCCAAAACTAGCTGGAATGCCACCAGAAATGTTGTTCAATGAAAGCCTCAGATTCAGAAGAGAAGGTAAATTGCCTAGGAAATCAGGCAATGGTCCAACCAAATTACAGCTAACCAGAGAAAGATTTGTCAATTGCATTGAGTCTTGCAAGTCCATAGGCAATGACCAACCGGTACTTGCATTTAGAAAAGGGTTTTCTTCTAAAGTCAAGATCCTGATGCTGGTGAGTCCTTTGAAGAAATCAGAAGGAATTGCTTCAAACTGATTGTAGTCCAAGAAAGCATATTCCAATTTGGACAATCCACTGAAACTAGGCAACACCCCACTAAGGTTGTTGTTTTGAAGACCCAAATTCTGGAGTTCTGTTAACTGGTTGAAGTTTTGAGGCAATAACCCTTTAAGGCCAAGATTCTTAGACTGAATCTGAGTGACCCTGTCTCCATTGCAGAACACATAAGGCCATGAAGGAGGGCCACATGGGTCATCTTCATTATCTGGCCATTTCAGAAGCTCTGGATTCTTCAACTCTTTTCTGAAATCATTCAGGACTTTGAGATCATTTGGGTTTGTAGCACCGTAAGCCATTGTGATCATCATCATGCAGAAGAAGTGAAAGGTGCAAGCTTTGATCTGAACACCTACCATGGTTACCTTACCCCTTAAAAAAATGATAATCAAGGTTGAAACTTTTCAACTAAACTCACAACCCCATCAATGAGAAAAGATCAAAATATGAGTCCTATGACCAGAATGAAACTCCAACACAAAAGCCCCAGATAGAGAGAGAAAGGAAGGAAAAAAACAAAATGTGCATAAAAATGGGAAAATTTTAATGAGAATGAGAAATGATGTTGAAGGCATAGTGCCTTGAGGGAATGCAAGGATAAACAATATCTTCAACTTTTTTTTTTTTTTTTGGTGGCTTCTGTTTTTAGCAGAGGAGGAAGGAAGCAACAAGAAGGAAAGCTTCTGTTAGTCCGCTGCACTATGATGTCTGTCCCTCTCAATAACTTGCTACCCTTTTCGTTTTCTGCATTTTTTTATCATTTCATGTGCTTCTTTATCTCCAGTTAAATGATATAAATGTGGATGTCTTATCCAATCTTAATTTAATAGGATGGTGATCTTTATTTTTTATCACAATTTTTTTTAGCTGTTAAAATATCAATACTCTTATCTCCACCTCTTCAATGAAATATATAGTAATTAATTTCTTAATTAAACCCATAAACCTCTATTTTGATACCTCAAAAATTTATTGGAAAATTAATTAGTTCACGGAATTTTAAAAATCTTTTATTGGCTCCTTATAATTAAAAAAAAGATAAATTAGTCTATTAATCTCGATTCATACCATTAGGGTATATTTGGATTGATAGAATTAGCTAAACATAGCAGAATAAGTAGTATTTTAATTTATTCTATTATTTGGATTTGCTAAGATTGGATGAAATGAAGTCAAGATGGATGGACTTTATTCCATCTAATTCAATTGATTATTCTCAACTTTCTTCTCCTGAATTGGACAAAATGGAATGGAATGAAAAATATCCAAATAATGAAATAGAGTAATTATTCTTTTCGCTCCACTCCACTCCACTCTATTATATTCCACTCCACTTTGTTTCACCTAATTCCACCGATCCACACATACCCTTAAAAACATATTATACTGGGAGATTAATTTATCCTTTTTTTAAATGTAAGGGGTCGATATAAAACTTGCAAACTTTGAATGTCTAATTTGTCCCTCCATATATTTTTGAGGGCCCAAAATAAATATTTTGTCTAATTTCTTTCCAATTTGATTCGTCTGTTTCTTTGCGTAAGGCAAAACATAGATGAAATTCTTTTTTGTGTTTTCATGTGCTTCTCAAATTAAATAAACAAATACGAATATATTTTTAAAAAATAATTTTAAATTAAAAGTATATATTCATTTAAATAAAATATTTTATATGTCATTATTTAAATTTTTAAATATATTAAATTATAGATTAAGAGAAAACCTATTTTATTTAAGGGTCAAGATGTTTTTGAATTCATCGGATATTTATTTATGTAGATACTTATAATTCATCTACCAACGGATAAAAAAAAACCCTTGAAAAATGAACCCAAATGATCATAATGTATAAACAAAAACCCGATCAAGTGAGTCAACACCCTACTAATAGTCACTATCTGATTTGAGAAAGGAAGAAAATAAATATAAGAATTCAATCCATTCTTTTTTCTTTTTAATTTAATGGTATACTTGCTCTAAATTAAAGGCATATTTTTTTGTTAAAGAATGGACGAAATGCTCTTTGTCATAAAATATTGATTCAAACCATGAAATCTAGCACATTTAGTAGCTAGCTGACTCCTTAATCATCTAGTCAAGGGTTCGAGTTCTAGTGGTATATATAGAAGAGTCTTATAGCCAGGCAAAACCTATATTTATGAACTTTATTCCTCGAAGGGATTAGTCATTGTTTTTCGACAATAGATACTCTAATTTCATCTAAAAAAATATAAATTGATTCATATGATAGTATCATTTATGAACCAAAAATGTTGCAACATATAAATTCATCAATTTTATTATAGGGGTTCTCAGGCGTAGTTGTAAATGCAGGCAATTGGTGGAGCTTTTGATTTATTTATAGGATAGATTACACTCATATCTTCTAAGGTTTTCTAAAATGTAACTTGTACCTCCTCTATTTTCAAACTTTGTAAAAGCCTACACCTGTGTCCTCTGGTAATAGTGATGTTAAATTGGTCTGTGAACATGTGCTGGTCATATGTCTTTTAATGGAATGAATGTAAATATTGAGAATCATTATAATTGGAAAATACCATATTGTCCTTCTTTTATTAAAGGATGAAAATACCATCTTCCTCCCATATTTGCACATTCTGTGATTGCATTTTTGGGAGAAAACATCCCTCAAACATCATCCTCTCATATTCCCAACATTGTTTCCGACATCTTGGTTGTCTCTTCCTCCCTCTTCCTCCTTTTTCCTCTTGTTTCGTCTCTTCCTCCTTCTTCCTCTTGGCTTTTCTTTTTTCATTTTTTTATTAAAGCCTTTACCTGTTGAAAGGGTAAAAGGGAAAACATGAATCCCCCAAAACATATTGAAGAATCAAACTTCCATCACCAAGCTTATAGGATGCACCTTGCAACAACGCCCTTAGTTCTTTAACCTCAAGAAAGATCTTACTCCGATGCAAATCCATTTGGGGTTTCAACATACTAGGTTGCCAAGCTAAAATATCCAAGAACCTCCCTTTAGAGTCCATCAATACCTAAACCATCAAAAACCCATTATTTCACTTTCAATAAAGAATTTAGCTAACCCTAGAACATCAAAAAAGTTTGGGAGCGAGCTAAACCTGAAGCCTACAACAACCTTCTCTGAATTAGTGCGAAGCTCGAAGAAGTGCCCTAGGTTATTGTTCATGCCCTTGCAGGACACAAAGAATGCTCAACACGCATTGAAGGGAGAGATTCCAAAGTGGTGGGACGTGGTGGCATAGGTGGTAGCATGGGCCAATTGAAAATCCCAGGCTAGGGCGCAATTTAGGTAATTTGGGGAATTGAGGAGCAAAGAGAAGGGGGGAGTTCATGGAGGTTAGAGAAAGAAGGCTCGACATGTGGAAGGCATGGAGCCATCAGGAGTCAATGGTGGAGTTGGAGAGAGGAAGCCGCTGAATGAGCATTTGGGTTGTACTATTGTAGTTGTGGTGAGAGAGTGAGGGGTTTGAGAGGTTTTAGGAGGAGAAAGAGGAACGTGAAAAGTGAATGGGAGGTTGAAGCGATTAGGTAGTCGAAGGAGAAGGATTGGGAAAGAGGAGGGAGAAGTCGCTTGGATTGTCGCCATTGCTAACGCCTTGGGTAGTCAAGTGGGTAGGTGGGGAGTGAGGGTGAGTAGAGAGGAGTCCCAGTGGGTTAGTAGGGTTTTAGATTGATAAATTAGTAAATGATATATTTTACTTTCTCCATTAACAGGAAATTAACTCTGTTTGTTCTTGCTTAGTTCGTGGAGGTAAATGTCAAGTGAACAAATAGAGGGTACGGGTTACATTTTAGTAAACCTAGAGGAGGTGAGTGTAATTCATCCTTATTTATATGATATTGATGATGCATTTTCCCATTAGCGCGGTAGTATCTCAAAGAGTAATGTTATGGAAATAATAAAATTGCACAATAAATGCACACCACACACCTTATCATTATTAGATGTGATAAGTGAGTGGGATGAGTGGAGACCACTCATCACATTTAATGGTAATAAGGTGTGTGGTGTACAATTTTGTTGTTCCCATAACATTATTCTATCTCAAATGATCTCACATTGGATCTCCCATCTTGAGTGGCTTATAGAGCGGGGACACTGTGATGACTTACACCTTATCTAATTGGATAAAGTGTGGATCCTATTTGAATGAGATTCGCATCACATCCAATGGTGAATGGGTATGAATCGAACACTGTGTTTTATATCCTATAAGTAAAAATAACACAACTCATTTGAATACCCTGTGGTGACATTCTCCTCCTATAAGTTGGTTACTGGATTGTTTTTATTTCATTTTTTAAAAGTTAAATTATTTTTTAATATTTAAATCATACATAAAACTATATTAAATAAATTTTATTTTACCACATTCATTAGAGCGAAATATGCCAAATATTTTAAGTATTATAAAAATAAAAATTTTATTTTGAAATTTATTATTTTTGTAATAAAAATTCAAAATTTAGCATTAAATGAAAAGTTATTTAAATGTCACAAATTGTTTAAAAGAAAATATTTGATTTTATATTTTGTTTTCATCATTCATGTTACATTTAATGGTAAAGAACTACTCTTCTTATTTACGTAATTAATTACTTCTGTTAATTGATATGCTTTCATGTGTATAAATTTAAGAGTAAATTACACTCAACTCCTTTCAGATTTAGTGTAATTACATTTGTTATTCCTCTATTTTTCAAAATTGCACTAATTATTAGTGATGAAATTATAACATTTTGACAATATTTGACATATATTAACTAAAATATCCCTTTTATCATAAATTATAATTATAAGCATAATCTCCATGTGATTAGAAAAAGTAATATTCAATCAATATGTTAACATTGTCAAAATATAATAATATAGTTTTATCATTAATAACTATGTATACGTTATATATTATTTTTTTTGTCACTTAAATTAGCGAATTGGTATATGTAGGAAAGGTCAATATAATTTTAGTGAATGTTAGGGGAGGCTGTTGTTAACTTTACAAAACAGAGCGGTGCGGAGTGTAATTACACTAAATCTTATGGGAATTTAGTGTAATTTCTGCTAAATTTAATCAAAGATACCATAAACTGTTATATAGAACTTAATTGTCAATCTAAAATAGTTTAATTTTTATTTTCAAATTGATGTGGTACATATTGACTCTTCTTCTCATCAATGAAGAAAGAGATTTATGGAAATTAGTTCAATCAACTATGACAAATCATAACAGAATTTTTTTGATAATTTGATAAATTAAAATAAAGAAATCAGTGTCAAACTTTGATTAAATTGATTTAAAAAATTTTCTAAGATGTTATAACTATGAAGGATATTTACTTTATCTAGGATCAAACCCAAGACCTTATACTTAAGAGATTTGAGCTTCTTACACTCTAACCAAAGTTAGTAACTATCACTTCATTTTATTAAATGTCGGACTAGACTGTTAATCCCTAAATTAGTCTTTAAGTCCCTTTGCTCTTAATAGAGCTCAAGATTGGAGAGCTTGTGGGTCAACCTACTGGACCCTTATTCTCTTTGCTCTCACTTGAACTTAAGCCTGGAAGGACAAGTGGCCCACCAAAGCCTTCTCTAACACCCCTCCCCTTCCAATCACTTCTTAATTAGAACCATGACTATCGCCACCAATCCCCCAATCTATGCCCCTTAATCCTGGTGCCTCCCACTTAATGCGTCACCTATTTATACCCCATGAGGGAAAGGAGCTAGAGAGCTTCATCTTTAACCTCAACGCTACCCTACCTCCATCTTTGACAAGACAACAACAAATACTATATCTTATTTGACATATTTTTAATTTGTAATCCATTATTTTTCAAGTGAATTCATATATATATATATATATATATATATATATATATATATTTGAACTTGAAAATTAAAAAATAAATAAATAAAATAGGAATTAGAGAAAGCCCTATATATTTTTTTTAAGTTTATGAGATATATAGAAATAATCTCTCATCATACAGAAGTTATGGATGATTTGATGGAAGAAAGTAATTCATGTCTAAATTTAAATTTTGAAAACTAGATTGGTATAAAAAAAATTTAGAATCAAACTGAAAAAAAAAAACTGACGTCAATTCTAAAATATTGAGCTATCAAGTGAAATATCAAGGGAGAGGAGTAACAAGTTCCAAGAGTAATAAAAATAATAAATTATGACTATTAGGTTTAACATGAATGATGAATAATCAAGATTAAACATAAAGTCATATGACTTTTAAGTTAATGTAATAGTTAAATAACTTTTGAAAAGAATAAATCTTGACGGTATATATGTGCGACTTTTATGATTAAGCATATAATGGCTTTGTGACATCTTTAATTAAAATTATACACATATAAGCATATCAAGTGAAAAGAGTGGTTAATTGAATGAGTAAGAAGAAGAATAAAACTTAATTATTATGTTAAACATGAATAACCAACATTAAAATATAAAGTTTTGTGACTTTTGTAACTAGTCACATGACATTTGAATTAACTTTGGATTCAAGTTTTAATTCAATACTAAAATTTTAAATTTTCAGGGAAACCAGAATAACTTTTAAAATGCCTTACATAAGAATTAGTAGGAACAGCCGTAACAATAACAAAATTCTTATTGAAATATTTTTTTAAAAATAGAACTCTATGAGGAAAGACTCTAAAAATAGTAGAAATAATAAGGTGTGCATAACAACAGGAATCACATCAATTAATTGTGATCTATAATTTGCATTTCATAATTAATTAATATTAATGTGATTGATATTTGTCAATATTAAATGTGATGAATATAACTGATATCTCTTAATTATTTGTGCCAAATATAATTGATTTGTATAATTTATGCATAATTTTTTATTTTTGAATTTTTAAATATATAGATTTAATGTTCAATTAATCTGGTTATATCGTGTGACATGACATTCATTGCTTGAGATTTTTAAATATTGCTCCATCCGTGTCAGAATAACTACAAAATATCAAACCATAAACATATTATAGAAAACAAAAAAATAGTAAATAGAAAATTATATGAGTTGACAAAACTATCTTTGTAATCATTATTACTCATTTCGGTAAATATATCAATTACTTAATTAACATATTTATATTAACGGTATAAATGAAAGAAAAAGTTAATGTTACCTATATATTGTAAATGAACAGAATTTTTGAAACATGAAAAAGTAATATATATATATATATATATATATATATATATATATATATATATATATATATATATATTACTCCATTCATTTCATAATAACTTTAAAAAATCAAACATTACACATATTGAGGAAAACAAAAAAAATCAGTAAATATATAAAATTATGAGTTGGCAAAACCATCTTTGTAGTCATTATTACTTATCTTGGTAAATATATCAATTACTTAACTAACACATTTATATTAAGAGTATGAATGGAAGGAAAAAATTAAAGTTACTTAAATATTATAAATGGGTATTCCTGAAACATTAAAAATGTTACAAAATGACTATATATATAGAGAGTGAGGATTCATTTACTATAAGTAAGTCCTTTATCACCGACTCTATTCAATAACTCTTCAACCATATTAATTTTAATTAATTTGACCATTGATTTATGTAATATTAAATTGATGATTAAACATGTCAAATTTTAGAAAAATCAATGATGAATTATCAAATTATTTTTAAATTGTATAAAAATTTATAGACTTGATCTATTTGATATGAACTTTAAATTCAAAAGCATGTTATCCATTAAAATAAAATAAAATGATAAACTATAAAATCATTTTTAATTATATCAATTTTTATATCTTGATCTATTTGATAGGAATTTTAAATTTAACAAGTTGGGTTAATGAGATTTTATGTCCAAAAAGTTGAGATGAAACAAGTATATCAAAACTTACTTGTGGACTAAATGGATCTCAATACACACACACACACACACACATAGGGATATGGATGGATTTAGATCCAAATCCCATTGGATTGATAATCTAGAGACCTTCATATGGAGGTTAGCACAGTACTCATTTTGTTTTAGATAAAAATATCCATAGCCATCTTTTCTTAATCAATCTATAATATGGGTGATTTTATATTTTTCTTTTATCCGCATTAATTGTTGTCTTAACTCTTTCTTTCATCTAATTATCATTATCTTTCCACTGTTTCTCTCACTTTAACAATGTTATTTCTTTTTTCCTCGTTCATGAATTGTAAGCAAAAAATAATCATAAAAACAATATTTATTTATGAAATTTCTGTTAGTTTAATTGTTTCCTTGCATTTTCCAAATAAAAATAGTAATTGCATGCATAGGAATAATAGATAAACTTGTATATCATAAAAAATAATAATAATGCTTGTATGCATTGAAGAAAATAATTTGTATGCATTGCAATATGATGTTCTGCAGTAATTCCCCCTACATCATGTTATTATAATTAAAAAAATATTAATTTTATTGCAAACACATTTTCCACTTTTAATGCATCGTACCTACGCATGTAAAATATTGGTTTTATTGCACCACATGAATGTTTTCCTAGAAAATGCAAGGACAAAGCAAAAAGCAAAAATGTTATAAATAAATATTTTATTTTTTAAAGGTAACCAACATTAATTCTTGGCTTATAATACATGAAAGAAAAAAAATATTATTAAAGTGAGAGAAATAGTGGAAAGATAATATTAATTAGGTGAAAGAAAAAGTTAAGAGAAAAATTAATGTGAATAAAATAAAATTACAAAATCATCATAGTTATAGATTGATTAAGGAAAGAGTTATGGAGGTTAGCATTCTTCCCCAATGGTTGCTTATATATAGTTGATGGTTAATTCAGTTATTTACAATTATATTTAATCACTTTTAAAAATATGATTAAATGTAAATAAAAGTGTGGCCAAACACAATTGCATTTACTCTATTTTCTTTAAATTATCCTTTCCCAAACACCAACACCACTCCAAGACTATACCAACATCACTACCACTCACATTTCTAGCACCACGCAACATCATCTCCTTCAACCTCCCGCCTCCATATTTTGAAAATCTCTTGAAAAATATTCATCCTTTTTGGTAGCACTCAGATAAAACCCACGAACCATAACCATCCAATACATGTGAACAAGAAACAAAATAAAGTAAAAGCAAAAGCAAACTTTCAAACCCATCTTCATGAAACTAAAGGAAACAAGCACAAGAGTGAGAAAATTCTGAGTTTTACAATGGCTGTTAAATTTGAATTCCAAATGCCAGGAAAGATAAGTAAAAGAAGAAGCAACCAAATATGTTAGCATATTTTTCACTTCGTTCCCAACTCCCATGCCTATTCAATTGTTTTGATCAAGACCACCTTCTCCAACGGTTTGAATCCTAGATGGGAGTAATAATTCATGAAACTTGTGAAAGCTTAAATTTTATTTTGAAATAGCAAAAAGCTTGCATCTTGAAATTAAAAGAGGATGTAACTTGTTTTGTGGACTTGTGAGTTCTAGTTCTGTGTTGTGGAACTTATATTGTGGAACTTATTGTGGAACTTTATCTGGGATATTATATTGTGGAACTTTTGCCCCAAGTGGTTGTAGCCTGGCCGCCCTAGAGTTGGTTTTGGGAGGGAGGAAGTGACGGACTCTCTGAATAGGGAGCGGGCGGTGGCAAGATGGTGGTGTGGTGGATGAAAAGGGAAACGGGTGGAGAGTTGGATGGAAGAAGCCACGTACGATCTCCAACAAGGTGCCGTACAATAAATGGGAATCACGCCTTCTTCTTCTTCCTCCGCCGCCAACCCAAGCCACAATTCGATCTCTTTTTGCACTTTAATTTGCGTTTAACCACATTTAAGATGTGTGGTTAAAAGCACCTGTAAACTCTATGCAAGCAACCATCTCCCTTATATTTTATATATATAGGATTTGAATCTCATTTTAAAAAGTAAAATAAATTTTATTTTTTGATTAATGAAATTTAAAGCGAGACCTTCTACCACTACCAGTGAGCAAATTGATCTTAGCCTTTAGTGGCACACCCAATGTAACCTATTGCTAGAAATAAGTCAAGGGATGTGTAAGTATATCTAAATCAAGTAACACGATGGTTGCACGACATTTCAATATTGCTTTTCACAATTAATTTTGTTTTATAAATATAGATGGGAGTGACTTTATAAAGTTTAATTTTAATGTATTATCATCCAATTAAATTTATTAAAGAGTTAATACCAAAAAACATTACTTAATTTTAATGTATTATTAAGTAATGTTACACATCTAAAAAATATATACAAAATTTTTAATAAAAATTATAGTAATTATTGGATGAAAGATAGTATGACTCACCAATTTATCTAAAAATTAATTTAATAATATGAATAAAAGTTAACTATATTTATTAATATGACATTATATAATTAAATAACTTAACCACTTTTATACCAATAGAGTACCAATATTACTATTATTATTATTATTATTATTTCTTTTGGGTCAAACCATTGAGTTGACAAAGCCTATACAGGTATGTCATAGGTAGACGTATTGTTGGAGATAAGGGGAAGCATGTGAACATGCTTCTAGGCCTATTAAAATTTTCAATTAGAATATCAACCAAACAAAGCAAACATGCCCTTTCTGGACACTCTGGGAAAAAACTTTGGAAGCATATCTCATAAGGGTGTGGATACCTCCCCATGCAGACACGTTTTCTTGAGAGGGAGAAAGCAAATCCGTGAGGGACATCCGTTAGGCCCCAAAATTGACAATATCTCTATGGGCAAATCGTGAAGGACATCTAGTTAGGCCCCAAAGCGGACAATATCTGTATGTCGGGTGTTACACTAGCACTGGGATAGCAATATATACGTGCCCGGGTGTGGCAGATGTTAGATGGTATTCAAGCCGAAATCCCGGGATTGGTGTGCTAGCCAACGAGGATGTTCCCCACTATGAGGGGTGGAACTAGTCCCGTATTGGTTGGGAAGGGGAATGAAATATGCCTTATAAGGGTAGGGATACCTCAATTCATATTGCATATGCGTTTCCTTTGAGAGGGGGAAGAGCAAATCTATGATGGGCACCCAATTAGTTCCAAAGTCAGACAATATCTCATGCAGAGTGTTACACTCACATTGGGGACGTTGATACATAACGCACAGATGTGACAAATGTTACAACTCATTGGATTGGATATGTGTGAGTGGCCTAATAACCTAGGAAAATAAGCCACTTCTCCTAATTGAGAACCACCTTAACGAGATAAAATAAGAACACAACCACAACACAAGAATTTAATATGAAAAACTTCAAAACCAGAGAAAACCACGGGTATCAAATGACAAGTTTAAAATGTTTCTAATTGGTGCAAATTGAAATGGAGAACTTGGGCTCATATATATAGCCTTGACAATCCCATTCCATCCCAATTCTTAGCAATGTGAGATTTCTTTCCCAACTAAATTTTAATTAAAAAAAACTAACAATCTCTATCTTGATTGAAATAAACAAAGCTTCAGTTTCCATTGTCAATGCCAACAATCCTTTATGCATTGTCTATATGGATAATCATAGTTCAAAGAACTATCATACTCTACCATAAAAAGTAAACTCATTTGGAATTAGACTAAGTCCAAGCATTTCACCTCAGCACATGTCGAAACTATCCTGAAAAACTACGGTGCAACTTCCACGTTGGCTTTCCTGGATGTTCTTTAGCCATCGACATAACCCCACCACACACATGCATTTTAATGCCAACCAATGCCCATGTGCAAATGTAGGTCTGCTCGCAACAACTTATCCTTTTCCATGAGGGCGTGATAATGCCATGAGGATACACTTCTTACCTTCTAGTAAATATCATCCTTCCTCCTAGGAAAGCAATGTTGCAAGCATCAAATTGAGAGTCTCTTTTCAACACTATGCCACTTAGAAAATTTTTCTTCACATGCAGGGGCTTTCGATATTTCAGCATGTCACACTCTTTCCAAGATTCTTTTTCCCATAAGTGTCACTTCTAGCTACAAACAATGAATTAGATGAAGTGCTACCCTCATTTTCATTTTTCTTTCTTCAACAATGATTTTACTAGCAACTTCTTCAAAATTCAAAGTTTCCTTCTCATACATCAAATTGGGCTTGATATGTCCATAGGAAGATGGAAGACAATATAAGCCATAGTGCCTTATCTTCATCAATCTTCACTCAGTGGCCTCCAATTCAAGACAATACCATTGATGGCACTAAGATGGTCGGGACTCTCATGCTATCATCTATGCATAGATTATGAAACTGCTCCTTCAACAACAACCGATTTGAGATACCCTTTACTTGATATAATCCTTCGATGTTCCCCCAAAGTTCCTTACTTCGATATTCCTTGCACATTTGCAAGAACATTCTTAGCCAAACACGGACGAATTGCACTTAGCCTCTCAAATCTAGTTCCTCCAGTTTTCATTATCCATATCAGTGATCTTCCTTTTCAACGGCTTGTACAAACCTGATTATATCAACACATCTTTGACTTGTATCTCCCACAGCCAAAAATGATTCTTCTTATCAAATTTCTCTATGTCACACTTCAGGACTTGAAAAACTTGACATTGTTGCAATAGTATCCTGGAATAGTGTGATTAATATTAAACCGTACACCAGGAGGGTTCTAAGGAAAGAGTCGATCACAATGGACGCGCTAAACATAAGTTTTTAGCTTAGCTAGAACCTTCCAAGTTGCACTCTCAAGGTATCATCCTGTCTTCCAACAATAGTAACCAAGAATGATCCTAAAGCAAGGGAAAATTCTTTAATGTGAAGGTTAGACTGGCTTAACCACAAAAGCATACTAAGAATAAATACCAATTGTTGGGAAAATAAACCACCTCCTCTATCAACCACCTTAACAGAATGATAATAATACAGACAACACAGAATTTCTGGAAAAACTCCAAAACGGAGAAAAACCATGGCAGGCTTTCATCTAACAACAAGAAAATATACTATGTGAAAATTATTATCAGACTTCTTTCTTAGATATCCATACCCGTACACCCACACTCTCAAAGTAAATATTTGAACTCTAAGTCAACACTAAAACGAGAATCCAAAGAAGGAAAAAGTTAGATAAAAGCTTAAAGTATTTTAAACTAGTGCAAATTGAAATGAGAACTAAGCTCGTATATATAGTTTTGGCTATCCCCTTTCATCCCAATTATTAGCAATGTGAGACTTCTCTCCCAATTAAATTTCAATGAAAAAAAACTAACAATAACAACTATAGGATAGGCTCTAATGTCATTTTAGAATCAAGTGAGTCTAACTTAACCCCCAAAAGCTAACTCAAAGGGTGAAGGTTGTGGGAGACTTAAAAAACCTATCTCAACCTTATTATCTCTAGGCAATGAAAATTTAATAGTCCCCAAATATAATTGTAGAACCGAGGGAGTGATAAAGGGAGTTGAGTGAAGATTAGATTCCTCATCCAAACTACCAAATCAACTGCTTTTAGTAACCAGTTGGCACTTTCGCTTTGGAAAATCACAAACAATTTAATGAAAAGAATTATCCACTATAAATTTAACCTTGTTAATTATTTAATTAAAAATCTTTCATCAAAGTTTATAGATTTAATTTATATACATGATTAATGTAAAAGAAAAATTCAGCACAAATATTCAATAATATATTATTGTATCAATAAAAAAAGTTAGATTATATTCAACCACTCATTATCTTAAAAATCTTATAAATGAAGGATGACATTGTAAATATTTTTTCATTATAATCAGTGGATCAAAATTAAATTATAACTTTATTAAAAAATTAAGGTTGGGTTAATATCTTTGCTGCCACGAAATTTCAAAACAGTATGCTATATATAACGATGCAAAATCATAACATACCATTGCAGGATTGGATCTGGAGGTAAAGAAGAGGACTTTCTGAATCAAAGTCTATTTTCCAATAAGACACTGTCGGCAGCGCGGTCTTGGTTCATATTTCCCATCATATCTATATTTCTTTGCAATTTGCATCGCCAGTGGACCCGTGGAACCGACAATCCGCCTGGTAGGTCAAGAGGCATAACAATCATGAATGGTGGGGCATGAAAATTACAGAATTATTATAGTTTAGGTACGGTAAAATTTTGATTTGAGTTATTTAAATTCATTTCACCTAAGACATAGTATAAACTCACCCATGAACCACTTTAAAAATAATTACAAATTATTCAAAATGAAAATTTTATTATTTTAATAATAGAGGATGGATGGGTTGACATGGTGTGTCGAGTGAAATGAGTAAACCTAATATCGCTGAAAAAAAAAAAATTATATCATCCTATCAAGAGGATCCTGTCTTGTAGTTAGTCGTATTAAAATGCCTCTGCTTCTGCTTTTTTAAAGCAAGCATGCATTGTAAAAGCACAGTATTCATGCGATGTCGTGGCATGCTCAAGTAACTCATAGCAATACCTTCTGTGTCAAAGAGGGGCCCTTTCATTTCGCGCCACAAGACATGATGCTCTTACTCTTTTCGGTGGTTAATGCAAATTTGTATTGTTCATAATTAAACGTTCGTTCATGCCGAGGTTTGATCTCTTTAACTTGAATGAAACAGCTGAAGGTGGTCTTACAAATTAAAGACACTCTGATGTGTATGGCCAGGTACGATGAAATATCTAATCTGAACAAATTGATCACTTCTTAGTTGGTCATAATGGATATATTTATGGTAATTTTGTTTAGGCTGTTGAAAGGAAAGGCAGCTTAAAAATCGAGCGGCTCTCAAAGGAATGGTTAACATTAATTAATTTATTGAGAAATATTTACTGTACAATTTTTTTTAAATGAATATTTTATAGGAATGAATAATATGTTTAGTGGACTCATTAATATGTTGTACACTATTATATAATATTATACAATATAACTAGAGATAATACCTGTCCTTTGCACGGGTTCAATTATAAATTTTTTAATTGTTTTTTATTATAATATTTTTATAAGAAAATTGTGATAATAATTAAAAATTAAATATAATATAACAATAGAGTCTTTTAAATTATTCTATTCAATATCACTTATGGAGTTCATGAAAAACTTCATTATTAACAACATTTTTAGCATAATTATGTATTTCTAGAATAATAATATAAATTTTAAAAAAATTACATTTAATCATTAATATGTAGTAATATTATATTCTCCATTCTCAAGTGTAATTTAACAGTCAATAGTCAATATATCATATTGTGTAAAATTTATTTGACACAACTAAACACATATAATTAATCACCATAAAAAAACACATGTAATTTTTTTGTACCTTTGGTTAATAATTTTAACTCAATTTTATAATTTGACAATTATGCTCTCAATATTTACACTAAATTCACTTAAAATTATAGATACACATAACTCATATGTGAGTCATTTAATCTCAATACATAAAAATTTTGATAATTATAACTCAATAACGTATCTTAATATAAAATTTCATGCATTTTATTTACATATGAAACACAATTTAACAATCAATATAAAATGACAAAATATTAAAGTAATTTAATTTTTTGAATTTTGAATTATTTTATTTATATAAAAGAACCAATATAATTTTTTACCTTTCATTAATAAGTTTTCTAAATAATATATCTTAATTTTTTCCCTCTATTTGATCAATATATTTTTGGATCAATTAATACACATAAAATGTTGAAGTAATGTATTCAATCATTTCAATTTGACTTCCAGTAATTTTATGGTGGATATAAACACATGTATGAGGTGAGATCACTTATTTATTGATAGGCAATGCATAAAATAATATCTTAGGAGTTTCATATGGCTTAAGCTTAACAAAGGAGGTAGGATAAATAATATCTTTTCAAACAATAATTTCCTTCCAATATTAGTGAAGTAATTTTCACTACGTACTATAGAATTTAAGTTCATAAAAATTCTCTTTTGGATCATGTAAAATAATACTAATATTGAGTATATGACTATTATTAAGTAAAGTCAAAGTCTTTATGTCACGGTCAAGAGAATGTGACCAATACGTAAGAATTTAGATCCCCACGAAAGCCTTTGATAACATGATTGGCTAATATGTATAAATAAATCTAATATCTTCAAAATATCTCAAGCTTAACTAAATTCCATAATTCTGAAAATGTTTCCAATCATAAATACTGAACATAAAACTATGTAAAATCCATAATCTGAGCCAAAGCCAAACATAATTAAATAAATGACTGAAATTCTGAAAATAGTCAAAACAATATAATGCATGTCCAAATCTTGACTACATAATTATTGGAGCACTACTAAACTGCATAACCAATAGCAAGCTCCACTACAAAACGAAGCTCACCAAAGAAACTGTGGATTCCTGGGGAGGATCATGTGGTGCAACTGAATCTATAGTTGTATCTAGGGGGAGAAAGAAGATGAGTGAGTTTATCCAAACTTAGTGAATGAGCCTCCAATCATAACTCACATGGGACAACAACAAATATACATAACATATACATGTGACTGATATAAAATATTTATATAATTACATATAACTGTATTGAAAATAATAATTCAATAAATCCATGGTAATTACTAGTAAAGAAACAGGAGATGTTCTAAACATAAATATTTGAGCTGAATAACTGAACCTAGACCAATGACTAATCTAATGGGCACCTAACTAGTCCCATAAATGAACGCCACATTGGGTTCCTTCTGTGATTGAGTAGTATTCTAATGGACTACTTGGTACCAAGGTTAATGATAAATCCTTAGCGTTAAATCTGATTCGTTTCTCACTAATTACTATCAATATAACTTGCAATAAAATTCATTGCTCTTACTATTCATATCATATTGGAGTTCATAAAATTTTTTGACTAATAAAATAAATAAATCTAAATAATACATATCACAACTATGGTCCCATGAGTTTTCTAAAATAATTAATTTTCATGATAACTATAAAAAAATAATAATATTTCTAAAATTGACATAATTCATAACAGTATGGTTTCTTGGCATAAATAATTCTAAAATTTCATAAATAATTATAGAATACAAGAAAATAATAATAATGACCAAAAGTATGGTCATGAGCTTAAACACATTCACCGTTGGTAGTCTGAGTGTGATTTCACTAACAACTTAACTCTAAGAGCTAGAATGGTCCTGGAACCAACTCATAAATTAAATAAAAAGGAAAGTGCCATAACATCAAGAGAGGGTTAAGCTAAGCCAACTGGAAATGGAGCTAGGCTAGTGAAAAACAAAGCTTGGTCACGAGGAATTGGAGTTGGCAAGAGATGAGGTTAGCCAGAAGAGGTTGGCTAAGAGGAGATGTAGGCAAAATTTAGCAAAATGAGACTAAACATTTCTTACACACCACACAACTACACATGTATAATAATAATAAAATAATATTAATGTTATCTACACTTACTAATAATAATGATAAATAATATTAATGCTATTTACACTTACTAATATATAATGATATAAATAATATTAATGCTATCTACACTTAATAATAATAATAATAATAATAATAATAACAACTCATACATCACTAAATTTCATATTTGGAATATCACACTTTAAATTTGCAAAATAAATTTCATCCAATCTTATTAAGATCAATTTGAGAAAATTTCTTTATATAAAAAAAGACCTTTTTGAGACACCATAACAATATAAAAATTAAAGAAATAGCAGATCATGATCTCGTAGATTGTGAAGAGAAAGATCTTGAGAAAGTACTTAGTTAATCAGTGTGAAACATGAAGCTTTAGAAATTGTAAGTCCAACTATGGTCAATAAACTTATGAATGAAGAGTTATTGTTGTTTGAAACAATCATCTTCCGGTAAATATTAGTTTAATTAAATATATTCTATTTTAAAGTATTAACCACTTTAGGCATGCTTAGATTAAAAAATTTTGTCCCTTTATATTTAAAAGTCAGGAAAGAAACAATTACCCGATTTCAAAGTTACACCATATGTCTTAACTCAAGACTTGTGTTGAAGAGCATGGAAGAGAGAAGAATTTGAGAGGGTGACAATTGTAAACCCCAAAATTAATTAAAACTAAGAAATGTCTAGCTAGCACATAAAATTTAACTAAAATTCAATTGAAAAGATAGAAACTCAGAAAGAGAAAAAGAGAACACGTTAAAAATAGTCTTGAACTCAAAACTCAATAAATGGGTAGGAAGCAATTTTCTTAGTTCTCAAAACATTATTGGCCATGACTTTTGAAAAGATGCCCTTTAGATCCCAAGCATCAAAATAAACAAATGATCAATGGGTTAATATTGCATTGATTCTACTTTGGTGTTTATTTGTGTGCCTAGTTTGAGCACCTTTTATTTTTTGCCATTATAACAACCATTGAAAGCAAATAAAATTCTACTTTAAAGTTGATTGTTATGAGGTTAATTTATTGCATTTTAGTTTTAAAATTAATAAATTATTGTAAGTCATAAATTATAGACCTCCAAATATGTTATAATAATTGAAGTTATATGAATACTTTTAATTTTCAAAAACGAATAAAAAGTCTCATTTAATTTTGACATAAAAGATATTCTGAAGGAAAAGTTAGTAAAAAATAGTCATTGGTGTATGTGATTGCTATTTGTGGTTAATTTGAAAATTGTAATGACTAATTATGTTTTGGCTTGAAAAAAATAATATAAATCAATAAGTTAATTTTTTAAATTATTTAATAATTTCATAAAATAAAAGGTTCACTACAAACATTTGCTTGCTAGTTTTTGTATACTAATTGCATAATAGAGTCTATTTTATACACACACTTATATTATTTACATAAAATAAATGAAAGTATTATTAGTTAAGCAATAGAAGGTTAAATTAAATAACATAATTCATATAAGAATATAAATCATTTAAACGTTAAAATATGTATATTTATTATCTACATTAAAAATATTATATATATTGTGTAAATTAAATAGGATTTATTTCTAAAAAATAATTATTTACCATTGAGTTGCCCCTATATCTGTAAAAAATAACATTACAAATTATGTAATATAAATATAGTACATTTTTTTTATAAATACACTTTAAAGGATCTTTGGTTTAAAGTTTAAGGATTATAAAATATTTATAACGCATCTATAAAAAAGTGTTATAACATTGTAAAAATTTTTTAATTAATTTTAATATAGGTTGTAATTAATTTTACATATATTTGTGTGTGTGTGTATGTGTGTATATATATTTATATTTCAATTTTAAGTAGATTAAATTTAAAAATTAAATTAAAAAATATATTAATTAAATATTAAAAAAATTATATTAATTAAAGTTTCATCTATTTAAATTTAAAAATAAAAATATTCACATATAGAACTAAAATATCACAAATTAGAGCTATACATTGTATTATTTGAATCACCTAATACTTGAAAATAAAAATATATTTTAATTACAAAATATAGTTATGCATACACTAATTGTAGTGTAAGCATTAAATGTGAAATGTAGTGAATTTTACTATATATAATAATATATAGATATAGATATTTCATTAAATATTATAGGAAAAGTATATATTAAATAATAAAATATTATATTATATAATATTATGTATTTTAGATTGGATTGAATCAGTTTTAAGAATTAGATTTGAAATCCGATCCAATCCAAGCAATTTGTGAAAAATAAAGTCCAATTTAATTCAAACTTTTGCTGTATTGATTGGTTTTTAGTTTGGATTGAATTGATTTAATAATTTGGATCGGATTGAATTGGATTTCAACACTCCTCATAAAAAAATGTTTTTTTGTTAAGATTTTTTTTTAAAAAAATAGAAAATTGGGGAATGTGTGGCTGTCACGAAATGTTGGAATATTGCACTTGATATCTCCCTCCTGGACACTTAGAAAGAGTCCACTACTGTGCATAGTTGCAAGACCGTGATGAGTTACTCGCCAATTTCTCTATAGCCCAACGACCATTGTTAATTATATATTTCTTTTGAATGCAGCTTTGTTTTCATTCACAGTGAAGCAAATATAGAGAGATGTTCAATCCAACACAACAACAAAACTTAATTCTGGCCTTGGATTATTATTATTATTTTTGGGCATGTTGAACCTATGATTTCGTAATAAACTATTTTAAATCCCTATTCAGCCCAATCCTAGTGGCTTTGATTAATCATCGAATATAATACCGTATTTTATGGTGAATCTATAGCCCGCCCACAATCAATTAGGCCTCTGCTATTATTGTTATGTTGCATTAAACCATAGTTGAGATACCTAATCATTGTAAATCTTGAAGGAGAATATTTTGTGGCGGAGGTATTTGCTAATATATATTTGAGTTGGAAAATGTATGCTAAATTGAAGGCTTCCATTGAGGAAGATGATTCCTCTAATTGTAATCATTAACAATCAATCCATTGTTTGAATGATTGAAAGGAGTAGATAATTTTGATCATAAAATGTTATACTTTCTGTTATCATTAAACATAAGACCACAAACCTGTCTTTCTCACATGGATAGTCACATATACAAGTTCCAGTGTAAACATGCTTGATAGAGAGCCCGAGATAATCCTTTTTTAAAAACAAAGCCCTGAGGTGGCACTTTGCCAGATCTGCATTTTCAAATAATTAATCATTGAAACATAAAGCATATAGAGGATTATTCATATATGACCAAATCCTAATAACTTTGCTTAATCCTCCCTTGTTAGGCTGCAGATAAGTCAAGCAAGCTCACTAGTTTAATGAGTTATAAATCTTAGTTTTTATTATTTATTAAACGAGTCAAACTTAGATTAAGCCCATTTTTTTTTTTTTTATCTTTAGGTATTTTTACCCTCATATACTATCGTCACTAAGGGGCCGTTTTAACAATTATTTTCTCTAGAGTTTAAATATTATTAATTCTCTGCTAAGTGGGTACGAATGTATAGTACTAGTTTAATATATTCTAAGATGTACAAATGCTTGATTCTATTTTGATATTAACAAATTTCAAAATGAACATCAATATCAAATCAGAGGAAAAATATCACTATAAAATTTGAGTTTAATTCATCAAGCTTGAATAATTTATGAGGGTGAGTTGAATCTGGGTTAAAAATTAGGCTAATTTTCTCATCAAGTATGAACCAAGTTTATTTTTATCAAATTGAGCTAGAATTAGATTTAACTCAGCTCACGTCAACAGCCATTGCTATTATTTCAGGGAAAAAAGGTTTCAAATAGGATTTTTATATTTTTAATTTTATATTTTAGATTCCAGTATATATACTATTCGTGAGCCTTCCCAAAGAATAATAATCATCTAAAATTACAATAACGTAATGTAAATTGGAACTCATTTTTTTTTTTTTGATACCTTGATTTTAATATTATCAAATTCATTTCTTCGCAGAGAGAAAAGTCTAGAGAGAGAAAGTATAGTTTCCATTGCGGACCTTATCGTTTTCGATGAATATCCCCAGGGGGGTCCTGTGGGTGGCCAACCCCCTTCTCCCTTGGATGAAAATGATCATCTGAATAGGATCGAAGAAAGTTAAGAAAAATGATGAAGGCTTTTTTGGGACGGTAGCATTGATAGCAAGACATGAGGAGTGGATGGAGGAGAATTAGGAAGAAACGCTTATACCCCAGGGTGGTAAATCGTATAGAGATATGGTGATGAAGTCCCTTGATGACGATGAGGAAAGGGGTGACGACAGCTCTAAATATGAGTCTGAGGACTCAAGCTCGAACGAAGAAGACTTTGCTTCAGTGGACAGAGAGGAGACGTTTCTTGATGAGGAAGAACAAAGAAGGCTCCGTAAAGAATTGAGAGCCAAGGTGGTGTTTGATGAATTCAGGTGCCCTGATCTCCTTCTCAACAAAGCAGAGGAAAAGAGATTAAGAGAGCCGTGGGAAGAGACCCTTATAGTCAAGCTATTGGAGAGATGTATTGGCTACCAAACTCTCAAGAAGAAGCTAGACAGCATGTGGGCTAAGAGTGGACACATTCAACTTATTGATTTGGAGAATGACTACTACCTGGTCAGATTTGCTAACAGAGAAGATTACAATTGGGCTTTAACAGAAGGGCCATGGATTATCTTTGATAGATACTTGGCAGTGCAAAAATGGAAGCCAAACTTCGAACCTCTTAATGAGCGTGTTGAGAATATTGCGGCATGGGTGAGATTGCCCGACTTGGCAATGGAATATTATGACAAAAAGCATTTTCATCGTATTGGTAATCTCATTAGGACTACACTGAAAGTGGATAACCCCACTTTTGAACAAAAAAGGGAAAGTTCGCCCGTATTTGTGTGGAACTTGATCGAAACCTCTACGTGCTGCTTATAAAATCCAGGGATTGTCACATCGCATTGAATATGAAAGCTTGCATAATATTTGCTTTCTGTATGGGCGGTGTGGTCACTCCCGATCGTTGCCCAGAAAAAACTAACCAAGATCAGCAACAACCGCCGAAACCCTAGGGTGAAGTTGATAACCAGGTGGTTGCTGATGAACAGTAACCACTCAAACACAACCCCTCCACCGCTGGCAAGGGGCAGGTATGGTCCTTGGATGACCATACACAAGACAAAACGAATGTCCCAATGATCATGATGAGTATACATGCAAGGGAGCAATGATCATGATGAGGCATAGCACAACTAACAAGTTGAATGGCACTAAAGGGGAAACGCGATTCGACGTGTTGAACCAAATGGAGGGCGATGTTGGATTGGAAAAAGAGGATGACAATTCGACACAACAAGGTGATGAGCACATGCTTGGCCAACGAGTTTTTGCACTAGGCAGGCTTTATGCGATGCGAAAAAAGTAAGAAGATTGCTGAAAATAGGCAAGGCGCGGCACCCTACCCCTAATTCAGGTACCTCTCACAAGCCCCAATCCAAAACTAGCAAAAAAAGTGTCGTTTTGGCTGTTTCTAAGTGCAATTCCATTCCCATAGCAAACCCTACACCTGTCAATAATGTGGCACCTGAGGACTCTTTGGGTTTGGTATCGATGTGCTTAGAAACACCGTTGGATTTTGGATCCTCTAGTAGGCTAGTTAATCCTTAACCCAAACCCCCTGATGGAGGTCCAAATGCTATAGAGGATCCACCCCCTTTCATTTGATGAGCCGACGCTATTTATGGGCCAGAGAATGCAGTTGACCAGGAGCCAAGTATAAAGGAACTGGGAAGATCAGGAAGTGACGGAGATGCAACTAGTTTAGTTGTCCCTTCTTTGAGTTTTTTTAATAATAATTTTTAATTAGAACTATAGAGGGGCCTCCTGGAAAAGATTTCAGAAGAGCCTTCAAAGAATATTGTCGTGTGAATAAGCCTATTTTGGTTGCTCTGCAAGAGACAAGATGTAGTGGTAATAGAGCTGCTAATGTTATTAAGAATTTGGGTTTCTGTTACTCTTCAATAGTTGAAGCTCAAGGTTTTTCAGGTGGTATATGGTTGCTTTGGAACGACGATGACCTCAACATCAATGTTATTTCCTCCCATTTCCAATTTCTCCATGTAGAAGTCACCCATGGCTTCAAACCCCATGGCTTGTCAAGTGATCTATGCAAGCCCCAGAGAGCAACTCCGTCATGAAGCGTTCAATGAAATTAGAAATATGGCGAGCAACATCTCCTTTCCTTGGTTAATCTTAGGGAATTTTCATGAGATTGCCTCCCCTCTAGAGAAAAAAGGTGGAGCCTCGGCCAATGCCCAAAAATGTAGAAATTTTGCTAAGTGGATATATGAGTGCAACCTTATTGACTTGGGTTTTGGAGTTCTAAATTTACCTGGAGAGGATCAAGGAGAGAGGCAAAGATAGAGTTTTTGAGCATCTGGAAGAGCTCTTGGTAATCTTGCTTGGCAGACTACTTTGAAGAAGTGACTATCAAGATTCTCCCCAATACATTCTAACCATCACCCTTTGGTGGTTCACACGGAAAGGACGAGGATGATAGAGGTCCTAGGTCGACTAGATTTGAAATGTTCTGGCTTCAGCATGACAACTTTAAAGATTTTTTATGGAGTAATTGGAACAATAATACCTCTTGGGTCTATGGTGGCTCTTTCTTGAATGCTGCTAAAGGTTGGAACAAAGATACTTTTGGCAACATTTTTATCCGTAAACGAAGACTCATAGCCAGAATAAATGGGATTCAAAATTATCATAGTTATGGCAGGAAATCCTAGTCTTGACTCATTGGAGAAGGACCTACAAGATCAATTGCACAACACCCTTAACCAAGAGGAACGCTATTGGCTCCAAAAGTCTCGTACCATTTGGATCAAGGATGGTGACCGTAATACGCGTTACTATCACACCAAAACCATTATAAGGTGTAGAAGAAATAAAATTGTTTCTTTGAAGGATGCTTCAGGCTCCTAAATTGACAAGATGGAAAAGATTTAGAACTTAGTTGTCTTCCACTTCGTTGATTTATACAAGGAGGCGATTGCTATTAGACAACCACTATATGCAAATATTACTTACCCTCCCATTCTCAATTTCAGAATTGAAAATTTGGATAAGCAACTATCATGTGAAGAAATCAGAAAGGCTATGTTCAACACTGGCCCTCTCAAGGCCCCTGGGGTAGATGGTTACTCGGCTATGTTTTTCCATCAAAATTGGGATATTGTTGGAAGTTAGATGGAGAATGTCTCTAGGATATATGGAGTAATCCTGCTAAGGTTAAAATTTTGAATGAAGTCTTCCTAGCTCTTATTCCAAAGGTGGAGAAACCAGAATTTGTTAACCAGCTTAGGCCAATCGCTCTGTGTAACACCGTTCATAAATGCCTGTCAAAAGTGATTGTAGAAAGAATAAAACCTTTGCTAACTGACTGATATCCCCCTACCAAGCTAGCTTTGTGTCGGGCCATAACATTCACGATAATATCATCATAGCAAAGGAAATGGTTCATTCTATGAGTCGCATGAAAGGCAAAAAAAAGTTCATGGCAATTAAAATTGATCTGGAAAAGGCTTCGATAGGCTAAGTTGGGACTTTATTAGAAAATGCCTTATGGATTTCTCCCTGAGCATATTGAAGTGATCATGTCCTGCATCATGACAACATCCTTTCGTATACTCTGGAATGGTTCCTACACAAAAGAATTTCATTCGAGTAGGGGAATTAGACAAGGGACCCAATTTCCTCTTATATTTTTGTCATTTGTATGGACCGCCTTTCCCACTTGATTTCTAAAGCGGTTTTAGATTCTAGTTGGATCCCAATGAAAGCGGGTAAGGGGGCCTAAGATCTCCCACCTGTTGTTTGCTGATGACATTCTTCTTTATGGAAGCTTCCCAACGCAAATGCAAAACATGCTTAAAATCATGGAAACCTTTAGGATGCTTCGGGGCATAAGGTTAATATTGACAAAACTTCAATCTTCTTTTCGAAGAATACCTCTTCAAGGAATGGGAAATGATTGCGAATATTGCTAGATACAAGCAAGTAAGTGAACTTGGTAATTATCTGGAGGCTTATATTCATAGTGGTAGAACTTCTAAAGCTCATTTTACTAATATTTCTACCAAGATCAATACGAGATTGCTAGGCTAGAAGTCACAATGTTTATCTTTTGGGTCATATTACTCTTGCCCATTCTATTATGGGAGGGCTTACCCTATGCAACACATGATTATACCCAAAATCCTTTGCAAGGAGATAGAAAAGGCCTAGAGAGCTTTTATTTGGGGATCTCTTGGCTCTTCTTATAAGGCACACCTGGTTGAGATACTATGGTGCTGCCTAAGTCCATGGGGGGTTTGGGATTTAGAAGGTTGACTAGTTTAAATGAATGATATATAGCCAAGATTGGCTGGAACATCATCAACAATCCCTCTTCATTGTGTGTTAGGGTCCTTAAAGGTAAATATGCTAGGCAATGTGATCTCAAACATGATATTAAAGCTATTTCTTCTGACTCTCCCCTTTCGAAAAATTTGGTTCGTATCTAGCCTATCATCATAAGTAATGTTCACCCTCTCATTGGGGATGGATGCTCTACTTATTTTTGGAAAGACAATTAGCTGAAAAGGATCTTTCTCTTCAGAATCATGCCATCTACCCCATACCTCAACGGACCTATGAATGAAAGTCAATCAGGTGTTAACGCCTTGGGAGGTTAGAATAAAGCTCTTTTTGAGCAGCACTTGCCCTGAGATATTTCACATGATCATTAATTTTTTACCTCCTAGAATGGAAGATGGACCTGATAAGTTTGGAACCTATGTTCTATAGGTGTTTTTAGCATTAAGAGTTTGTATTGTTACCTGACTAGCCATGATGGTTTTAACAATAGAGTGTGGGAGAGTATTTGGAGGTAGAAAGGCCCCCAAAAAATCAAAACATTTTTCTGGCTTCTCAACCATAACAAAATTTTGACCTTCAGTAGAATGGCTAAATGGAATAGACAAATCTCTGATATGTGTCCTAGATGTAAGGTTGATATTGAAACACCGATCCATGCGTGTGAGATTGTCCTTTAGCCTCTTGAGTTTGGATCAAAATCATTCCAATTCAGATCTTGGTGGACTTTTTTCTCCCTCAACCTACGCTTATGGTTATATTATAACCTTCATCAAGTTTCTTAGGATTCTGGGAACTGCAATGGAAGGACATTTTTATGGTTGCTATGTGGTCATTATGGAAGCGAGGAATTTGTTTGTGCACCAAGGTACTATCCAGGACACCGCTGCAAATCAAAACAACTGTGTTCTAATTTGCACATCATATATGGCAAGCCAATCATAGCAACGAAAATGGGATATAACATTCTACTACCACAGTTCATGTCAGGTGGAATTTTCCACCCAATGGTTGGTTGAAGCTTAATCCTGATGGTGCTTCAGGAGGAAATCCTGGTCCGCTAGCTGTGTTAGGGTCTTCGAGCCTATGATGGCAATTAGGTGCTTGGGTTTTCTCTAAGAATTGGGTTCAAGACAGCACTCATGGCTGAGCTTATGGCCATTCTTAAAGGCCTAGAGATTGCTAAGAAGATTCTCTAACTTAGTAGTGGAAAGTGATTCGCGCTAGCCATTGACTTAATTATGAAGCCTCCCAATCCTAACTCGAGTTACTAAAAGGTAGTTTATAGAATAAATAGATACACAAGCCAACTCAATAGAATTAGCTTCAAGCACACTTTTAGATAGGCAAATGTTGTTGCTGATAAATTAGCCAATTGGGCTTTGGACTTAGACTTGACTACGAAATCCTGGAATAAAGTCGTATGCCGGCTTATTCCCTTTTCTCCTTGCTGATGTCTCTGGGGTCTCTATACCCCGTGTTACTCACTATTAGCTCTTTTCTTGGGCCTTAGGGCCCTCCTTAATACAAAAAAAAAAAGATCATTTCTTCGCATGTGCCGTACCACATTACGCATGCAAAGAATAGCCTAAGTATGTATTGGACTCATATGGCCCGTTTCTTTATAGACTAAAACCTCAAGTTTATAATGGGAGACAAATTAGTCCCTTAAGTTTAGAAAATCTCATATTAGTCTCTCAAATTTTATAAAAGGGGACAAGTTAGTCCCTTCTTCAAATAATAGAAATGCCCATGTATTCTGTTAACTTGCTTACGTGTACTATTAATTTTCACGAGTGAGTCATAACTTGCCTCATTTCTCTTTCTACGTAGAACAAATACCACCTTAAAGTCAAAATCTTTCTTCTCGAGATAGCAGATGAAAAAAAGGTCTAAACTACTTCATTTAGAGAAGTGAGATAAGTTAAGATCCATCATGAAGGTTAACAGTGCATGTATATAAGTTAACAATACGCATAAGTAAGTTAACATGACACGTTTATATGACAATTTTCAGAGGGACTAACATGTCCCCTTTTATAAAATTTGATGGACTAAAATGAGATTTTATAAATCTGAGGGACTAACTTAGAGTTTTAGTTTTCTTTATATATATATATATATATAGACACACACACACACACACACACACATTACTAATGAAGATAGTGAACCAGTTAATTTTGAGATGCTAATCCTTATTTATAGTCATATTGGGAAATGAGGCAATTCAATAAGTTATTTTGACTGCTTTGGTAATGATGTTTGGTATGGATTGGGGTCATATCAATACCAATGGTGGATGGAGCAAAAATTGGCATAGTCCCATGCAACATATGTACATATAATATATAACCTTATTATATTCCTAAATCCTAAACCCTAAACATATAACATTATTACGTAACAAATTTCTTCATGAGGGCCTTATTTTAGGAATGTAATATTTAACTGATTAAGAAATTAATTTGTTAGTAAAATGCACGCCATTACGAATTCCCATTTCGTGATAAGTTTATAGCTAGCTGGTTGATTTCTATAACATGATGAGGTCCACTGTTTCTATCATAGTCATATGGTTGTTGAGCTTCATGCTATTGAGAACTAGTTAGGTGCTCTGGTGAAACTTCAGTGTTCTTATTCTTAAATTTTGCTAAGGTTGATAGTTCATGTGTTGCCTCTAGGAGTCTGTGCAAGAAACCATATCAAGTAGCAATGAAGCCATAGTCACTTATGGAATTGCCTCAAAGAGATTGGTGCCTCCCCACAACCCAATTTTGAGCATGGTCATAAGGTTCATGGTAGCAATCTTAGATTTGGTTATGTAAGACTCAACGGCATATGGTGGAACCATTTTGCTGATTGCCACCGCTAATTCTTTTAAAGCCTTTCATGTTTCTATGCTCATCTTGATGCATGGTTCTTGTATTTTGTTTCTTATTTTCTGATGATGTCTATAAGGAAAATGTCCAGAGGATTAATTAAGTCTTTAATTTTGACCATGCGTTTACATACACATAGAAATCAAATGAGAGATCGATTAGTTAAAGTATACCTTAGTTGGGTTTAGGAAGCCATTAAAAGCATCAATACGATAGGTACAATGCCTAGATAGGCTTCCAATCTTCAAATATTGTTGCCAAGGATGACGAAATCTAAAACCACCATGGCATGGCTCCAACCATGCAAAGTTGGCCTGCAAAATGTAAAAATAATTCAAATTATTAACATGGACAACTTTGATGTTTGGTGAGTGTGGCGTACATTTAATTTGGTTTCTTCTAACTTACCAAGTTTTCTTCAGCCTATTTTGAATTTAGAACACTTTTATAACCTTGAAGAAATGATTTGTTAAACTCTCCATCCTGTGATGTTCTGAAATATTCATCACCAAAACTTGCAATTTGCTTTGCCTTGCCATTTTCGATAATTATAAAATGTTGGAGCTATTGAATTGAAGAATGTCCAAGAAAATTCTTCTTGGAGTCCATAAGTTCAATTCTACATGGTGGTTTTGTTAATAATGTTATGTGTACCTTCTAAGGAGTTCCCTAGTTTTTCAATATTTTTTTATATAAGATTATGAAGATCATCATTGGCCCATATAAGGCACACAAAAATGCAAACCAACATAGAGATTAAACCACCTATGAGGATTGTTATTAACCTTTTCTATGCAATGTCTAGTATCTTTTCCACTCTATAGTTGGATATGGATACGAAGCAGAATGTCAATATAAACACCGCAACCCCTAATCATATTTGGCATTCATTTGAGGGAAAAATGAACATATGTGACTCATAATGCTGCAATCATTCAAATTTTTGCAATTTTGTCATTATAGCAGTTTCATATTAGTAAATAAGCAAATGGGAGAACAAAATATGATAATAGTACCCCTTTTATTACTTAGATTATTATACTACTAGAATTCAGATGGACATGTAAACATTAAAGCAATAAATTCTCTTATATAAGGATTTCATGTAACTTTGTCGTGTGTAAATTTTCATTGTTGAATTGAACATGGGTAAATAAGGATCTTATTAGAGGGCATTCTAAGTGCACGAGCCTTCCATAATGGGGTCCAAGGAGGGTAGATACACATAAACATACCCTTACGAGTGAAGAAACACTTTCAAAACGAGTTATGTTATTTGTACTCATGATGAATGAGACATCGTGCCGACTAACATTCCATCCACCATTGATGGGGTGTGGACCTTATTTGAATGGGGTCCACACCACATTAAATGGTGGATGAGATGTGAGTTAGCATGGTATCCCACACATCATGAGTACAAATTCAAAAATATAAACCTGTTGCTTAACTCAAAAATACTTTTTTGGTATGAAAACAATTTTCGTATCCTAATAATATGAATGAGCATGATTGGCTATGTTACCTCAATTATAGTCAACCTTCATTCTCTGCCTCTTGCTTTTAGTTTCTATTTGTGCTGTGGTTGCTAAAAACTTATTTTCGCACTTTTTGCACGAAAAATCTATCATGCCAAATAATGTTTCTCCTTTTAAATTAAAAGACACTAACCTTATCATTACGTTCAAACTCATCCTCAGAGAAAATATCCTAAATGCTAAAAAATTCCCCATTGAAAAATTAATGTGAAATTTTGACATAATGACATACATTCCCAAATATTATTACCTAGAAGAAAAATTATGGTCCCAAGGATTTTAGGTTATGCAATATGTCCAGTTGAATTAGCTAGGTAACATGATCCCAGCTAAGAGAGTTGCAAAGCCTCTATTTAGCCCTTTCCCAAGTGTTGCTCCTACATGTCACATAAACAAGCTGCTTGATCTCCAGAACTAGAATCCAAGTCCACATTCTATAAACTTGCTCAATGGTACGTAATTAAGTTTCTAGTGTATAATAATAATAATAATAATAAAGAAACTTACCTACAGAGAATTCTGATACCACAATGATAGTAAAAACTGCCACATTCAGATGAACCAAAACTTTCATAAAGAGGATCAAAATAGTAAAATATAGAAATCAAGGTGATGGCAAATCCAACTTTCAAAGAGTGAATAACCCTTCTAGGATCTTCTTTTCCAGTTCCTTAAGCTTCATTATCACATCAACCACCCTTGAATTTCCTTCACTATTTTGATGGTTTGCTTCGGGTGCCATTTCAGAACCAGGTGAAAAACTCACAACCCCAATGGAGATTCTAGAAAATCTATTATGTTGGTTTTGCTTGCAAGTAGCATATATAGCTATGAAATCCTATTGGGATCCATATCATATTTATAATTGATTAATACATCACCAAGGAGTGACCAAATATAATGCTAACAATTTTCATTATAATAATGAACAAATGTGTACACGTTAAATACATACATACACGCATTTCTAGGAGTGTCTCCATTATTCTATTATGTCATGTTGCGTGTTGAGGCCTATGATGCATGGAAACGTTAACATAGTCTATATACTATTACCAGATACATACCATATTGAATATTTTACCGATATTTTTAGATACTCCTAGTTATATTTTATATATTTTTAATTTGATTCATACCATTATCCCTATCATACTCATGTTGTGTCAGATACGCGTCAGTATGTGTGCAACATAGGTTGAGGCAAATTCTAGTTGTTTTGCACTTCTAAAATTGCATTACCATTAATGGAAGACGTGACTGGTTTGGATTTTTGAATGAAGCATTTCCTGTGAAATTTTGGAATATCTTCTTAAGGTTAAAAAGGTTAGAGGTTTAATTAGAGTCTTCATGCTTACAACAGGTGCCTTAGCTGGCTAATGTATATATGGTGCTCATACAATGGCAAAACACACTTGATTAGAGACGTGTATGTATTGCTTTAATTTTCTTGTTTGTTTTCTCTTTTCATCTAATTATTAATTGCAGAATATGAATATGAATGCAACGAACTACCCTTTGGTTTTCCCATGAAGAGAGGCACGTTGCTATTTCTCCAATGAGTCTAACTAATTTGTATCATGTCATGTAGCACTTGTACTTCTATAGTGGATTACCTACTTTCGTACATGGTCTTCTTCAAATTATATATACAAAATTGCACTTGATGAATATCATCAAGTTATACACTGATATAATTTTAAATAATTATTATATTGTTGAATAATTTTTTATTGATATATTATTTAAAATTACATTGATAACTTGATTATGACCCTACATGTATACGTGTGTGTGTGTCTATATATATAGAGAGATGAACTTGGAGTGAGAGGAGTCGTTTATTGTGAGAGTAGATCTAACAAGGGCAAGTAGGGTCATTGCCCCCAATTTTAAAACAAAGAATTATATATATAATTTAATAAGTAGTTTAAGTTTGAATGTAATTGTTTTGGTAGTTAATGGGGCTAAAAAGCCCAAACACAACAAACAACAAAACAATAAGCTAGATAATTCAAGGCTAAGCAACCCCAACTATGTCTTCATGCAGAAAAATACTGAGAAAGGGAGGAGGATCTAAGTAGAAATAGACACCCAAGGGAAGAGCATGACCCTCATTATCAAGGCGATCCCCACCCTATTAACCTCCATATACACGTGTAGAATCTGAAGCTACCAAGACTTGGATAGCAACTCTCGAACCTTAGCCACAACCAAAGCATAAGGATGGATAGGAGCAGTCCCCTACTAGATGAAAAGGATCGCTATCGTGGAATCTAATTCCAAAAGGACGGGACAATAACCGTCGCGCTATGCCATGAAGGGCGAATAATAGGCACCCCAAATTTCAGCCACTATAATGGGACAAACACCCAAGTTCAGGCAAAGTCGCCAACAAATATACCAAGAGCGTCATGGGTTAACCCCTACAACAAGCACACAGACCCATCAAGTTAAGCTTGATCCAGCCATCACTAAGCGGGGACTAGGCTACATGCAGTAAAGAAGATGTGGACCGAGGAGTCTCCATCTAATTAATGCCTAAAGAATAACACTGCTAATTGTGGAGGACAATCCAAAAACTTTGGAGAACTTCATTGGGAGAGGGAGTATAAAACTAAAAAATATCATGGTTTCGAATATGCCAAAGATAATGAACGGCGGAGGCAAAAGGAAGGGCTAATCAACGGCGGGAAGAATCTGATGTAGACAAATTGAGTAAAACCCAATCATGTAGAGAGAAGGTATAAAAATGGGACAGCAACTTGGGATCGATAAGATAGGACCAAGAATGATATCGCGTGTCACAATTGTGTAAAACATGGAGGATAGTTTCATGGACTTGTTAAGGGCATCTACAACAAACTGGATGGGAAAGCATCGGAGACGACAACCTGCTAAAGAAAAACCTTGATTTTTTCTAACCCCTTGCACCTCCAAATTGGATGAACTGAGGGTTAATGGGCTAGTTATTCTCTTGGCAGATATAAAGGTAGGCAGATTTAATAGAGAAATCGCCATCATGGGCCCCCATCCAAGCCAGAATCAACCATACCCAATAGACAGGAGGAGCAACGCCTGCAATATAATCACAAACATCCCTAGGAAAAGAGGCCAATAGTCAATGCCAATCCCAATGACCTTCATGAGTCACAAATTTAGTGATAGTGAGCTCAAGATCCTCATCCACAAGAGGAATAAGAGATAGTGGTGCAAAGGATGGAACATTAGGAAGCCATTGAGTTTGCCCAAAACTTAATCCGCTAACCATTACCAATTCTCCAAATGAGATTGCTCTCAACAACATTCCAAGTAGCACAAATACCGAGTCCACAAATTAGAGCACCCACGCTTCAATGCAACACTAGGATCATTCAACACTGCAACTATACTTGCTCCTAAGATTCCAGCCCAATTTGGCTAAAAAAGCCACGTTTATATCTTTAGCTCTCTCAGCCTAAGGCTGCTAGAGAGCTTGGGAGAGCAGACAACCTCTCATTGAGAAAGAGAAACCTTCCCTCTTCCAGTAGCAAAACCCTAAAGAAAGCCCATGGAAGTACTATAACTTTTGGCATAAACAAGAGAATGCAGGTTGGATATCTGTATGGCATATAGCAGATGGTTGCCAAAACCAACGAACACAGTGTGAGGTGACTAGCAAGTGAAAGACAATTATCCTTCCAAGAGGACAACCGTTACATCATATTATTAGTAGCATAACTAAAGGAGCGGGAGAAACATTTTTGTGATGAAGGGGGACACCAAGATACTTTCCTAAATCACCCATGCAGGTAAACCCAAAGGCATCCACAATCACCGCGGCTCTAGAGTAGTGAACATTAGCAGAAAAAAGTTTGTGTCTTGTCCATATTCGCCCGTTAGCCTAAACTCTAACCAAAACTATTAAGACATCTCTTAATAATATCAACTTAAGACATGGAAGCTTTAGCAAAGATAAAAAGATCGTCAGCAAAACAAAGATGCGTGAGAGGGGACCCCATGCGATTGGGAAATGGGATGCCAATAGCCATGATCAATCGCATATTGGATAATGTGAGATAAGCATTCAATGCAAATAACAAAAAGATAAAGGGAAAGACGATCCCTTGTTGATACCTCGCCTGGGCTTAAACTCACCTATACATTCCCCATTCCAAAGAATATTCATGGTGGAAGACCTAATATATACATTCCTGAATAATGGAAGAAAACTAATTATTCAAACCAAAATCACGCAGAGTAAACAATAAAGCTCCACTCAAGTCGGTCATAAGTATTTTCCAAGTCAATTTTAATCGCCATATAACCTTTGCTTCCTTTATGGCTATGCATTTTATGAATGATCTCCTAGGCAATGATGATGTTATTAAAGCCACCTCTACCATGAATAAACCCACATTGGGTTGGGGAAATAGCCTTAGGCATGATGGGCTTCAACCTATTCGAAATAATCTTATTGACCACCTTGTAGATGACATTGCACAAGCTTATTGGATGAAATTGCTTAACAAGCAAGATGGTCAACCTTGGGATCAAACCCTTTGATCTTCTCGGCCTGCTAAAACACCTCGAAAACTAGGTTACATAAAGAGTCACCAACTATCTCCCATTAACTTTGGAAAAATAAGGGCATGGAGCCCATCTGAACCTGGATAGTACAAGCCCTCCATCCAGAAAAGAGTATCCTTTACCTTAGAAGTTGTTACCTGGTGATGCACTAAATCCCCTTCCACCTATGGAAGAAAAGGAAAACCGCCAAAGAGAGGAAAAGGACTGCATATAGGAAAAGAAAAGTAGCGTCTGCCATTGGCAATTTGCTACTTGTCCCACATGCCTCTGGTCCTGATCGTCCTCTGGTTGCACACCTCCCATCACCACATTCTACTACCCATTGTTGATTGTTCTGTGTTGTCCACCACTCCATGTTGTCTACTCTTATAGAGAAGAAGATATACTTTCATTACACAAACAAATTATTTTATAAATAAAGTAATATATAGTTACTTAATACAAATAAAATAATTTAAAATAAAGGAAATTCAATTGATTCCTTTAACTTTTTAAACATTTTAACTTCCTCAAATTTAAGAATATTCATTCCAAATGTACATTTAATTCTTTCTCGAATTTTTAACAATATTTTCACACTACCTTTATCTTATATTAGAATAGATTTAGCGGATATTTAGTCATTAAGCAAAAAAATTATACTTTTATCGATAGCGCCTATTAATTAAATATAATAAAATTATTTAACAAATTATCTTCATGAAAATGAATTAAAATAATTAATAATTAATACACAAATATAATATATATATATATATATATATATATATATATATATATATATATATATATATATATATTGCAAGAAGTTATGGCATCCCTTTTTTTGGTTTTTTGGTCGAGGCACCTCATGTTAGTATATTGGATTTGACTTCTATAAATTGAGGAGGTTAGTAAGGTGAACAAGTAATGGGTTACTCATTATAGGATCAAAAACTTTCACCATGTGCGTACTATATTATGGATTCCACTAAATAATTTAAGGGTAATTAATCCCTCACATGTATACTTTATTGATTTCTTCATCTTAGAGGAGCCAATTCATAAAATATTACAGTAATATAATGTATTAGGCATGAATCTCACTAAATGATCTAATAATGATTAATCTTTTACTTGTCTAATTTATCAAAGAGTCAATTTGTAGTTTGTTACTGCAGTACAGCCTGTTAAAATTGGGCGTAATTAACGAGAATCGTCCATAACACTGATAGTGATAAATGGGACACATATCGTCAATTCGTCGCCGTCATCGTCGTTATATGCACTTTGCATTTACACTAATGGCTTTAACTTTTTTAAGGAAAAATATTTTTGTCACAGTAACACAAGTCCAGCCAGATGACGTGGGAAACCATTTTCTCCTGGAAAAGTGTTTGAGTTCATTTTGTACTTCGCTTCCAGTGCAATGTGGCGCCATAAAGTTGCAACTCAAATACCTTTGTGACTGTTGACCTAATCTAGTTGTTCGCTCGGTAGGCATGTCAAAGTTGTACCTTATTTTTAAGGAAATAATCCACAAAAATGCTTGTGTTTTCATACAATAAACTTTTACTATAAAATATGAAATTTTATAAACTTTCTACTGCAGTATAACATAGTGTATTATTAGCGCATTGTTTCTGGTTTTGTATTGCTATGTTCCATTTATGATATGAAGGTCTTGTAGTTCTTATTATACTGCTAGTTCTACCTTGGCTTCTATATGTGAGAGTTTTGCTTTCGCATGAGCCTTGGCTTTCATCTATCCAAAAAAGAAAAAAATATCTAATTACCGACAAAACTGTATACTTTTTTCAAAAAAATATTGACTTAAATATGTTTTTAGTCTTGGTAAATAATATTGGTTTTAATCTCTCTAATTTTTTTTTGGGCTTTTCATCCCTCTTTTTTTAATATTATATTTTTGGTCCTTGTACTATATATTTAGGTCTCTAAATAAAAATAGCTTACAATATGTATTTAATCATTAAAAATATTAAAAATATTATTTTTTCTTATAAATATTGTAAAAATATTCATTTGATTCTTATTTATATCCTACTTAACTCAACAAACTAATAGTATTGACAAAAAATATAATATTAAAAAAATAAGACTAAAAACTAGCAAAAAATTATAGAGTGACTAAAATCAAATAATTTATATTTATAGGAATTAAAAACATATTAAACGAAAAGTATTTAAAAAGAAAACTTAAATTAAGGTGTCTATATTGGTATTGGGAGACCTACAATCAATGTCGGTAGACACTAGTTCGCTGGGGCGGGCCGGCTGCTCCCCAAAAGAAGAGAAAAAAAATTATATATATAAAATTAAATTTTTATGTATTGAAACTGTGCAAAAGTATTACAATATTAAAATTGTTACCTTGATCCATTTTTTTTCCACTTCTAAATTTAATCATGTTTGCCTGCTAATTTTTAATCATCTTCCACCACGGCCTACAATGGATTAAGCGTAAATATCCATGATCCAACATACAAGCTAGCAAGCACACAACTTTTTTTTTTTTCCTTCTTATAAAGTACTTTCTTTAACTTGGTTACAGTTCGTATTTAGGCCAAAGTTGTGGTCCAGCGGATAGAATATGTTACACCACATACTGCTTCAAAAGTGTGGTTAATTAAATGTCAATATATTTAATCACATTCACCAAAAAAATTTTGACCACACTTCTTAATACATTTAGTCACACTCAATAAATGTGACTAAGTACTCGGTAGGTGATGCACCATGGTTTCTCAGGTGCACCATGTAACACTTCAAAATTTATTTTAAAAATTTTATTTAAACTTTATTAATAAGAATTTCACGATTCGAATAGAGTTAGTCAAGGTAAGAATGACTTGATGAGCTAAAAAAAAAAGTTAGTAACCTTGCGGGCCTCATGGGTCCCAGGTTAACTAGAGAGGCGAAATCCTAGAATCGGGAGAAAATCCTGGGGCCAAGGGAAGAAACGATAAAGGTTATGATAGGGTACTAGACCTCGGATTAATTTTAAATAATATTTTGTTTTCATAAGTGTGGTATTCTACAAGCTCGGTGAAATATCGATGTGCAATTTTAATCCGAAAAAGCAACTTGTTTACTAAATTTAAGTGAGTCAACCATGTTAAGCCAAATGAATGACATAGATTAAAATTGTCAAGTAAGTTTTAATCACCCAAGGGCTAAAATTTCATGTATTCAGTTAAATTTTGATGTACAGTTCTTACACGTATGATACTTACAATGTAAATTTTCTGCTACTCTGGACAAGTATGTGACTTGGGAATGACCACATCATTTTCTTCATCAAGGCTTTATTATAACCACATAAAAATTCTAATTTCTATTACATGTTATATTTATTTATAGTAAAGAATTATGACATGTCTTAATAAATTAATAAAAATAAAAATAACAATTCTTATATCTTATCTTCTAAAAGGTTCAAGACTTCCCATTATACAGCCATCTTCATCTTATCTTCATCTTCATCTCCATCTCTATCACCATCTTCATCTCCATCTCCATCTCCATCTCATCTTCATCTTCATCTTTTTCCTCAAATACAAAATTAGCACTTGAAAATCTTTCAATCAATCTTCTTCCAAGGCTTCTTTTTCCACCACACCATCAAGAGGCAGCTGTTTTATTACCATTCTAGAGGAAGGTTTGGCTAATTGAAAGTGAAAAATTGAGGGTAGAGGCACAAGCAAAGGCCAAGACAAGTGTAAAGGCAAAGGCCAAGACAAGTGTAAAGAACTTCTAGCAACAAGTAGAGATTTCTTTGACATATTTTCTTTCAAAATTTATTCTGAGAATTTCTTATTGATTTGGCTAGAAATATTAGTTATATTGATTGATATCCCATAGATATTGATGTGTCAATTTTGGTAGAGAGTTTTGATGAAGTTAGGAAACCCTTTTTGCTAAAACTTGTGGAAATCCCGAATTTAGCAAACAAGTGAAATGTTTTGATTTTTCTCACTGATTTAGAGACATGACCATGAGCTGAAATTTTTATATGATAAAGCTAACATATTTAAGAGTTTCCAATAATTTTGTTGGGTCTTCTTAATCACTTTTGCTATTTTAAAAAAATAGAAAACAGTCAAGGGTTGTCCAGCTCTAGTTTGTAGTCCTGAAATTTTGTAGTTTTGTTACTATATCAAATTATTGAATCATGCTTTGAAATTTTTACAGGGTGTTGAGAAAATCTTAAAGTTCATCCCTGAATTTTTGTACGAAGTTCTGAGTTTATTTGATAGGATAATAAAATTGGGACTTTTGGATATTAGCTGAATTGAGTAGCTTCTAATCTCCAAAATTGTGAAATTGTATTAACATAGTTATAAACCTTATTATGCTTTGAGATTTGCACAGAGTCTTATAGACTTGTTGAACAAACTCTGGAAATTTAGTTTGCTTGTTTTGGTGAAAGTTAGTAGTTAATCCATAATTTTCTTTAGAATTGAAATTCTGGACAGCATGCTAAATTGTTGAATCTATGATGAAATATCAATGACTTGATCTCATTTATACTATGTGAGTTTAATGATGATGTTACACATATGTAAATGCGAGTGCTCATGATAAATGCTCCTATAGAAAAAGAAGATTGAGATCATGAGTAATATCTATGCTTGATGCATTAATAAACTCATAATTTGATACTAATGTACATATGATTGTGACGCTTGTATATGTGAGCTTGATGATGATGTATGTGTTAAGTAAAGATGAGATCCCTTGAATATGTCAAGGGCATGGAAAGATCCCCTTTGGTACGTCAAGGGCACGGAATGATAAGAAAAATATTAGATCCCTTTCGAGGGCACGGAAAGATAAGAATGATGTATATGAGATTTCCTTCGATGTCCTGAGGGCATGTAAATATAAGAATGATTCTAGCATATATATTGAAACCAATATGTTTAAGTTGAAACTTGATAGTATATGTTTTATATGATGATGTATTTATATTAAGTGATTGAATACTAAAAGGAATCCACTTCGGAAGGATGATTTTAGAATTTTAAAATGAACCTTGATATATGTTATACGATCACATTTTCTTAACAAACAAAAGTGGGAAAGATGACAATGACATATATTTTAAATAGACATTTTTTGGATGCCCTGAGAATTTTAAAATTTTCACCCCATATGTTTTGTGTTCCCGTGTCGTCTCCAAATTGCTCAGGAGAGATATGAAGCATCCATAGAAAAACCTGATATGTAGAGCTTGATAGTCAAAGTTTCTTTTCAATTTTATTCTGTTATGTATATATGTTTGTAATTATATAAATAGATCGATGTATATGAAAGCTCATAGAAGAGTTTTTCTTGTATTTAAATTTGTACTTAATAAATATTTTGTTATCTTCCTATATATTTTAGTAGAATTACAATGCAGTTATTACACAAACCAACGAATTTTGCTATAGATACTTAAGAAAGGTCCGCTACTTTATAAGTAATAACTCCTAAGTATAATGCTATGACTTAAGAATGATATTGTACTTGGAAGGATGTTACACCCCACATTTAGAGCCTTGCTTTTACTGTTTAGGTCTTGCAAACTGTAAAAATCTAATTCTATACATTGTAGTCATTAGTCATGTCATCATGTGTTCTCTTTGGGTTATTAGTGTTGGTTTATCACTTAACATGTAATAATGGGTTTTGTTTGGCCAATATGTCTCCCCTAACTGTGGGATGTCCTTAAACTTGTAACTTTTTATCCTGCAAGGAGTTGGCCTACTAAATGAAAGAATGTTATCCAATTTTTTCAACTAAAATTCAATTGATGGCCTCGTAAAACTAAGATAATTATTAAAGAAGACAAGATTAGTTTTTATTTACTGATAACTCTCTACTGAGAATTATGTTGTCTTAGTTTTAGTTATGTAATCTTAGGATTGTTTATAGTTTTGCATTTTAAATATTGCATAGACTTAGTCTTTATTGAAATTTTGATTGTTTCATGACATACCTTCATTTTCCTTCTAGCTTTAAGGGTAATTACAAATATTTTAAACCCAATTTTGCAGGCCTGAGAGTCCATGATGAGTTGGAAGGAAAGAAAGTTTTGAGTTGGATAAAAGTCTATTGGGCTTAACAGCAGTCAAGCTCTAGCACAATGAAGGAATAGAGCAACGATTTCTGGCATCACTTTCAAGCTCGAGTGCGACCTATCAGGCTCAAGACGACCCATAGGCTTAAGCTCGAGGCCCAAGCTCAAGCCTAGCAAGTTCCACAGAAAGAAGCGGACACATGATGATGGACCCTAATTGGAAGAGGTAGTTAAGGTTTTGTTAGTGATTTTGATAGAACTTCTTAACTATTTTAAAAGCCCTAAGTGTATGTTTGGATTGATGGAGGTGGATGGAATTGAGTGGAATTTTAAGTAGCTCCATTGTTTGGATATGTTTAAGTTGGGTGGAGCGAAATGGAGATGGATGAAGCTTATTTCACCAACTCCATTATCTCCTTCTATTTCTCTTTTCCCCCAAATTGGGCGAAATTGGATAGAATGAGTTATTTTTTTAATAAAAGTACTAATTATCCCTGTTACTAATATTACATACATTCTAACTTAAGGGTATTATAGGAATCAAAAGTATATAATCTCCAATCCATTCCATTGACATATCCAAACAATAGAGCGAGTAATTATTCTGATTCGCTCTACTCCACTCCACTCCACTCCATTCTATTCCACTTCGCTTTGCTCCACTATGCTTCACCAATCCAAACATACCCTAAGGAGAGCAAGATCTTGGAGAGCTTGGGAGAAAGATTTAGGAGTTCAAGTGCTCGTTGAAGAGAGGGCTCTCAAAATGCTACTCTCAAAAAGTCATAGTAGCATCGTTTGACAAAATAATATAGAAGTTGGTCTTAATAAGCAGAAGCCACGATAGTAGTGTTCGGTAAATATACTCCAAATATCCAAAATGATAATAATGGATATAGATACTAAAGAGTGTAATTTCTATATTTATCGTCATTAATTATGATAAAATCATATTAGTCTTTTGAATTTCATAGAGTGAAAATCAGATTTGAAAAGCACCACATGAGATTCTCTCAAAAGCATCCATAACTTCTAAAATTCAAGAACAAACTTTTAGGTTTATCAACCGAAAAAAATTGACTTATATTTTTCATAAGCCAGAGTATCCCTCCAAAGCGCACTATCAAACCCGCCTCATATATATATATATATATGCTATCCATCATTTTTAAAGCACTAACTATTATTTTTTTACTTTTATTATTTAAAATTTTCTATATATATTAACTTTGTTTAACTATATAACTTTAGAGCAATTTTCTACTCACTACTCTTCTGAAAAAATTCACTTATAATTAGTTTTTTTATCTTATAATAAATTAGTTAAGATGATAAGCAGCTTCAACATTTTAGAATGAGAATGTGTACTCACACAATCGAATAATAACTAATCTTATGAATCGTTTAAATGAATCAAACGTATACAGATCACATATCGTGTTAAGGAATACCAAACAAACCAAACTTATCAATATAGGTTGTTAAATTTAGGGCATTTATCAAATCCATCACTTATAGTGATACGCGTTAGAAACTTTTGTTGCATGAGAAAAAGGCATGAACTGTTGTCGGTCAATGTGATAAGTGTGGTTGATTATTTATGATGAAAAGTGATATATGCTGTGACAAATCAAAGAAACTCTCATGTAACCAAACAAAAAAACAAAAAAAGAAACTCTCAGAATTTCTCCACTGTCGGTTGCAAATAAAGCACCTTTTGTTTTTCTCCATTTTTTAATAACCGTGACAGTAGAACCATAGTGGACTCCAACTCAAGTCCCACTTGTTTGTTTTACACTGCTTCTGCTTTTGCGCCACTTACGTTTAGGCATGTTCAAGTTGTGGTTGTCGCTGTAATTCAGAACCCACTTCGAGTTTAAAATACACTTGGAAATTATTAATCAAAATGGGTGTGCTCATTCATTTCATTTTAAAGCAATTGCCCCTATTAATTGACTAATTGTGACTAAAGTAACTAGCCAATTTTTTATTTACAAAAACAATTATGAGTTTATTTTACAAAATAATTGTGATTTCATTTAGGGAGCCACACTAATACATTGAATGTCACATCTTTGATGGAAAAACGTGTTATGAACCATTTTTTTTTAAAAGCTTAAGTTGATAAATAAAAATATATGAATGATTTTATATTTGATATGTCTTTTTATGAAAACGATTTTATATCTAATACCTATCATCGTGCATGTGAATGTGCCCTTTTGGGTTTGAAACGAGAATAATTTATTAGAGTGAGGGATAATTAGATCAAACACCTAATTACTCATCTGTCCCAAAAGATTAAACTTATAAATAGAGATATATGAATGATTTTATATATAATAAAATGATGTGGAACTAGAACCCTATCAATGATATATATGGAGTGTGGCTACCTTTATATTGAAATGCTATCATTAGAGATCTTCATAACCTCACTTGTCTTCCTAACTCGGACATGCCTAAAGTTTATTAAGTTGAATTTGAGTTTTCAGTTAGGTTCAAGTCATACTTGATGTTAGTCCAACCCGACCTAAATATAAATAATTCTTTTAGAGTATTATTTTTTATAATAATTAGTGAACAATTATAAGATTTTATAGTTTAATTGATTATGTAACTTGTGTTATTTTTATATTGATCATTATGATTTGTTTTGAAATATATTTTAAGGAATTTAAGAGCTTTCTTAGTAAAAATATTTTAAAAAATCAATCTTAAAAATATTATGCTTTAACTATTTATCCAAACGCACTTATGTGAGTGCTACTGCTGTTGCTAAGCAGAAGACTTTTTGTTTATTTGAAAAAATTTGCTGCTGATATTTTTGAAGACTCTAGAATATCCACATATTTGTTTTCTTTCTCTTGATGTGCCACTTGCTAGTTTGCCCAATGTTTGATAAATAGTGAATACAACTATTCTGGCAATGAAAAATTCATCACCACCATAATGGATGACTAGATGATATATTCCTGGGGTAGTTACCCTCACTGGAACAGGGATTTTGGTCCAAAACATTTTGGTCAAATATCACATTAAAAAAAAAAAAAAGGTTATTTGACACTATCGCAGTATGATAATGGTTATGACTTTTAGTGGGTTGGTAAAGGACCAATGGTTAAAGCAAATAACATTTTCATTCAGTTAATTATAATGGGCTATTAAAAGGATCAACCCACTTACATGCCTCCACCCCCACTTTGCTCTCTCCAGCCATCATTAGAAAATAACATATGCATGTGCCATACTCATTGCCATACATATGTGTCATATAGGCAGAATTAAATTAATCCTCATGGGGTTTGAGGGAATCATGATAAGTGATTTGTGAAATCAAGTTTCTCTTCCAATTATTATGATAACTTGACGCCAATTGTTTTTTCTATTCTCTTGTTCCGTAGTACTATTGCCCTTTGTCGACATGACGTATTGACCACTGATGACATGAAGAATTTAAACTAGCATGAGATTTTGCGCTCAACCATGTTATATCAGTACTAGTTATGATGATGTTTTGTATCATGTCATATCTCATGTCATTCATATATATGTGTATTGTATACAATTTAAAACTTTAGTTTGTCATTCATATTTGTATCGTGTCATATCCCATGTCTATACAGTATTCCGCATCGGTTTTAGCATCAGTGCTCCATAGCAAATAATTAATTGCTTAATCTTAGATGTCTTGCATATGTTTTGGTTTTAACCAATCCATAAAAGGTTTTGCTGTTATTGCATATGTTTTGTCTTTATCTAGTCTAGATCTAGTGAAAGGAACTCAAATTTATTTTAAACTGCTTAGTTCTTCATATACTTCTGGTCAATAATATTGTCTATTCAGAATAATAGAAGGTGATTGTGGATCAGGTAATTAAAATAAGAATGATGCTTCTTCATATAACCATTTCAAATTCAGAATACAAAATCAACAAAACTGAAGTTAAGACCACAGGGTCCAAGGAATAACCTAATTACAAGCAAATGTGCCTCCCAGATACTCAATATGATAATTATTATTCAGCTGACCAGGCCACCAATTTATGTTTTATAATTAGTTCTTGTCTAATATCGAAGTCGTGTTTATATGACAGTCATATACACGTGTGTGTCACTATACTGTCAAACTATGTTATGTTGATGATCAGATGCTGATTTTTCAGAGTCTGGTAAAACCAGAGATGACTCCTCCACTGGAATGACCACATGGGAGCTATTGTTATCAATCTTGGGACCCTGTTCAGCACATTCACAGTGTTGAGATTGTGATGATGATTTTGGAGCTGGTTTATCTGCATCTACAATGTCAAAATGTGTGAGGGTGGCAAGATCATTCACAGAATCTGCTAGTGGCTCTGTGCAGTCAACAATGTCAATTAGGAGTGAAGCCACTTTCCCAACTGGTATAACTGATAAAAGGGTTGTTTGTTCCCAATTGCTGGATTGGAGCAATGACTTAAGCCTTTTGCTTGCAGCTTTTGAGGCTGCAATGTGGCTATTTGCAGATGATGGGTTGGTCATGGTTCTGATACATGATCCCAGTTCCTTCAAAGCTTTGCTAGATTCCAAGCTCATTTCTAAACAAACTTCTTGGATCTTGCACCGAATTTCTGTTGATTCCTGCAAAGGTGGCAGTGTATAATAGTGTCAATACAGCATGTGGTAGCATATCACGACCCACAATAAATTTAATATGGATTATTTAAGTTTGATGTGTATGTAAAAGTCTTCTATATAGTTATTTAATAATTTATTATCATATCAATATAAGTGTATTTGACTTTTCATAATAACTACATATATAACAAGATCTTATTAATTCGTAGTGTAATTTTTTTTCCTTCTAATAGTACATTAAAATTAGTTTCATTTAATATTGTCTTAAATGCAAATTTGCTGATTTAGTTTTTTTTCTTACTTGACGCATAGTTTTAAATTGTAGTCCACAACTTATCGCAACGGCAATTGCAACTGTGTTTGATAGGTTTTTTTTTTATATAATTTTTCACATCGCAATCCAACCGTAATTTAAAACCATGTTGGATGTAAAATATGAAATGCATATATATTAGATTCGTGGTATATACTTGGATGTCAAAGTTGAGGTGTCCATTTAGAGCTTCCAATCGATATGCACATTGACGAGCAAGACCACCAATTTTGAGATATTGGTCCCACGGGTGACGAAATCTGAACTTGCCATGACCTGGCTCCCATCTTGCAAAATTGGCCTGCATAGTAAAGAAGATTATGAGAATTTTCATTTTCTATTTTGAGGGAAAGAATATAGTTAGCGGAAAATTTTACTCACCAGAGAATCCTCAGCACTTTTAGAATTAAGAACCCTTTTATAACCTTCCAAAATGGACTTGCTACCTTTAGATTCTCCTTCCTTTGACGTCATGAAATACTCACATGTAAATGCTGCAAAATATAGCAAAACAATGGCATAAGCCTCACTACAAAGAGAGAAGAAAGAAAAGGAAAAAAAAAATAGAAGATATAACTTTATCCATTTTATTTTCACTAATGTAACAATTTTTTAGTGAGTGCACTTTCTTTATTTAGAGCATGATCCATATGAATTACACTAAATCTAACCTTCTAAGGAGTCACCAAGTGTTTCCAAGTTGAGTGCAATTGAATAGTGGAGCTCTTCACCGGCCCACACAGGACAAACAAAAATTGAAACCATCACACATGCTGTACCCCCAATGACAATGGTTGACAGCCTCTTGTGTGCCATTTCCAATACTTCATCATCACGGAAGCCAGAGACAGATATCAGGGAGAATGTCAAGATAAATATCAACAGCCCATAATCATATCTTGCCTTCATTTTGGGGAAAAACCTTATAAATGATACTATTGCAGCTGCAAAAGAGGAAGAAAACAAAGATCAATCCATTATATAGTTTACTAAATCAATTCCAGTTGATTTAAAAATAGCTACAAGTTAATTAAAATACGTTTGGTTTTAGTTTTTATTTTCTGTATTTTTTGTTTTCAATATTTTGTAAAAGGGATAATAAAAATAGTGAAAACCATAAAATCTCATTTTCTACTTTCATTTATTATTTTTAATATTTCTTTTACAAAATTTTTTATAATTAATTTTTTTTTAATTTTTTACTTTGCTCTTTATATAGTATATATTTTTTGTTACTTTGTTTACCCTGTAGGAAGACAAAAAAGCCAATTAATATGGGTTCTGCTGTATCTCCGGCTAGGCTAGCCAAGTAATGAGCCCCAACACCAAGGGCACCAGCTGTAAGAGTTGCCAATGTCCTATTCAAACCTTTTCCAAGAGTGGCTCCTAAAGGAAAAAAAAAAAATTCATGTATAGTTAATCCAACAAAGAAACTAATAAATATATGCAAAAACCAAATACGGGGTTACTATTATGATATATTAAAAGATGCACATATACTTACCTACAGTGTACTCAAAAACTACCACTACAGTCATCACAGCCCACATTGCAGAGAGACCAAAGTTCTCATATAGTGGCTGGTAGAAGTAGAATAGAGACACCAGAGAGATTGCAAGCCCAACTTTCAGTGAATGAATCACTTTTCTAGGGTCATCTTGTGCTATCTGTTTTGACATCCTACAAATGTTTAGCACCTTCTCAATAAGAAGTTTTGGCAAGGCCTTTAGCCGTTTCCATGCTTGGCCAATTAGCCCAACTTTCTCCTGGTTTGTGTTTGAAGTTGCCATATCCTCTAATTGATGAGAAATTAATAAGAACTTCTCCTAATTGATATTGCATCCACTGAAGGAAATGAATAGAGAGAGGAACAAAAGATAGAGATGCTTTGATATGAATATGATACTGTGTTACTTATGCAGTTTGTTGTGGCCATCCTTCCATGTGTATTTATAGAGAGGGGAGGGGGCAAGAGAAAGCACCTGATTGAAGATTTCGAGAATAATATATATTTTAGTTCTATAAACATGTGTTAGTGGTTAATTTGTACGGTGAGAGTACAAGGAAATTTCTTGCCCACGCAAGTGGGGTTTTGAAAATTTGTAAGGCGACAAAGGTAGGAATATTGATAACGACCCTTAATAAAAGTTTTGATAGATTGTATTACTTGGTGCTATGCGACAAAAGAAATGACAATAATGGTGCATTTTAGACGTGTGTGGATGTTGTTACACATTGCAAGTAGCCCACAAGTTTTGAAGCGCATGAATAGTTGAAGGATACAGAAAACTTGGGTGCAACAAATCAGGAAGGCAAAAATTTGATACTGCGGCACTTGAATATATTCCAAGGTAAAAAAGTGAAAAATGTCATTGGAGTACAGCTTTGTTCGGAACCAAGATGCAGTAAAGTTTATCCGATAATTCTAGTTAGCTGTAATCTTTTTTGCTATAAAAAGTGGAATAGAAAACTTATAAAGCCAGTGTTTTAAACAATGGTTGTGGTTGTTTAATTTAATGTGTGGTGTTTAGATTGCAGATAATATGGTGTCACAATGCATATTGTGATTGATGATGTTGCGTAAAATTTTTGTATTTTAACAGCTTGAAACAAGCTCGTTGCCACGTCATGATTTTGATGCAGTTCTAATGCGATTAAGTTATAACTAATTTTTGCAATATTGAGTCATAACTTACAGCACAACAACGATATTGCAACCACATCACATAATGTGATTAAAAATTTGAAACACCATAGAACCTAAGGTTTTAGCTTTTAAGTTATATTATTATTTAAACTTTTTAAATACATTTAATTCTAAAAAAATATATAGATCGTTGTAGAAGTGAAATTCATTTGCAATTGATTGTCTTCAATCTGTTAAGACCAGTCATATCAAAATTAGGGTCAATTTCCATGGTCCCAAGAGGTTCACATCTTGTAATTAAAGACTTCGCCAACTATATATATAATAATTTGTGAACTTAACTATCATTTTCAATTATTCAGCTTCAGCTTACACAACATCAGTGAGAAGTGAAGTTTTGCATGAAAAGGACAAGTCAGCCTTGATTCAAATGGATTTATGAGTCATGACTCAGGGATTTCCTGCTTATCTGTATCTTCATATGCACATGTTTGGTGAAGCCGGTGTGTAGGACCCTATAGTTAAACCCTACATAATGGCAAAAGTTGGCTATTGCAAAAAACCATACTCCATATGGGCTTGTAATCTAGAAAGAAATAGTGTGTGGATGTTACATGCCATGCAATCTTTCCCTTTTCCCTCTCCCGTCTTAAACATGGATTCATTAACCCAAAAATCAAGTCACCTCTTAATATTATATATCAATTGGTTCAAGGAATGTGTGTAGGACAAACATAACCAAAAGAATTGGCATCTCTAGGGGGAGAGAGAGAGGAGAGGAGAGAGGAGGAATACAATGCCCAAGTATCATTGAGAAAATCAGCCTGATAGCAACCAAAGCTATACAGATAATGTTAAATTGAATACCTTGGATGGATGATGTTGGGAGAAATTGCTATTACTTTCATTTCGAAAGGGTGAATTTTGTTGATGGATAAAAATTGGAGAGGGATTTTTCATAGATTAACTCCATATATAATTTTATATAAAAAATTCTTCCATGAAAATTAACTTATTCCAAATTTTTACCCATAAACAAAATACACACCCTAATTGTGAAATTGAGCATATTCGACTTAATTTGATCTATTATTTCACTACCAATAGTCATACGCATTTTTAAACTTTTAACTGGTTATAATACGAACATTACTCCTCATACATACTTACATGACTTTCTACGAGGTTATTGAATTTACATATTTGCTCGTATTTGCGAATAAGGCTCCAGAACACCATGTAACTAAGGTAGCATTTGTTTCCTGTTTTAGAAATAAAAATACAAAAGATCCTAGAAGATAAATTTATTTGGTAGTGGAGATAATTTCTGTCCTCAAGATAGAAAAATACAAAATTTTTATATCTCTAAAATGTGGGGACAATTGGGATACAGAAAGAAATTTAATATTTTTTTCTTTTAATAATACCCTTATACATATTTATTATTTATGTCTAAGATCTTCATTGTTTTTATATTTACTTCTCTGCCTCATTACCAAACGCTACCTAAGGGACGCAACACACTAGATATTTAGTCGCATTAAAAAAAATATCGCTAAATGTTTGAAAAGTGTGAGTAAACACTTATAAATTTAACCACATTTATAAGATAGTGTGTTAAATTAATTCTCCACACTTCTGCATACATTTAGATACACCTAATGAATGTGGTTGAACGCCTATTCTATGGTGCACTTTATTTATTCGGTTTAGTACAGACAAACCCTTCCTTTTAATGTGAAAATTGGGGAAAATAGATATTTTACTTTTATTCTTAGTAAAACGACAAGTTATTTTATATTCTTTAATTTGAACGTGATAACATCGGTTTATAATAGCATTTAAATCCCTACGAATTTATGATCTTGATCTTTTTACAGTTTCTCCTAAAAAAATCAGTTCATTATACACCTTAATCTATATTTCAACACGTGTATGCATTCGATCGGCTTCTGCAGGCCAATACGAGAATCACGTACAAGCTCCACAGGGAGCAAAATGCTAGGGGGAAGACTAAGATTATGGTTAAGGTGGGGGAGGTAGAACAATGAAAAAGGTGGAAGAGTGAGAAGGGGAAGGAGGTGGGAATGAGCTTGGGGGCAAATTAGTATTATACTCTACTCAATAATTCAATTAATTTTTTTTGTAAAAGATTATTCACAATATAATAATAGATACCGTAGCTATTTTTATGTATTATGGCTATATGTTTAGTTTCTTTTAGCTATTTTTTTGTTTTTCATCTTCCCGTGGGTTAAACCTTCTTTTCATAATCATGAAAAACAAATACAATAATAGAATATATATGATCAAAAAGTCTAGAGTTTGATTCTCATTATCCTCATTTTCTCAAGATTTATAGATTGTTCATGACCTTTTAAGGTATATATATATAATTTCTCCTAAATTCAGGCTTGTGAGTGGGACCTTTTTTTTTTATTTAATTAACTTTGCTCCTTGCTGCTGCGATCTTTGGACTTGATTGTAGTTTTTGGCTTTTTGCTGATATATATTTTAAAAATACACATTACATCCTCATCTACTATGACAATTTTACATAATGTATTGACTATGCAAACTCACATTTAATGAGAGCACACCGTGTACATGTTTTAGATTGGTTTGGTTTTATTTTATTTATTTATTTGGTAAAAAGTCATCCAAATTGGATGGTTCTATTTTAAAGATCGACCGATCATTGAAACTTTTATATGAAAACTATTGGAGTAGATATATGGAGATTACTCAGTCACATGAATAGCCAAAAGTTTGTTATTCTGTTTATATGAAGATTACTCCTGAACGAAATATACCATTCGAGTTTTTTTTTTCTAGAATATTATATTATACTGTATACACTTAATAACATACCCCTTCCTCTTACGTTATAATTGCATCCATATAAGTAGCCTCTGTTGCCATCATAAACCTATCACAACTGAAATCATATAATAAAATTTAAATCTATCAATTTCTTTCTACTCTTTCAAATATTGAGCTAGACGTTGTTTCTCAACAGAAACAATTGACATGATGAGAGGCTCTTTGACGGGGGCAGAATAGTGTTTTATTTATACCTTCCCTTGTATAGAAATTTCCTAAAATGAGAGAAAGGATCTGAGAATTCTCATGTGGTTAATAAAAAATAATTTTATTCATTCACTTAAAAAAAATTATTTGTTTTTATGAGTATTATAAAATTTTTAATTTGGTAAATTTCAAACGTTCAAATAGAAATGTAAAACTTATTATTTAACCTCTCATCATCTTGTTTCTTATTTTCTTTTGCATTGATTTTAATTATGATCTCTTTTTGCCACTCAGATTGCGAGCATATTCAATAAATATTACTTTTTTCCACACAAAAAATATATTTCCTTTTAAGATATATATTCATTCGCAAAGTTGATGAGCATTTATTGAAGTGTGAAAACGGATACACATTGAAAACAACTTGAAAACGATGCTACTAAAATTCATTCATATATAATTCATTTGTAGGGTAGGGAAACTGATTGAAAATGATATTTCATTTTCCTTATTATTTGAGTAACAAAAATATTAAAAATGATCGGTAAAATTGCAGTTACGTATAATTTAGCTAGATACGATCATACTCTTCCAAGATAAAGTATTTCTAGTTCAGAATCAATCAGATAATCACTTCTTTGTCTTACTTATACTTCTTAGTTATAGGAAGCGAAATTTTGAGAAGGACATGACATATCAAAGTTTTGATGGCCCCAAATCTGATTTCAATCCTCCAATTTGTTCTTGCTTCCACTTTCTTTGAGGCTCATGCTTTGGTCGAACTTTTTCATGTAGGCTCTTTGGCATGCCACTTAAAAGCTATAGCCAGTTGTTATCTAGGATAGGTAGTTCAGTCCACTAGTAGATAGGTTTATTCCTAAGGAATAAGATAAATTGTCCATCCAGCTTTAAAGTCCTTTTATTTTAATTTCTTCTTTAATTTTTTATTTCTAAATAGTTGATACCCAAAAAGAATATCATAAAGACAACTCATCTGCAAGTTCCAGATATCAAAATGTAGCTTCCTTTCGTACTATCTTTCTTTTTTGAAATAAGATTTGTGGCTTCTTCAAAACACAAAATAATTTGTAATATTAATTAATATCTCCCTTTGTTTTGTTTAATTAAACTATATCTTAAATGAATTCATCATAAGTTTAAATCTCATTAATTTTAAAATTTTGATGCAAGAAAAAAAAAAGTGAACTGTATCTTGCATAAAAAAAATGCGTCGCTAAATTATTGGGATCAAATTGATCATGTTCATCTCTATCAAGCGTAGTGGACCATATTAGAACCGGTTTGGTAGCCAAAATAAAAGAAATACAGAAAAAAAAAAAACTTCTCTCACCAAAAGAAACAACCCAAGAAAGAAAAAAAACATAAATGAGACAAAATCCATAAACTTTGACGTGGTTCAACCTCTTTAACCTATATCGCAATTGTTCTAAGGAATTCCAAAATCTTTAACTATCTATAACTTTTGTATGATTGAAATTGTAAATTATCCTTACAATATATTACATCCCATGTTTACAAAAACTACTCATACAATGAATCACTCTCACTTTTGGAGCATGGCTAAACCCAACAACAACAAAAATGTCATATTTATATGCCAATACTCTTGTAAGGTTTCCACTTCTTCTCAATGTTTGACGTTGGGTTAAATCCCAATAGATTCTCCCCTAATCAGGAGGCCTACCACGACAAGTTGGTTGCAAGTGTTTCCACAAACAATTTTCTTGTAAAAATCTTGTATTTCTCAACTATTAAATGATGTAAACAAGAGTCATACATGTTCTCTTCACTTGTACTGTCATTACACATGAAACATGCCTACGTCACCAATAAGATTTTTGACACAAGTTTTCTTTATTTCTATTGTCATACCGATAGAACACACTCCCTAACCTCCACATTATTACTTGAAAGACTTTCGACATAAGGACCTCACGCATGGATTGAAAAACTATTATTCTCTCAATACTTGATCAAGCTGAACTGACCTGACCAGTTGGCTCTAATACCACTTTAACCGTAAAAGTAAAAGAAATATAAAAACTAAATATTCTCTCACTAAAGAAAACTATGCAAGAAAGAAAACGTATAAATGAGACAAAACATAAACACTTTAACATGATTTGGTCCCTCCAATCTACATATATCCATGTCGCGAGTTTAATTCAAAATCTTTTACTATTTGTAATTTTGTGCAATTGAGATTGTAAATCATGCTTACAAAATATTTCATCATATAGACAACTCATAAAAACTACCCATACAATGTATCACTCTTATTCTTGGGGTATGGCTAAACTAAATAACCAAAGGTCATATTTATATATCAACACTTTTGTAAGACTTCCGCTTCTTCTCAATATAGGACTTTATGCTAAATCTCAACTGAAAGTTACAAAATAACCATAAAAAAAAAAGAAACATACATAAATCAGTATAAATATTGGCCCGAAATGCATGAAAGGAATTCTAAAGCAACAGAACTTAAAAAAAATGAGAAAAGCCAAAGTTCTTATGTCTTGATATTTATTAAAAAAAACAAGAAATGATTATTTATAAATTCATTGAATCTACTTCATTTGTTTTTTAAATTCTACCAAACTTGATAAGATTTGAGTGAAACTAATTTAATTTTAAAACTTAAAAACAAATCAAATCAATTCATCAATTCCTATTTTAATCTTTTCAAGCACAATCTAACATATTTTAAATGTAAGAATTGATTTATAAATCAATTCAATTCTTATTCTAATTAATCATTTCAAATATAAGATTTAACTTGTAAATCAAATTAATCCAAATTGTTTCAAATAAAAATATTCCCGGATTCTGGTCATTCCAAATATTATGGGGAAGGAGACAATGCTTGATTTGCCATATGTTCTTCCCTTTCCTATACGTCTGGCATGAGATGCCTTCCAATAACTTCTATATTCTTTTTCTTTGTACTTTGTAAAGAAGCCTGTGGTTGAGACTCGATGATCCAAGTTAATCTTGTTTCGTGAAAGCTAAAACGTTCATTGTCGCAGCTGGAGTTATGGACTCAACCACCAATTGAGAGTCTAGACATCTGGAACATTCATGCATTGAATATATTCTTAGACATATCTTATTATAGTAGTAGGTAACATTTCATTCTTTGAGTTAAATTCCCTAATTGAAATAAATTTGTAATCTAAAGAGGCACCCTAGCCATCCCTTTCAGTTATTTCTTTTCTGAAATCAAACCGTGGCCATTAATTAGATAAAAGATTCGAGCGCATTAGATCATATTGTGTTGTTGTTGTTGTTGTTGTACTTCCCATCTTAACATAAAAATGAACAAACCAATATGCCTTGTGAAAATTTGATATATTCGGCGACATGTTGGAGAATATACGCGTGGGATGGTATTTATAGGGTGAACAGGTGAAGTCGTGAACCAAACAAAACTGCTGAGATTTCTTTGCTTTGTCGTTAAAAAGTAATGATAGTTACATTTTCCTTTGCCATTTATAAAGTAGCTATAGTCATACAAATGCTTCCCATAAGTAATATTATTTGTAAGAAAAATGATCGGCAATTAGAAACTTATCCGAAATTTTGTATTCAGACGTTGTACATAATTATTAATTTTTAAAGAAATTAATGGGTTATATTACTTTATTTCATTCAACAATTATCATGATTTGTCAAAAAATCTATATATATTTTTAAATATGTAGCATTACTCTATTTGTAAAGAGATAAATGGAATAAGCATTGGTTCCAATGCTACCAAATGTTTTCTCTGTCTTTTTCTTTCTGTGATATTTACTAATTGAGGAGGTCTGTAATTAATATGTACCAATAATATTACTCACACAAAAATTACATATTGAGCAAGAGAGTTTCATTTAAAAAAAAATGAAAAGAGAAAATTACGGAAAATAAAAAATTAATAAATAATCTACACTTCATTCTCTAAAAAGATTTTATTTGTAACACTCCAACTAGTCCTTAAAAAGATTAAATATGTATTTTAGTTCTCAAATTTTTTTCATAAATATATTTATTCTTCTGACAGAAAAATTATATACACATTAGTTTCTAAAGAATTGGTTTTTAACATATGAATCTTTAGTCCATCAAACAAATTGGCTTTTAATATATTAATGCTTTAGAGTTCAATATTCATACAATTTTCTGTTTATGGATTTATGTGTTACAACGGAAAATCTTTTGAAGATTAAAGTGTAGGTCTAAATTATAGATTTATTATGTTTTTTTTCTCTCACAATTAACCATATATTTCACTTTATCCTCCTCTCTCTCTCTTTCTCTCTCACTCTCTATATGAGAATGATATATATATATATATATATATATATATATATATATATATGAATAAATCTAAATCTTTATCAGTAAATCTTATATAAATTATCAAGATTGAAATATAACAAATGTGACTTTTAAAATAATTATGTGATCATTAATTAACTTTTCATTCTTGGTCATTTATGTATATGACTCATACCTCTCGTCCTCATAATAAATAACCCCTTTCATTTGATATGCACATATATATATATATATATATATATATATATATATTATGAAAAGTTTCTCTTATTTTAAAGCTAAGTGAGTGATTGGAGTCTTACATTGATTAGTAATAATGAATTAAGTGAAAATTACATAAATGGAAATACTCATAAATTTAAACCTGTGTTCTATGGCCATGATTTTCACTTTACCTATAGATGGAGATCTTTTGACTCCACCAAACAAGTGATATCAGAAGTCATTATCGACCTATGTTGTGATTACTTAATTGGAGAAGATTGTTGCTGTTCTTATTATTTCTCTCCAGGAGAATTTTGAGCCAGCATTGGCAAGATTGAACCCAGTGAACTCTGGGATATATACTACTCTTGTTTTCAGTGTGGACTCAACCTAAGGGGATTATTTTGAAAATTCAAGTGAAAATTCTAATTAAATATGAGAGAAAAAGAAGTCTCGTGTATTACAGAAAAATAATGAAAAAAGTGAGTTTTTCATAAATAGATGGAATCATGAACATCAGATATTTTTGTTGAGACATGATGTTGGCCCACTATAGATATTTCTCTGAAAATCTATTTCATCCTGGTGTTCTGGACCATGACTCTCATTAAAATGCAAAACTTACGTGGTATGTATGAAAATCTTTCTGATTATATTCAGTTAGAATCAATGTTACTCCAAGTTTCAATACCCCAAAACCCAATCACTCTCACTCTCACAAAATATATAGAACTTATAACCTCTATTCGTCATTATTCTCTCTTATTCATCTCTCCCTCTATTTCTCTTGAAGGTTGTGGTTATCCACCTTTTAAGGTATTGAAATATCTTTATCCATTCAGGTAGTCCTTGGTATATATACTTTCATGGGAGGGCAACAATATACACCGTCGATAGAGCAATAGGGAGTGTTATTTGTACAACTCAAAAGGATGTTTATTGATGCCCATTCTAATCCAATGATACAAAACTAAATCTTTTTTTTTTCTTAAGTGGAGGCCACACAAAATTCAAGGGTGATAGCAAGATTGGGTGTCGTACATGAGATACGTGGTAAGGCTGTACAAATTAAAAATCATTTATCTTAAACAAATATTATTTATATTTATTGTGCATTGAGCATAATGCAAACTCATGTTCATTACACCATTGGATGTTATATTGAATCTATTCAGAGTAGGGTCCATTCCCTATCCAATCACATATGAATTGTGAGTTGGCATGATGTATCATGTACAAATAAGATAACCTTAGATTTATAAACTAAAGCATAGATTGTCAACTAGGTCATGCATTGCCACAAGAATTCACTTTTTTTTTTTGGGTTTAACAAAGTTTGCCTTCAACGTACATAACCACGTCAAGACATGTCTTTAGGCTGATCACTCACCAAAGGCAGAATAAGAGATGGATGGTCATATAGTTTAGGAGTGGCCATGGCCACTCCTGAAATTTTTTATATTCTTGTACACACCCACACACACACAAATATATATATATATATATATATATGTGTGTATATATATGTGTGTGTGTATCACTATTTTTAGAAGAAATTAAATAAGTTCAATATCTCAATAGGTCAATTTTATCATTCACTCTTGTTTTTTTTTTATTGTTTTCTATCTAAATTAGAAAATGCAATTTGAATATTTGAGATGAATTAGTTCTTATAAACCTTTTACTTAATTAGATATTTAAATATTGTAATAGAAAATATGTTGTGCATATATGTATTTCTTGAGTTTTGATTAAAATGTGTATTTTCATCTAAAGTAAACCCATATTTGGTATTGACAAAAACAAGATCAGATTTATCCTTTGAGCAAACAAAAAAAAATTGTTATATACAATTAAAAATATAGGATAAATTAGTCTCTATCTTCTTAGTATTTTTTGAAAGCTTTATAGGCCAAATTGATCGTTAATGATTTATAATAGTTCAAATTAATTGCTAATAAAATATAAATAAGATAAATAAGTTTGTTAAAATATTGAGAATAGGTTAACTTGTCCTATATTTTCTATTGTAGGGACAACAAAATATTTTTCATAAAAAACCAATTGATGTGGTATTATTTTTGTCAAGACAACTTGTTTATTTTATATATATATATATATTGTGATCTTCTTTTAAAATTTTTATGTTGTGTATATGTTAAAAGATATATTATTATTTTTTACATGTATATTTGATAACTCTCTTAGGAGTTATGTTTTTCTTTAGTTTTCTTGGAACTTTTAGTTTGTTGATAATTAGTTTTAGTTTTCATAGGTGCCTTTGTTACATCATTTGGTTCAAATTCTTGCATGATTACACTCACATTAACCTTGCATTCTAGTTGTGTTTTCCATTGAATTGTAGCTTTTTAGAAGAAGAATTAGGAAGCATTTGAACTAGGCATGTAAAGGAGCAAGAATTGGAGCTGAAGGGATGTTAGAAATCCATGCTGGAGCATGGGTCCTAAAAATTGAAGCCACGTGAGAGCTGTGAGTTGCTGTCATAGTCGTCTTTCACTTAAGCTACGCTCCAACGTACCATAGCCACGTAAGTGTGGGCACACGAACCTAATGTGACTAGGCCTCACTACTGACTCTTGGTAACCCATAATTGATACAAAAACACATTGGAGCAAGGAGTGAGGGCAATAAGCACAAAATGGGTAAAGAAGAGGCTAGAGCTTGGAGAAAAGGGGATTGAAGCTCAAGCATTTGAGAAGGAGCTAGACCTCTCTTGGAATTGTTCTTCAACTTTGAGTATTTTCTTGTTTATGGCTTTTTTCTCTTTTTCATTGATGTTGATTTTATTTTGTCTTCCATGACTTGTTACTAAACCTTCTTTGTTTAGGGTGATTTATGGAGACTATGTGTTTGATAATATGCTAGTGTGAATAAATTTATGTCTTGTTTTCATTTGATGGTGAGCATTGCATTTGAGTTTATTTATCTTGAATTGTTTGATCACTAATTTAGGATTATAGGGGTTATTACAAATTTGAGAAAAGGAGTAAAAGTCATGCCTATGAATGCAATGTCATGAATTGAATAATACCTAGAGATAGGCAAACATGATTCATGTGGAATTTAAGGACTTGAGAATTAAATCACTTAGTTGGAATTAAGCATGCTAAGAAATTAGGTGTTTAACTCTAATTGAGTAGCATTAGATGATCTTGAGAAAGACTTTTAATGAACATAGGGATCCTACCATCACTTAATTGAATTTGGACAAGGTATATTGATGTTTATGTTGCATATTATTCACACATTGAAATAAATCACCCTAGTATTTTATTCCATCAATTCTCAAATCTCTTTTTTCATTGTTCTAGCACTTTAGCCTTTATTCCTTTTGATGTCATCTCTTTTTAATTGTTCAACTTGTTATCTAGTTAACTACAATTGGTACTTGAATTATCTATGTGGGTACGACAACCCTATCCTTTACTTTATTACTTGATGACTTAGTATACTTGTTAGTGTCACTCTCCTCTTGGGAGCGATCAATATTTCAGTGTTGGCCCCCTAAAATTATTGACTAGCTCAGCCTCTAGAGAATTAAGGAATCTATTAGATATAAAATCATTCATATGTCTCTTTAACAGTGTAGATTTTTGGAAGAGATATAGATCATGATGACATGTATGGTATTAGAGTTTTCATGACCAAATGATCACTACAAGAAAAGTGATTATTTTTAACGGTTTTAACAATTAAAATGTCAATAAATGTGTTATTAAGAAAAATAATTTTAACATAAAGTAGTCATTGGAAAAATATTTATAAACTTTTATCGAAATTATATATATCGAAAATACCAAAAAGGGATCCTGTTAGATATTTTCTACATGGCTAATCTCGATAAAAAGTTTTAGGTATTTTCAATTGCCACTTTGTTTCAAAAGAACTTTTCTTGATGACATTTTTGTTAATATTTTAATTGTTGAGAACCGTTGAAAATGCTCATTTTCTTGTATGTATCTGAATAAAATTAGTCACGTACCTACAATTTAATTTTCTTCAAGAGATAATTCATGATAAAACTGAATCCAAATCATAACGATGTTTGAAAGGTATAATCGCCTCTACACATTGCCATAATCTTCTAGTACTCGATGATTGCCGTCAATCAAGAGGCTTTCAGCGCTAGTACGGAGTGGGTTTAATTATTGGCTTGAGCATTAGGGTCAGACACCATTGAAATCAATTTCTAAACCAAGAGATACCACAGAAGTCTTGGCTCATGCTTGAACAGAGCACCGGCTTTTAAGCATGATAATGACGTACACTAATATTAGAGTTCATACTTTGGCACAATAAACTAAAAATTCTTTACTTTAAGCTCGATAGATTTGTTTAACACATCCAATGATGGCCTTGGGCTGCTAATACCCGTAGGCTGAGGAGCAAAAGGAGGACATTGCTATTGTAATTTTAGGGGAGCATTTAAGGCTACTCCTCCAAGTGTATTTTTCAAAATTTAAACTTGTGTTCTCATAACTACGTATCATTTGTCGAAGAACTTGTTAGTACTTTACGATTTATAATTGTAGTATATATTGAAGAAAAAGAGATTAAAAGAACTAAGGAGGTGTTTAGTAAAATGCTTACAAGATTACTTGGTAATCTATATTATCCCTTAGAAAGATTGCCAACTTTTAAATTTCTAATAATATTACAATGAAGCGTTTGGTATATTAATAATCTAATTAGCAATGTACATTACATTTTTTGGTGTATCATAAGGATTACTAGACAATATATGTTTTTAATAATAAATTAATAATAATAGTAGTAATCTTTATTAATAGTATTAACTATTATAATAATAATAATTAATTATAAGTATTGTTATAATAATTTAAATTAAAATAATAATTTTAATAATCATTTGAAATTCATAATTATTATTAATTAACAACAAAAATGATTGATTATTAAGCAATAATTATATATTAATTATTCTTAACAATGAAATTTTATTTAATTATTTAATAATAAAAATATTATTAATAATAGTTACTATGAATTAATTTTTATTATTAATAATTAATTTTTAACATTTTTAATAGTAATAATGATGATGATGGGAAAATTACCACTAGGTGGTAATCCACATAGACACCCTTAGGGATAATCCAGATTGCTAGTAATGTGATCTAATCAAATAAGGCAATGCTATGGGCTCAGGCAATTCTAAATCACATTAGTAGTCATCTGGATAGATTATCTCATATCAAATGCCTCCTAAAAGCATATGCATGTCGCAAAACCTTGAGGTACAGTGGTGACATGGTGGGGACGTGGCGTGTTGGGTGCATTGGAAATATTTAGGCACATTTGGCTGTAAATTATCGAAAAAATTTGGCTTTACATTCCCTTAAAAAAAAAATCACATCCTGCAGTGTAAAAACATCTAATTGTGTCAATATATTAGGCCAATAGCAACCAATAATAAAAATTTTAAAACAAAGAAAAATTGTAAATAATAATAATGTGTGTTGAGTATTATTCATGGACGTAAGAAGTTAATTTTGAATATTTTGAAGCGCACTAACTGAAGTGCTCGTTTTAACTTTTTAGTGTTTATTTCTAAAGTTGTGGACGGAACTTTTTTTTATAAATTTGATATTTTAATTCCTTGAAAAACACTAAAATAATTTGTTGAGAAGCGATAAATTGTAATACTTAGTCCAAACAGTTGCGGTGTTGCTTTTGATTACTAAAAAAGTTTTCAAAAAAATTAATTTAAGTGTGCTGATATCTAAATAAATCTTTTTATATGCATGACTTTTAAAATAATAGATTAGAATAAAACTTGTTTGTACTAATATGACAATATGTGAGTGGACGACTTTATAAAAAAAATTTGCACCATTTGTACATCAAATTTAAAGTCTTAAAAAATATCACAAGTAGATGTATATCCAATCACACCCCAATTCTTTGGCGACAATAGGCACCACTAACTGAAGCAATCTAATTATTGAGTCAAAATAACATAAAAATGAAATAATGTGAAAATGATTAATTTTAGTCACAATGATTTTGCAAATTCAGTGCTGATATATACACGGAAAATGTGATAAAAGTGCTGATACAATTTTAGTCATAATGATAGCAGTAACACTGAATGGCTTTCCAAATTCAGTGCTAATATATACACGGAAATCTCACAATGATATTTCACAATGATTTTGGTCATTAACTTTCATTTCTCTGTCATTCTCTCCGTCACTTTCTTCAAAAAATCAATAGCTATATTTTGAGGTATGTGTAATTATTTTGTCTCTAAAACTATACTCGTCCTTCCACATTATTCACTGTTCTAAGGCAACAAAACTGAAAAGGCTATTCATAATATCCCATCATTTAGTGTACAAAACTATATCGAAATGTTACCAGGGGGATGTTAGTGAGGATGGAAGGAACTCCGATTCCTTAAGAATGAGTTTCTCAATTTGATCTACAGATTTATGTGTATGAAAAAAATGCTATTGGGAGGAGTCTCCACTTAACCTTATCCTGAGAGACTAATTTCTCATCTTTCAGATAAGAGGATACTCTGAGATACCAAAAAACTAAAAACTAACGAAATAATGTAAAACAGTCACTCATAACTACAAAATAACACAATCTATCATCATTCCTTTCCGGACAATTTCTTATGGTGGTGTTTGTAATTATTAAATTAGAAAATAATTTAATTTAACTTAAAATTATTTAAATTTGTTTGATTTATAAATTAAGTTTTATGTTTAAAATAATTAAATAGAATAGGAACAAAAATGATGCCGAAACCAACTATTATGTTTAAAATATTTGTCAAGTGAGTTCAATGTTGGTGGTTGGAGTTCAATAGCGTCAGACCTGAATTAAAGCACCTTATATCACAAATGCCCCTTGATTCTTCCTAGATCTCATTCGATATTGTTTCATGCTGCAATATTTCTCTTGTATGGTCTTCATGCCAAATCAATTTTCTCAAGGCACAACATTAAACTGATGAGAAATGTTGTCTATATATGGTATCTCTTAAACATTAGTTCAAAGTAGATCCCAAGTTTCATCTCAGCTAATATTTCCGAAAAGATATGTTAAAAAGTGGTACAAATTGCTACCCAGAATTGATGTGTAGGCAGGTCAACAGATCACATCAAGAACGGATAATACGAAGGAAACTACCTTGTCTAGCATAGGCTCCAAATATACAAACCACACAAAGCTGATATTTTATAACAGTTTGTACTACGACATAGCCAAGATGATCACCACTCCAAGGAAAAGGAAAAAAAAAAAATAAAGGAGAAAAAAGTAAAAAATAAAAAAAGAGGAAGAATAAGTGCATAGCCTGAAGGTAAACATATGACTCCATTTCTTTCCAAATCCTACAACATCTGTACATCATCAGAATCACAACACCAATTGCCGAGCAATTCGCCCTCGCCACCCGGTGTCACTGTCAACGGAAGACGGATTTACTCGAGCCGGAAAAAGAGAGAAAAATGGATGCAAGTCATCTAGGATTGCCTAAAAGCATCAGTGGAAACACAGCCAACACAGGAGGAAACATTCATATACATTATATGAATGCCACAATGTGTCTTGCATGCTCCCTCAACTAGCTTAGACACGCTCTCCTCCAAAATGAGGTCAGAGATGAAACGCAAAACAACTGCGGTTAGACGAAGTTAAGATCACCAGGAGTCTCGGACTGTACTGGATGTCAGTCATCGCAAGCACTTGCCAGACTTGCTCTCAACACATCCAGGCCAAGGAATTATATGTATTGCAGGTGGCTCATTGCAAACTACTAGGCCTACCAGTTGCCGGTATCTGGGTAGCTTGTGGGAAAGAATGATAAGCCATCATGTTGCTGTCAACTGCATTGGATGTAGATGCACCCCCCTTCACTGTTTGCTCCAATAGATGAACCAGCGACATGAATATTTCCATCCTCGTTACATCCCGGTTCGCCTGCAAAACTTATGAGTAAGTAACTAGCACATCATATAAATTATAGGCTAATAAAGCCACCACCACCGATACTGCTCTATACTATGGACGGCTCAATAAACTCACGATTAGTTATTATTTCCCTTTCTGAAGTAATTACCTCAACAGCAAATCGTGCCCAAATCTTGTCATTGCGAGCTTCCATGACCCCCTTTAGATGGTTAAACCTAATCCTCTGATTAAGTCAGCTATTTCTAGAAAGAAACCCCGCTCCTCACAAAGCATCTGTAAACAACCAAGAAAACATGTTGAGGAGGTGATACAGAAATGTTTTAGGGCCAATAGAATTTTTTCCATTTATGAATCATCAGTCACAACCTCGACTAGCATCTGACGTGGAGGATTCAGATCCTCGACTATGATAGGGCAAACCATTGATTGTGAGCCAACTTCATATGCCCATGTAGCCCCTCCCTCAAAGTTGTCCTTCAAAAGCAATCCACCTTCCTTACTAATGATCTGCATATTTAGAAAAGAAAGAACAATCAATATTTTTTTTCCCCTTCATTCATATATTTCCTCAAAGCAAAATCAACTATTCATTGCTATTCACAGTATGCATACAAAATTTATTTTCTAAATAAAGGTTTTTGCCCTTCAGTTGGTGTTCTATGCAAACCATTATATATATGGACAAGAGTACCTCTCTATTCTCAAAATCATATCAATTATATTTTCTTATTTTTATTATTCATCATATCTAAACAATGCCAATGTCCAATGAGAATATGATCATTGCCTATATCATAACTAGATCAATTGTCTGAGACACATGGCAAAAGGAGATGATGATGTCTATACCTTAGACTCCCAGTTTGTTTCAGCTTGTCAGCATGTTTTGTTACACTTTGTAAGAAAAGCATATGCTTGATAGTCCGTTCCAGAAGTGCATCTATGCTACACTGTTGAATCATTAAGAAATCAAAGAAAAAATTCAGCACCTGAATATGACATTTAAGTAAAAAAATTTTGTATTGAGATGTAAGAAAGCTAGAGAGAGGGCATACTTTCGCTCCATTTGGAACAATTTCCCGCAACTCTTTCACGCGATCTTGAATCATTTGGCGATCTTTAGGTCGAGGTCGAGGGTTCTCTCCAGGCTTGAGCCTTTTACGATTTGATTTACAAACATCATCTGGCCGCTTAGAGTATCCAGTTGAAACACTATTTTCACGCTTTGCATTGCTACCATTCTCAATCCATGAACTAAGTTGAGATCCATAGATGGAAGTAGTCTGAGAACAATTTTCGGCAGTATCCTTGCTACACCCAGACCTAACACAACTAGTTTCCGCAGCACCAACTTTAACCCCCATCTTGGGAAAATCAAACAATCCCCCCTGGACAACATGATCAGACATAGCTTGCTTGCAGGAACGAGAGGGAGCAGAGGTGGTACTAATCCTTGTCACGGCGTCCTGCAAGATATATCATCAGAATTCTGTTTCACAGCAGATTGAGCCCTTGAGACCACAGCATCTAAGAGGTGGTCAGTGCCTGTCCCAGAAAAGACGCCACTGCCTGATATTGCTTCAGTAATTGAATAGCTATTATCAGGACCTATGCCCTGCATATTCATACGTGATGCCTTTTTGTCCAGGTTTTCAGCATTGGCATCTGGTTCATCAGCGAGCAACTTATTCCAGTTTCCATCAAGTAGTTTCCTTTTGAAATCCACGCCTAAAACATCAAAGAGGTCATCACTTGATGGAGCTTGAGTGCAAGCTGCTTCATGTTTAGCATTCATTTTCATCATATGTTGACTAGGAGCATCCTTATTGAGGCTATCACTAACAAAACCAGGGATGTGATCGCTAGAGGGCGCATGCTCCTCAAGATGAAGTGATGGCATCTTAAGGGCCTGAAGTAAATCATCATCAACCCCTTCATCTGTTGGAGACAAAGGATCATGAGCACGTTTTAAATCCACAGTAAGATTCTTCTGATCAGAACCTCCTAGATTCATGTGACTGGTAACTGATGGACTAGTCAAATTGGCCACATACATCCCAGCTTTAACTGAATTATCATTTTGAAGTCCAACCCCAACTTTCTGTGGTCCAGAAAATTCAGCGGCTGGCACTCTGGGAAGGTTTGAAACGGAGCTGTTAATCACATCTGTTCTCAAAAAATTACTCATCCCACCACATGTTGGGACTCCTCCAAGCAGTGAAGTAGAACTCTGGCTTTGTCCAAGAATATGGCTGCTATCTGTTTTCAGTTGAGCCATTTTTAAGCTACTTGAGGGATTCATATTAGGATTAAAATGACTTTGTCTCCCAACTCCTGATAAGATTTGCTGCTCCATATATTTAAGGCCACAGTCACTCAGACTTGATTGGCCAAAACCAGCTAACTCACTGTATGCCGATCTTGTATTGTAGGAGACAGATTGCTGTTGCATACATGAATTAAGATTTGATGGAATAACTTCAGCTTCAGCATCCACAACGGTACTCTCTTGTTGGCTACTGACCCCTATTTTAATTATTGAATGAGTATTTGGTATACAATGGTTTTCGTGGTACTTGGATGGTATCTGGTTTAGGTTATGGGTTTGAGGTGTCAAGACAGAACCCTGGATATTATTTATGGGTTCAGCAATAGGCCTTGAAGCGTGAAATGAGTTACTTAACTGGTTGGAACCACTAGATACTAACGGAGTGCAGTTTGAAGCAATGACTGGTGGATCAACAGACACAGGTACACCAGCAGTCGCAGGTCCAGCAAGTCTTTCGGTAGAAAGCTTTGCTGAATAGCCTTCAGATAGAAGGGCACCAGGAACACATCCCAATTGTAATATCAAGCTCTTCACATCATTTACAAATCCAATATTTTCCATTATCTGCAGTAATAAGTATGGCTGCATTAGTCAAGGAAACTTGGAGCAGCAGAAACTGAATTATTTAGCTTCATGAATATGAAAATTCATTAGAATGCCCAAAACTAAGAATAATTTATATGAACTAATAATGCTCCTTAGGATTAAAGTAAAAGAATCTAGAAATCCACTCAACTCAATGACAACACATAGAGAAAAGTTTAGGCTTCAAACTGCTTATATTTTAAATTCACATACCAACAACCCATTGTGTTTAGAATCAAAAGAGGTATATATGAGTTCAAGAATTATATATCAGAAGAGTCATGTGAGTAAAGGCTCACACACCTTTCATTCAATTTTCAAGTATGGATATCCTAGATTTATTCAATGGATTATGTGATCCAGAACTGTTACGTAACTTGAAGTAATTTCAAGCTTTCCCTATTAATCAAAAGATAACAAGGAGAAATTCTGATTCTCACCATAATCCCATTTCAAGCATGAAATCATCCGAGATATGGTATTGATTTCTTCAAAATTACAGAACAAAAGAAAAGGTCTTACTGGCAAGAAGGAACCAAGTTGAACGACCCCATGGGGAAGCACAGGAATAACCACTACTGTCTGCAAACAAAGAATGCAATACTGTATTAGGAAAAAGACAAAAGGTAATAAAAAGTTTACAGCAAAATGTGAAGCATAATGAAAACCACAAACCTGCATTCCAGCTGAAAATTGGTAATGCACCTCAGTATATACCTAAAAAGAACACAACAACACAGAAATTAAATGGAGCTCATAAGTTCATCTACTCCAAGCCTTTACCATTCCAACTACATACACACTATTGCATGAAAGATTCTTAAAAATGGGGCGGCCTAGTGCATGAGGCTCCCACTTAATGGGTCTGGAGGGTAAATGTATGCAGCCTTACCCACAGAGAGGCTATTAAGAGGATTTGAACTCATGACCTCCAACCTCCAGTTGCAAGGCAGCAACCTTACCATTGCGCCAAGACTCCCCCTCTCACGTGAAAGATGCTTATGTCATTTAATTTTCATAATATCATTAACATACACTCATTCTGACTAATAGTCACTAAGTCAGAACACAGAAAAGATGTACATAGAGAAAGGTAAGATTCTACAAAAATCCATTTGCCTTTTCTCCAAACTTTAGAAAGAAACCATGACACTCGACAGAAACTACTCATGCATTCTTCATATAAATATAGCTCTACTATGCCACTTGAAGCAGATCATCTACATACCTCAGGTGGATATGCATTGTTAGTGAAACTGTTCAACAGAATCCACTGGTGATTTCCTGTATGCTGCCCGTCCGATTCCTGGTTAGCAGCAAAAAGCAGCACTTGAGTAACATGGAATGTCAACAAAAACAGTTACAATTAGAATCTTGATAAACTTGAGAAGGGTGAAACAATAGAAAGCACCAACCCTTCACCAGCTATATTAACTGAACTGTTCACCATCATTTTGTTAATCAAAAAAGAGACTCTATCCTCCTCCTGAATCCCGAGCTGAGCCAAATGAGACTCCGAAGAAAACCAGCATCCTTCCCCATCTCGGTAAGGGAAAGAGGATGGCAAGGGTTCGTAGTAGCAATCTTCCCAGATTAGCAGCCTGCCAAGTCAAACCAAACTTAGTTTAACTGAAAACACAAATATTCTATAGTCAGCAACTAAGGCATAAAGTCAAAGGCATATACATAGTGTGAAAGCAATTATAAGACTTTGCAGATAAGCAACAAGAGTTTCATATTTCAGTCAAAAAAGAAACAGGTTTAAGGAAGTTAGGCGCATTAAAATAACGATGGAGTATTTTCTTCTTATTTTATTCTCATTTCAGGCTGAAAGCAATAAAACAACAACAACAGAATTGATGCGTGTTCAGATTAGCTTAGCTTATTTTGTGTTTAAAAGTTAAAACAATTAACAATTAAATGTTAGGGTAAAAGCCTACGAATAGGTATAAAAAAATCCTCCATAAAATTTAAGCCAAAGATTAACCCCAAAATTCTATGTTCATTTCATAAAACTTTTGAGTAGCACAAACATAAAATTTAAGATTATAATCTAAGCAAACCATTTTTTCCTTCTCCTGTTTGTTTTGGAGACTTTAAACTAAATACATTTAAGGAACTTTCTAACATGTTAATAACAAGTACAGTTCAATTCAATTACAAAATGAACCGAAATAATCACTGCAACATGAGTGACTAACATGACAAAGAGAAATATCAGCAGATTAAGAAGCTCCCTTTAGCTGAAGAAGAAAGGGGCCAGCTTTTTTTGTTGATGGACAACAAGATAAGACCAAACAGCACCAAACAAGGAAAAAAAAAAAACAAATACTGAATCAATAGATTCGTTCACAGACAAAAATCAACACAATAGATAGTGCGCCTGGCAAAGCAATGCAAACAAAAACTTTTCTAAAATAAACAAAAAAGTAAATTTAAAAACCAAAAGAAGAGAAAAAAAATAACTAAGATTCTTGCAAACAAAACAGAACCAACAAAGGCACACAAATACATAAAGTTCCAAAACAGTCACTAGCATGTGGATTTTATCTTGAAAACGAACCAACCCCAGAAATAGAAACTAAATACGAATTTTCGCATGAGATCCCCTTGCTTGGTTCCCTAGAATTTACAAACCCAAAAAACATATAAACACCAATTAAAAAAATCATTAACCAAAAAACTTAAGGGAAATAAAAAGAAAAACAAATTTCACATAATTTCTCAGAAACCAACCAGAGAGCACAATAAAAAACCACCACCCCATTTTCCCCTCCAAACACGTACTTGGAATTGTTGCATCCGATCTTCCAAAACACTGCATAAGACCACTGGTTCCGATTGCACAGAGTCCTCAGCGCTTCCTTCAACAAAAACCCCATTTTTTTCTCTCCGACAAAAGGGGTTTAAAAAAGCTACCAAGCTTTCGTTTTTTTCTTAATCCGAAGCAACAGAGTGACACCACTAGCATTCACCAACAGAGAAGAATCAAAAAGGGGTGTGCGTTTGTTACTTTGTTTTAAGGGTTCAAAACCGAAAAGTTTCATTTTTGCTGTTTTCTTCTTCTTCTTCCTGCGAGTTTCCGATGCGGAAACTAGCTTCCACGGCACGATCCTCTCCTGCTTGTTTGGTTCTCAAGCCCCCAGTTCGCTTTCTCTGGATCCAAATTCACTACGATTAGTTCCCGGCGCCGGCATGCCATCCTCCACAGAGGGAGTTGCAAAGAGAAACAGAGGAAGAGAGAGAGAGAGAGAGAGAGAGTGAGAAAGTTCAGAGCTTTTTGGGAGAGTGAGGAACTACACAATCCCACGAGATTCAAGCTTGTAGAGAGCAACCATTTTCTCTGTTTGATGAAGCTAAGTGAGTGAAATGGAAAACCCAAAAAAAGAGCAGGCAAAAACAGAGTAAGGAAAAAACAGAGTAGAGGGGAAAATGATGAGAGAGATAGAGGAGAATTTAGAAGAGAAGAGGGGTTGTGGGGAGTGGTTAAAGGGGGCAAAGGGGTGTTGTTATGGAGGGTTGGTGAGAGGTGAGGTCGTGTTCAATTCAAGAAGGAAGGGGAAGGGATGTGTTCAGGTTGCTCTGGCTCTGGCTGTGGCTCTGTTTGGAAAACTATGATGTTCTTTCTTTCTTGCTTTGCTTTGTGCTCTCCCTCTCTCTTTTTTTTCTTTTTTTTTTCCTCTTCTGAGGAGCCCTTTGAGGGGAAAATAAATGGAAGAGATTTGGGGAGAGGGGTGGCGAAAAAGGTGAGGATTTTGGGGAATATTACGGGGACAGCCACTGAAGAAAGGAGGGGTTTTGAGGCAGAGGAGGAAGGGGGTTTTGTCGGGTTGTGGAACAGTGTATGAGTGAGAGAGAGAGAGAGAGAGAGAGAGAGGGTGAGAAATGGGGGGTGTTTGGGTGCTGTGTGGTACGGACAAGGGTGGCAGTGGTGGCCACGAGCTAGTGGAGGTTGCAATCCTGATGACGTCACTCAATCATTGCCCACTGTTTTACCCTTTAATTACCATAATGGCAACTCCACAAGAAAACTTTTGGGGAGGGAGAAATATAAAACACGACACATCATTTGAATACTTTATCTATTGTATCTATATTTGTGTTAGATCTTATATGATAGGTTAATAACACATATTTATATATATATATATATATATATATATATTTTAAAATTTAATTTTTTTATTTTTATATAAAAAAATATAATATAAATAAGGTTATAAAAATGAAATAATTCATAACATTTTGAATTTATAAGAAATAAAATATAAATAAAAATTATATAAATGATATTTTAAATAATATATAATTTTTTTAAAATATTTAGTTTTATATATATGTCGTATTTTCAACTTTGATTATCAATTGTCCATATTGTGTTATGTTTTGTGTCTGTCAGATCTATATTTCAGAGAGTTTAACAAATACAAGCATAATACTTCATCTATCTTTTACTAATAATCACTCTCTAAAAATCATATCATTTTGATATATTAAAAATTGATGTACGTGTCTATAATTTATTAATAAAGAATAGACGGAGGAAGTAGATAGACCAATATCAACATATTAAATAACTTCACGGTGCTTATCAAAAAACGAAAAACAACATAGCTTCATAGTTGTAATCAGAAATATTGTTTATTTTTATTTCTAAAATTGTATATGTGAAGATTCCATAAATTTAAAATTTAATTAATTAGTTTTTTATGTTACAATTGTGAATCATGTTAATTCTAAATCCAAATCTGTTGAGACTCTATTGCTAATACCATATCCTTAATTAACATGTAGGCATACTATTTTGCTCCTACCACGGCATGTATAGATTATAGATTTATACGTACGTCTGAAATTTCAAATTTCAGATAATGAGTCAAATAATTAGTTCGTTGACTTTTAGGTCTAATTTGATGCATTGTACATGATACTGCATAATAATATTAGATATAATAGTATAAAATTTAATAGTATAATATAAGAAATTTATTATATAAGTTTTTATCCTATATTGTGTTTGATGCCCCATATGACTGGTGATGATCAGGGGCAAGCAGGGTAACTTTGAGCAAAAGAGTAAGGTAGTGTTAAGTTTGAATTGACTATTAAAAATAATATCATTTAGTGTAAATAGGTCTTAAGAGACCAAATAACTTTATCTTGTAGTTATAGAATAAAAATGGTGAGATTGTATAATTTTATACTATCATATATAATACTAGATATGTAATAAAAATGGATTTTGTAGTATTATTTAATATATTCAAATTTTATCTTATGTATCAAATGGGCCTTATATCTAAAATTTCATTTAATGAGTCAAATTTCATATATGAAATCCTAGATAATATGTCAACATATCAATTAATACTTTATATCAACAACACATTGAAGGCATCTCAATAAATTTAGATCTATCTAGGGGTTAATGTGATTCATGGTTATAAAATCAAGAACTAATTAGTCAAATTTTAAGTTTTATGGACCAAATTGACTCATGTATACAAATTCAAGGATCAAAGTGGAGATTAACTAAACATTATAAAACATGACAAGAACAATGATTGGTATTTTAACCAGTTGATCCCTAACTAAGCTGGTTAAATTATATATAATTAAAAAAAATATAAGGTTTAAAAATTTGTAATTATGAAATGAAACATGTTTCACTTATAAGTTATTGAATATCTTAATTCTTACTGTGTGTCAGTTGTGTTGGAAGCTCTTATAGAAGACAGCCTATATGCAGCATACTTTCCACTATTTTAGTCCCATACAAAATAATGGAGAAATTGTAAGTCAATATTTAGGCATGAAATGAAAGAGTTTCAGCTTTAATATAGCTCTTGTTACAAGACTCAAATGGCTGAATGACAATCCAGGAAAGTTATCTATCATTTTAAAATAAATAAAATTTTATTAAGTCATTAATTTTAGTAAAAGAGAATCAAACAAGTTATTTAATAAATATGCATAACCGATCGATTTGATTAAATTAGACTAGAGCACTAATTTTTATCAAATTTGGTAAAGTCAGATCAATTCGCATCGGTTCCAAGCATGGTCAATCTTTTGCTTGACTATGATCGATTACTTTGGCACCAGTTTTAAGGGTTCACCGGTGTAATCAGTCGGTTCGAGTTGAAATTTACAACAAAGTACAGGATGAATAGATTCTAATTTGTATGCTTTAAATCATTATTGGAGACATATTATTTAAAATTTACTCATTTCAATATACTTGAAAAAGATGCACTTAGTTCCATTTTACTATAATTCTGAGTGTTCTATTATTGTTTGAGAATAAATAAATATTACTATCTCCATTTTTTAAAAAATGTTCATCTTTATTTATGCACACATATTAAAAAAATAATTAGATGAATTTAAAATTAAATAAATTAAAGTATATTTTACAGCATTATCCTTATCACTCTACACACTTTCTCTCATATTTAATCTATCCACTAGGTCTCTATCTCTCATAAGGGTATCAAGAGAAAAATAATTAATGTTGTCTAGAATTCTTAAAAGGATAGATAATAGTAGAAAAATAAAATTTTATAGATGGATACTTATTAGAGAATGAAGGTAGTATTTGTTAATCAAATTAAATTATGATTTTTAAATAAACTATATTAATCTTTTATTAATTTAAATAATTTGACACTTATAACTGTTAAGTGAAGTTTTGATTTCAAGTTTGAATAATGGAATAAATTAACATTGGAATATATATATACGCACCCATGTAGTTTATGTAAAATAAGTGGAATTTAATAGATTCTAAATATTGGCACTTTAGATTAAAAATAAAACATGTTAGAGTTTTATTATTTTACATAAAAACTTTAGATAAAAAAGGGTTCTTCTAATTTAGGATTAGGTATATGGTCAAAGTTATTAAGCATCTTATAGATATTTCTGAATTAATTATTAAAAAAGACTTAAAGTGAAGCATATGTCATAACAAAATACAAGTATGAATTCGATGAGATGAGTCACTAGTTAACACTCCCTTTTTTTATGGTGCGCATTGTTAACACTCTTTAATGTTGTAAACTATAAATTGAGGACTTGCATGAAGTGGAATGATCGTGATCATGAGACATGATGGATGAGTGAGGTGGGAAAATGATGAGGACGCTGCTTGTCTGAAGATGCAGGATGACGAAGGGTTAAACACTTAAATTCGGAATTATTATGCATGTTAGCTGAATTTTGGACACCTTGAATTTGTTGCTACGTTAACAAATCGATTATGAAAATGATGATGCTTTCTTGGCTGCTTGTTTTATACCAATGATTGTAATTGCGGTGACACGGATTTTGCAAATAAGATAAAGAGAGTGCTGTTTTAGTTTGCTAAATTATTTTTTGATATCTAAAGGGTAACTAATGAGAATAAAAGTATGCATATAAGATTTTAAATGATCACTAAAGAGGCTATGTTCTTACCTGGAGTTTCCAGGTAAAAAAAGACTATATTTTATGAATTTTTTTTTTATTAAGCCTACGAGATATTCTTGTACGTACGTAGTTCTGATCGTCCATAATTCTCACTGGACGGTGAGGATACAAAAGTTTATATAATCTTTATGTAGGAGTTGTCTATGTAAGATTTAAACTTGCGTCCTCTTTGAAATTTAATAAATTTGTATAGGTTAATGTCTCACCAACTATGACTTACTTCATTCAAAGGTGTAAAATATGCTTTAAATAGTTTTTAATGAAAGAAAAAAAAATAGTAAGATATATCATGTTATTTTGGTACTACCCGCCAATTATTTATCTGATCATATAACAAACAAGAGAGTTGTCTAAAATGTCAATCAGAGTTGGCTTATTATTGATCTTCTATTCATGTATTACCATGACTTAGGATTTGACTGTTAGATTTTCTCATTTGTATATTATTTATATGTATCTCTATAAATGTGCAATTAGCCTAAGACATACCTAATATCATATTACAGTGAAGTTTCTTATTAGTAAACGATGTAGGAAAAAGGTGAAGGTGGTGACACGATGACAATTTGCCGTTTAATTTTACAAGCCTTGCATCGTGCAGAGTTGAAACCAAGTGATAAGTGATCTCATTGTCTCTCTGTGCAGTAATGGAAGTAAAAAGATGGAGGGTGCAGACCAAAATAGATGATATAAAACATTTTGTGTAAAGTAATTCATTGTAACTTAATTGTTTGTTTGAATTTATTCTTGTAAAATAGCATAATGAAAATTCATCAAAGAGTTAAATCTCAATTAATATATTTCTATAATAAAATAATAAAATATCAATGATATTATAATAATAACTATTTAATTTATAAGCTATAGTAAAGTTTTAGGATTACACACACACATATATATATATATATATATATATACATACAATGTAACACACATATATGATAATCTTAAAACATATATAAGGCATGTGTGAACATGGAACTGGAGTTAGAAAGGAAAAAAAAAAGAACTGAGAAGATGATCGAACAATAACTTCAAGTTAGGGGTATTATGTCTAAGGTCAATTCTAAGGTAAGAATGAGGAAATTACTTGAACAAGGAAGAGAAAGCAAGAAGGAAATTACATGAATATGGAAAACAAACCAAAACATCACCCATTATGTGAGCAGCTTGGAAAAAATGGGTTTTAGGTTGCTATAAATAGGATTTTTAGTGTGTGAATTTTTTTACTATAGTAGAATGTAAGGAATTTTAGGGGAAGGAGTCTGGGGGATTACCAAGAGAGGAGGAAAAAAAAAGTGAGATAAAGAAAGGAAAGAAGTGGCAGTGGGAAAAAATAATAAATAAAAGTGAGGTGCTAACAATGCAATGTTATTTCTATAATTTTAAGGTAGGAAATGAGTCTTTTTGTGAATTGAAAACCATGGATAGATCTAAATATTATTAGATATCTTCTATATATCTCATTTATCTTCTCGTTATTCAACATTATTGACGAAAGTCATTTTATTTTATGTTCTTTACATTTATGTTACTCATTATTTACTTCAAGACACTTTAATTATTATTAATTTACATTTAAAGTTGTTCAGTTATTTATTATTATCATTTAATATTTCTTTAATCTTACGTCATACATTGTTTACTTTCAATCATTTTATTTATTCCTTTATTTATTTTGTTATCATTTATTTTACGGTTCTTTATTTTTATGTTACTTGTTGATTTACTTCTAATTAATTTTCCTATTCCTTTATGTTTAAAGTTATCTAGTTATTTATTATTTTATCATTTCTTTATTTTTATGCTGATCGTCATTTACTCATATTCTCTTAAATTCCTTTATATTAAAGTTACTTATCACTGTCATTTTACTTTACAGTTCACTTATATTTCAAGTTGTCTTTTATTGAAGTTGATAATTATTGATAAAGTTCAATAATGAAATATATTACTTAGAATTGTCAAGCTCATGTTATTTGTGCACTTTTTTTTTTTAAGCTTATGCATTAGTCTATATTTTGTGCACTTTATTCCATTTATTTCACTACTTGATTTTAAGTTTTATTTTATTTATTATGGTTTAATGAATTTACTTATGATATCCAAAATTTCTATTGGGCACTTATTTATTTAAGTTTTATTTATTATTTAAGATTATGCATTTCATATTTATTATGAATTTATGCATTTCTACATTTATTCTAAAAATGTGCATAATAACAAGAGAGTAATGAAAAAAAAGACATTTAAACTTTGTTGTTAACGCAAAAGGCAAAGGGAAGAGATGTGAGGTCTTTTTATGATACATGCTTTGGTTAGTGTGGCGTAAAAGTCTAGTTTTGTCGTCATTATGTTAAAGAGCAACACTAGAATGAGAATTCCCAAAGAGAAAACCTTCAATAATGTGTGAGGCTATCTAGTACATTCTCTTTATGCTATAATATCTGGTTATGTTCATACAAATATATGTGGCCATATGTAGTTTCTGTAAATGCAAGTGGAACCACCATAGTTCAAAATGTTTTATAAATATTTATTCGCTATTGAGAATTTTTCAATTCTTATTCCTATTTTTAGTGGTTTCAGATTAGCCAAGTTATGCTATAAGGAATGTAGTCCTTCAGCTTCTAGGAGCATTTGGAGTTATGATTAAATAATGTGTTCAATCTTATTATGTGTAAATGATAATTTGGTTTGTAAACAATAATGTTTAGTACCTTTTTTCAAAACACTTGATATGTTCTTAAATAACCTAATGTTAGATGTTGTATTTCACTATCTATATTTCCTGGCAATGTCTTTAGAAGGAACAGGTATTACAACAGCGCTAGTGATGCCTATGAGTTTAATAGTGATTAAAAGAGGATGGGGAATGACAGTAACAAGAGTGATGCAAATTAATGGGGAAGTGAAAATATGATTAGCACGTGCATGCGTTTGGGTGAACTAGTGGGTTTAATTAAATCATAATAATAATACAAAAAAGATTGGGGAGGGGTGTTTCCAAGTAGATTGGCTAGGTATCAAGTGTCATTCTCATATTCGATATCCAAATTGACTAATAGATAGGATGTTTGGGTTTACCTGAGCTAACCCTAATTCAACTTGAAAATTTTACTTTGGGTTAAGTCAAATTGATCAAGTAATCGCATTCATTCATATTCATGGACACCCTTAAACAATACTCAACTAGCTTTGAGACATTAAAAGACCTTGCATCAAAAGTAGATAACTACCAAATGTGATCATTGATTAAATTTGAATGCATATACATAAGGCGTATTGAAATTTTTATGTAGTGATCAAAATATAGCTTTTTGGTGTGTCCAATATAGCACTTATAAGTCCTTACACAAAACCATTATTTTTTATGAACATTTGCAAAATTTGACCTTTATTTGTCATATCTTCATTTATATATTGACATTGATATTCTTTTTGTTGAAATTGAGGGATTTAGATAGCAGAGGAAAGAGAGATAATAACAACTCTAGATATTATGAAAATGGGTTGATGTTATGTGTTGTCAAATATTTCTTCGGCACTTTGGATATTACATTGGTCGCAATGAGATTTGAATCTAGTACCTTATGCATCCTGTCCAAACTATTTGCTATTAGACCAATCATAGTGGCTTATGTGTTGTCTAATATACAATGAGATAATCCTATATATAAGCCAAAAATAAAATCTAAATATAATGATAAAATTGATATAAAACAATCTAAGATATAATATGAAATATTTTAAGATATAATAGAAATAGTAATAAATATTTTCTTATTTCTAACACTTTTAATTCCTTGCTATTATCTATTGAAATCCTCACAAATAGCTTTCATCTATATTTATTAAAAATCTAGTCATGCTATAGTAAAAATAGATATATCTTTCTATGCTAAAAGTTTAGGTTAAGCTAACTGTTTGTTCTACTTTAGTGTACCTCAAAGATTTTTTTTATGATTGAAAAAAGAACTCAATTCCTAAATAGGAGAGCAAGGGTACATTAAGTTCACCTAACAAACACTTAAAAACAACCTATGGGCTTTATTAGGGTTTAAAATTGCAATTATGGCTATGAATGCGGTTACGATTATTACAATGGCAAATTATGCAGTTGTCGCAATGCATCTTGCAATCAATATAGTGTGAATTGTTTTTGCGTTTACAACTTTAAATAGTACTCATTACGGCCCTAATAGAGTCATGTTGGGTTGATGTGGTTACATTGTAGTTGATTGATGTGATTTGGTGACACATTACAATTGAGACCTAATGTGGTTGCAATGGTGACTACAACTACAATATTGCGGCCATATCAGGTGAAACATACTAGACATTGAAACAACACAAACAAACAAAACAAGAAATCATAATCACTTGAAGAAACAACACCAATGTATATCGCCCTGAAAACGTGTGAAAATATTTAGATAAAGAAAACATTGAAACGGCAATACAACGGAAAAAAAAAAAACCATTATAGACTTTACCGTAATCAAAGAGTTACTAACAAAAAACATAGCACAAGCACTAAGACAACATAAGTAGTAGGTAAGACATCAAGCACCATCGAAATAGCATGCAACACGAAAATCCAGCAGCATCAACTAGGATAACGGCCTGAAGCACAAGCAATTGGAGCTATAGAAGACTATAGAACCAAAAGTATCAATATGCAGCAATTCCTAGATCTAATATCAATAGCATAATAGATGTATCAAAGCCTCTCCATGACAAAGGGAGAGACACATGCCACAATTGTCCATACTCCTTAGTATAGTATCCGTACAAAATGTATCTTTATCATGACCTATCAAAGAGCAAAGATATTTACCATCAATCCCCTCCATGACTAGCTTGACTTGGATAAAGAATTCTCCATCTGAATTATACCATTAGCCATACCGTCTTCTCACCATATCTAGGTTTACAAGTAGAAAATCCAATGGATAAGGGTATTTCTCGCACCACCCTTTAACCTAAAACTCAAGCCTAAGTTTTATATCTTGTATCTCATTATCCTGAGAAGGTGTAAAGTTTTTAAAAATCATGAGTTTTAAACCCTCCATCCAGTCCATATGACAACATACATCAATTAAACCCATAACTTCCTATCAAAATCATAAACCAAAGCTCCCAACCATGCTTCAAAAAATTTTACAAGATTCTCCGTCATACACCATTGAAGTTTCCACCACCTCAAATAATTGTACTAGATCTTCCAAGTTACCTTACATTGGGTTGGGGGGGGGAGTTGCTCCAAGGTCTCCTCTTCATCCATGCAAAAACAACACCTAAACTCATTAGCATTAGTGCAGTTGAACCTGAAAAGTTTGTCATTTGTGTTAAGATGCCACTAAAGAACGAACTACATGAGGAGTTCAACCCACGATGGAGCTAAACCTCTCCATGTCTTCTTCCCTTCAATCCACTATGAAGAATCACCAACTATATTCTTAAAAACCTACAATGAAAAAGAGCAAACAAAAAATTCCAATAAGTTCATAATTTCAAAGACTCGCATCATCCCCTATCAAGTGATGTTGATTTATGGCAGGAGCTCGTTCACCAATTGTTCTTCCTAAGTGAATAACATTCTCCTCTGCTATAACCTCCAAATTCATGAACCTTCCACCCAACCACCCATATGAGAGACATAAGCCTCTTTCTAGGCACACATAAACTATAGAAAGCCAAGGAAACGTTGTCTTTAGGCATGTATCACCAATCCAAACATCATACCAAAACTTTGTTGTATTTCCCCTTCCAACCCTCCTAGCTAACCCTCTTTGTAAATAAATATTTAATATATATATGTATATTGAAATAAAATAAATACATATATTTATATAGAATAGTGTTGTATTGTACACTAGTCCCTCCTTATCACTCAATTTGTCCATTTTTTAATATTTTTTTGTTACAAAGCATATGTCAATTTATTATATCAAGGAGTATTAAATTATTTTTTTCCAATTTTATCCATAATATAGATAGTTATGTTATTATTAATGGCAGTACGCAAATCTTTAATAAGGATGATCTAGTCCATTTATATATTTTTTTACTATTACCAAGATACATTTATTATTTTCTTAATCTATATTTTTTTTAATTTTCGAACAAATGGAGTGAGAATGAGGAAGTAAATTTTAACATACAAAAGTAATCTACCTCTTTGAAATTCCCCAATTCCCACCATTCTTCATTTCCATTTTATTGAAAGTCATAATAATTACTATGTGTGTTATTTTTGGGAATAGATATATAAGGGCACTTTGGGAGTAATATTGCACGCTAATTAACTGATAATTAATTTCTCTCCTGGCAGAATCTTATGGTCCCTTTGATTAACTAAGTGAATCAACCTATAAAAGAAAATAAAACTCTATGTTAAAATCTAGCCATAAATAAAAGTAAAAGATAAGAGAAAAAAGCAATGCAAATTTGGCCAGCTTGATGCGGATGTCTTTTCAATGAACGACCACGCCCCCTGGATGCTGTACAGTTTAACCGAAAATAAACTCATCTAATTAGAAATTATTCCTTGGTCAACTTGGAAATTTTAGTTGAGTTGTGTTTGCATAGATCAAGGAAGGTCAACCATCATCATCTCGAACAGTGACAATCCAAGGACCACAACAGAATGAGTAGGAAGAACAACGAAAGAAAAAATTAAAATAAGAGCAAAAGAAGTTTTATACGAATCTCGTTTGCAGAATCATATATATTGGACACTTGAATCTTGAAAGGGTCCAAATTCCACAAGATGCTTACGTTTTTCCCTCTCTAAAAGCTTTTGCTTGGTATTAAAAATCAAATATATATATTATAAATCTTTCCAAACGTGGCAAAAGCCTCCCTTAATGTATTTACAATCTCTCCTTCCTTTTCTTTTTTCTCCCTTATTCTCTCTATTAATATATAATTGTCCCATAATAAAAATATTTAAAATCAATCCAAATCAAACTGAAGTAAAAAATTAGTCCAAAAAAATTGATAAAAATTAATTTAAATTGATTCTTATTTTGTGAAAACTAATCGATTCAACTCAATTTTTGGTTCTTATTTCTAAAATTGAACCAATAGCATGTTATATTAATAACTATATATATATATATATATAATACAAAATTATTCAAATATCATATTGTTTTTTTGGTGCTTTTGAAATATTTTATATCATATTTTAACTCAATATTTTAAATGTTAAATTATTTATTTTTATTTTTATACTTTTGAAATTATATTATTACTCGCAATTAAGTTTAAATTTAGAACATCCCATGCATATTACCCAAACTTCTTATCACCAATCCTAGTGGCTTTCAATTATCTATTAATTCTTTTAATTTAACCATTATGATTTTTATTCAAATCTTTTATTATTTGTTTAACTTATTAATAAGTAGTATTAAACATTAGTATAACTTTTAAAATTAATTTAGATTTTATAGTTTTATAATTATGATTAGTTTAGTTCAATGTTGGTGAAAATCAGAAATTGAATCAATCCAACATAATTCAAATTGGTTTGGTTATTCAAATAGAATCAAACCAAACCTAATTGAACCTAAATAAAATATATTGTTCAGATTAGTTGGATTTTATCTCAAAATTGATGCGTATAGATTTCATAACATTCAAATAGATTCCTCAAACTCCCAAAAATGATACTATAATCTACTTCCTTCATTCCTTAATTACAATCATTTTAAGTTACAGCTTGGAGTTAACAAACACATAAATGCTATTGATTTTTTTAAAAAATATATTTAAATTACCCTATATACAGTCCACTAATTTTTTCTCTCTTTCTACTTTCCAATTAACAATGAGGGATAAAATTGGTATAAAACAATTAATTTTCTATTGAAATATTAAAATGACAATCAATATGGAATAAATTTTTTTTCCTAAAGTGACTATAATTAAGGAATGGAGGGAGTGCAAGTAAATGCTTTTTAGTTCTGTCTCTCTCTCTCTCTAATTTAATTCTTTGTTAAAAAAATTATTTCAGATCAAAATGAAAGCAAAATCAAAAGATGAAACACAATCTTTGTATTGTTATGGACTGGTATAATTTAAGTTAGTTTTTGATCAACTCATTAAGTTAATAAATGTGCATTTGCAGCTTGAAAGTTAAAATATTTGATGTTCTAGATTTGAATCTCATTTTGAATCATCTATTGTAAGTCTAACAACGCATAATTGATTCTTTTTTTTCCCCCTAGACTATTAGTGTTTATGATTCATTAAGTTTCATTTAAAACTCTCCTACGGCTGTATTCTCCTATCTTTCATATATCTCTAATTAAATGCAGAAGCACTATGGTGTGGTTAAAAAACTAATAGCACCTTTTCCAGAGAGTACTATGGTGTGGTTAAAGAGAGGGATTTGAATGACAAGAAAATAGGGTGTTAATTATTTTTCATTTTTAAATTGACAGAATTATAAAATAGTTATAAAAATAAATAACGGCTGACTAGAATGCTATATATGATATTCACCAAAAACAAACAATACTATATATGATAATCCTTTATTTTATTTTCTTATTTTCAAATATTTTTAAATAAAATAATATTTAGTTAAAAAATCTCCCCTTTTATGTTCTATCCAAACATATCCTCAAGAGATTCACTATCTTTCGATGTTGAAAATTGATATGTTGGTTTGTGAATCAGCACTTTAGCATCTTGATCCTCGTTTTTGAGCATATTCAAAATTTGTCCCTTATACAATGATATTTTTCTTTGATTCCTAAAAGTGTAATATTATTTCAACACTTAAAAATAGATATTTAATTGAGCTATTTACTCTATTATTATTGGACATAATAGATGAATGAGAATAATGAAAGTCGCCATCACATTTAATGGGGATAGAATATGTGTCTCAATTGAATATTTGAGATAATCAATTTAGAGTGTTGAAATAATCTTCTTTGATTGGTAAAAATATCTCTCTATATATATAGCATTTTTTTAATGTCATTCTTTCTATTTTGGTTGTTAGATATATATATATATATATATATATATATATATATATATATAAATGGATTCTATCAAGCGGATACCAGTATCTAACTTTGTAATTCCATTAACCTGCATGTCTTGCTTCCAACCAGGTACAAAAAAAAAATTGCCTTGCATTTTTCTTATTCCTATAAGTGGTAGTTTGCCCTTTCTTAATTTGAAAGGACAAAACGCAACTCCATATGTTAGACTGTGTGCATTGAACAGGCTGCAATCAAGTATGTTCATGATGCTCCTACGAATCTAACCCGTAGATCAGAGATTCATAGCTTAGGATGTATAGCATTTGGAAATTGAAGGTTGAAACTGAAACAAATGCATTTCATCCATCTGTTGATGCCTTAATGGGCCACTTTTTTTTCACTTAATTTATTTTTCTGTTCTTGGTTTTTGACATCTTTATAGAACAAAACAAAAACACTTATATTTTCTTTATCAAATCCAAGATAATCAAAATAAAAATTTCACACAAATTTTTATTTAATAATTTGTTTTATAATTCTGCTTCTGTGTTCTCTTCTTTTCCTGGCCCTTGTGCATATTATTTATTTGGTGCTATACGGCTCTGGTTGGCTGACATTCCAGTCATCGTCCCCACCTCTTTTTGTTAAACTAATGCATAAAGTATCTTTTTATAAACTATGATGCTTAATTAACTTTCATGGGTGGTTGTGAACCTTGTGATGCTTCTTTATCCTTTTATCATTTGAAATCACACTAATTATGAAAGCTTATATGACTAATTATGGATTATAGAACTGCTGACCTATGGTTACGTGGTCATTGAGGAGAGGATAGGGTCCTCACGATGGATTCAAAATGTGTGATTAAGCCCCTTTACTTTAATCCAAGATGGGCCATGTGTTAACAAGGCAACCAGATACCAATGAAAAGGGGATTATAGATGATTGGTTGGTCACTGCTGTGTCCTTCATTTAGTGTTTGACAAATAAAAAATGAGGAAGAGGAAAAAAAAAAAAAAGGCATAAAAAGATGGAGCACTAGTTGGAGACACTCAGACACATGAGTGTGCGTTTCTTTATGTGGTTCCTTGTTACTTTTTATTATTTCACCCAACTGTAGGTCATAGTAATTTTTGTGGGGAAGCGAGTAAAAAAGATTCCCTATTCAAAGGTTCTTATGTCCTAGCTAGCCTCTGAAGTTTGATAATGATATATATAAATAATATTGAATTTTTTTTTTGTCCCTCTAATTTGACTGAGCTTCTATGGTCCTATATGCTATATATCTCTCATGCCAATACATTGGATTTTAAAATTGTTCGAGGAGTAAGTTTTACTCAAACAAACCATAGACTAATAATTTCATCTGAACAAAATAATGATACTCTTGAAAAGAATATTCAGAAGAAAAGGACGAGAGGGAATGTAATAATCAAACAACTTCTTCCAAAGCCAGCGATCTACATGCATGTGTAATCCAACTAATGGGTGCATAGTTTGCAGGAGGATCAAATATCAAGCAAAAGATTGAAAAGAAAAGAGAGAACAAAAAAGTGGGGAGGAGATTTTCCAAAGTTCTATCCTAGCTCTATCATATTGGACAGTGCGATGATTAAGTATATATATCAACATCAATCATCTTATGAGTTAGTATTATCACAAATGCCATGAATTCAAAATATAGTGTATAGAATATGTTTTTAGTTTTATTTGATTGGTTATTGAGTTATGTTTAATTTATTGAAAGCACTGGATTGAGGGATTTTTATTTTTTTATTTTTAGAGAGAGGAAGATTTTAATTTAGGCAGATAAAACAAAAAAAATTAAATAAACAAATTAATTATCTAGTTTAGAATGAATTTAATTAAATTACCGCTTTAAAAGAAGTGAAGAAAACAAAAGTGCTGTTTGGCCTCAATGTTGTCATATGAATTGTGTTATACCAAACAATCAGGATTCTTACACAATATAATTAAGAAAATGAATATTAAATGAAGGGAGATAATATTATACTGTACTGCTTGCTCTTTTAACAATTAACAATTACAGTATATTATTCTTATAAAATAAAAGTGCTTTTAACTATTTTTCTTTTAATATTATCACATTAGAAGCTATTCTTGCCTAGATTTTGGGCGGAGTACGGGTGGGTAGGATCCAGAAAGTAATTTTCAGCTTTTATTTTTTATTTTTTTAATTTTAAAGTTTTATAAAAAAATTAAAAATAAAAAATAAAAAATAAAAATTAAATTTTATAATTTTAATTGTTTTGCTTATAAAATCTTAAAAAATAAAAAATAAAAATTTATTTTCTATTTTCTCGCATCCTAAAAAAATCAGTGGTGATCATTTCAGTAGTTTTCATGAGCACTGGGATATGGGAGTTCTTCTTTAACACGTAAGGGGTCGTACTTGTAAACTTGCACATGCTCAAGTCATTAAGGCCAGCTAGATAGAAAATTTAACACATCTAGACATAATCCAAGTGGAAGTATTTATAATAAAGAAAATGTTATTTCAACATTCATATAAATATGAATATTTATAATAATATGAAAAATGATGAAAAGAAAATAAATTTAAAAAAAATAAGTGATGAGATTAATATATTTTATGAATAGGATATTTTAATGTTTGAAAATGTTAGATATTAAAATAACATTGTAAATATAATAATTGAACTCGTAATGGTTAAGCCCGTTAAAGAAAGACAACGTAACGGTAAGTGAGTCATAAATAACGTGGTTAATAAAGAACCTAATATTCTTTTCAAAATTATTAGACCATATGTAAGTGTGTGAGCGTTATATTTAAACTAGTAAAGGAGTAATTCACGTTTGCTACACTGAAATATTTAATACGTAATTCATAAATAAATATATATAATTATTTATTTTAATTTATAATATTTAATAATTATATAAAAAAATATAAAATGAGTGATTATATGTACTTATAGAGTATATTAAATATACTTTAAAAATAATATGCAAAAATTTCTCCTATCAAAGAACACATCATTCTGAACAAAGGTACCAGTCCCGTCCAAAATCATAGAAAAATGAAAGGAGTAGTTAGAGGACTTGCGTGGATCTTAGTAGGCAATTAACCTCATGATGCATAGTTAGTATAGGATATTGAGGAATCAGGGGACAAGCAACCCTATGAGATCTAGGGCAATAGGTTTTGGCAATGTTGTTTGCACACACATTAGATGCAAAAGGTAGTTAGGAATATATGCTCGGTCGTGTTGAATTTGGCAAAGATGTTGCAATCAATTTAGCAATACCCAGCGAAAGAGGGGCTTTTGACTTGTTTTGGCGCTAGAAATATATAGGAGAGGGACTCTATAAATGTCAAAGAAATGCCCTTTCAGATTTGGGATAGGGCACTCAGCCCCTAATATTAAATTAAAGCAAATTAGTTCTGCAATCTGCTAACCTTTCAAAAGCACAAGTGACTATACACATTAATTAAACCTTTTAATCTGTTTGGTCATTTTCTTTGTTGTCACAGATTGAAAAGCAGAAAAGGATAGCACAGGTTCTCTCTCCCGTATTTCAGACAAAAGCTAAATTCATGTGCTAGTGTGTGTGTGTGTTTTTTTAATTTTATTTTGTAGAGCTAAAAATAAGAGGATTTAATTAGGTTTCATTACAACTCTTCACAAATATAAAAAAACATTATACCCTGAGGCAGTTAACAAGTTAATCTTATGGGTAAATTACACTCATTTCTCCTAGGACTTGATGAAATTCAAACCCTCCGCTCTATTTATTTGTAAAATTTATTTATAAAGATTGAGTTTGTAAAATTATTACACTAAACTCTCCTTTATTGCATAATGAACAGGATATTTATGGGAGATAAGTGTCATCTGGACAAATAAGAGGAATCAGGATAAAATCTCATGAAAAGTCAATATAAATTACCCTAATAATGAAGAAGAAGAAGAAATGTGAGCCAGTTTGATGTGGGATATAGAATTCTTTTTGTAATATAGTGTTGATGATTACTTTTTGCAAAATTTAGGATTAATTTATCAAACATTTTAAATTTTCAGGTATTATGTTGAAAATTTTTATTATTTAAGAACCAATTTGTCCAGTGATTCTTTTTTCTTTTTTGTTGTCAAGGATTACTTTGAGGGCCGAGTTTACTCTTAATACTATGTAATGCTAACATTAATTTGAACATTATTCTATACTTCTTTTTTCATTCATATACCCCATACTCCTAGCTAGTCCATCTACTCTGGATGTGATGTAGATGAAGCACCTAAAATCTACCCAAAAAAATAATCAAGAATCTGAGGTAATGGCCAAAGAGACCAAGAAAAGGCAGAGGAGGAAGGGTCCAAACCAAACCAAAGCAAATGGGGGCAGTGTCCCTACGAAGTCACCAAGAAGTCAAATTTTCTTTGTATTCATATATACACATTGAGAACGAAGGAAACTAAAAAAGAAACAAAAAGATCTTTGGGGATATATATAGGATTTTGCAAAGGATTGTGTTATTCTTTCCCACCAGGTGGTGAAGGGTGTGTGGAAAATTGAGGGATATGCAAGGGAGGCTTTATTTGTGGGTGGGTTTGTGAAATCCACTCCCACCACTATGTACAAAATAACAAAAGCCCCCTCTCAAATGATTTTGATGAGAATGATTATACAAGGGAAAGGGGCACAAGAAAGGTCACTGTTCCAGAGGGAGGGTATAAGCCCACAAAATGGGACAAATAAGCATGAGAATCTTGACTATACCGGCTTAATGCCAACTGCCAATAAGAACGTGCAAATGAATCAATTTCCCAATATCCCCGTTTTTGTTTTTCCCCTCTGACATTGTCTACACCTTATAAGCAATATGAAACAAAATGACATGTTTATCCAAAAGAAAATAGATAAATTTCCCCTGTTGATGTTGGCTTGAAATTAGATAAATTTTTTATTTGTTAGTCAGAATAAAATAATAAACAAAAGCGACATAAAATTCAAACTCAAAATTTATGATTCTAATCCATTTTCGATTCTAAATGAATTAGACTTAAATTCTATATCACAGCCCCAATTTTGACGTCCAAAAACAGAACGTAAGGGCTTGTTTGTTTTTTTTTTTTTAATTTTTTTGTTTTCTGTTTTATAATTTTGTGAAGAAAATATTGAAAATAGTAAAAATAAATTTTATTTATAGTTTTTATCTTCTATTTTTACTATTTCTTTAATAAAATTTCAAAAACAAAAAACACATAAATGGAAATTGAAACCAAATAAACCCTAAGTGATTCATATTTTTGGGACGAATTTAGGAATTGCCACTCTGAATAGAAACTTATTTAACCATCGCATTTGGTCTAAAATTGCATGAGTAATTTAAATACTTTATTTAAGAAAGTCATATTTTTTATTATGAATATTTCTAACTTAACATAATATGTGATTTGCTTTTTCCACTTTTATTATTCAGACTATTCTTTCATTACTCATTAGACATGTCTCAACTGAAATCTTGGAAAACATATCCTTAGTTTGAAAGTTAAACTAAAATTTTATCTTTGAATCCATTATTTAGGCCGGGCTAACTTTCACCCTCGGTTATTAGGGGGCTAACTTTCACCCTAACATGCTTAAATTCATCATTTCTTGCTAATTAATGGTTATTGAAAAGACCGGCAAACCTTATCTGTCATAGTAAGCATGCTATATTCATAATGAAAAGATTAATATTCAATTTTTTTTTTTTGTTGGGTTGGGTTGAGGGGAGAGAGAAAGAGAAGAGGGGGAGGGAGGGCAATGGCCAAGAGAGCTTCATAATCATAAGACTACTCAAAGAGTTGGCCTTATTATATAATAATGATGCCTATGAAGATATATTCCGATCAAAGAGGAAAATAATAATAATAAAAAAATAACAATGGTCCATTAAGAATTACATGTCAAGGCATACATCGATCGTAATTCTTTCCTTAATTTTCTTCATTCGAATTTCTATTTCAATTAAGATTTTTTTTTTTTGATTGATCAAAGATGCCCAACCAACCAAATCGATTGGGATTCAATTAAGAAATTTATTAATTATATATAGTAATATTTTTTTTTGGGTAAGGATATAAATATACTAATATGAAAATAAAGTATTTATTACGATGAAATCACAAAAATAAAAAATTTTATTGTTTAAATGATTAAAAATATTTAACTTACGATTTTAGTGGATAAACCGACGATAATTATCCTTTATAAGAGCACTCTCAGCAAAATTCTCTAATAAATTAATTAGCCAAGGAAATGAAGGTTGGAGAACCAAATTTGTAGCTTTGGTCGACATTCATCAATTGTTATAAACATTTACATGTTGTAGTATGATTGGGTTCGCTCCGAGTTCCACAACCAGTTCCATGCAACTTCCAACAAAATCATAGTGCAGGGAGAGATGACGAAAGGAAGAGAACAAAGGAAATTGATTATGAACTTTGCTTTTCTTTCCTTTGACATAATCAATTTTGCCCTTGGCATGGACAGTCTTCAATCTTCATGCAATTGTTTGCTTTTCCTTTTTAGAGACCATTGAAGGATTAAAGGCTGCAATAACAAAATAAAAAAGAAAAAAGAAAAATCGTTATTGGAGATTGACTAATTATACTAACGTGGACATTAGGAAATAGTAATTGTTAGCAATTGGACATTGTCTTTGTTAAAGCTCATCAGCATCATGTTGCCCTCTTCCTCTTGCAACAAAATGATGAGCCTCTCTTACGGTTTGGACTCACCTCTTTTTACATATCAAATTGAAGAGCTTCATGTTGAAAAGCTTAGTGCCAAGCCCGGGAAGAAAAGTACAAACATGTGTGACAAAATCCTAACGAAGACAAAGGCTATATTTGGGAGATGTACTTCTTCTCGAGTCATTTATAAGTAATCCTGCAAACGTTTTATTGAATGTGGATCTTGAATTCGGGGTGTATTATCCTCAACTTAAATTCTATTGCAACAATGAAAAGAGTGTTTTCATTTTTTCTTTCAAAAAGCAATCTAGGATAACACCCAAACTAAGCATCTATCCATCAGTATCTTGAGATTAAAGTTAAGCACACTTAGTTTTTGTGAATGGAATGATTTAGAATGTTGATGATTTTTATTAGGTAATTTAATAGTAATACTTTAATTTGGTGAGTTCAGAGGTTCTCACAAGGTCCACTCTATTTAGGGATGACAATTGGTAGGATGCGGGAAGGAGAGTCCCTCACCCATTTCCTCATGCTTTAATTTTAGAGTTCCTCTATCCCCATTTCTCATGCTTCCTCCTTCAACATTTTTAGGCTAATTAAATTGTTTAAATAGATTTTCTTCGTTTTTTAAAACTTTTTTTTGGAGTATCTATCCATGGATCCCTGTAGGGGTTGGGAACCATGGATCCTTCATAAAAAAATTAAAAAAAAAATAGAAAATTCATATAAGCAATTTAATTAGCCTAAAAATTTTGTATAACAATAATAAAAAGGAAAACCTAAAAATAATAAAGTTGATCAAAGTCTTACTACTCATAATCTTACATTATCATCGCTAAATTGTCAAATTTTAAATTAAGTCACAACTATTACTAGAACATCATAATAAACAAACATAAAATTGAGAGTCAAACACTAAACATCATTAATAAAAACACTAAATAACTTCATTCATAATCTTCATGTTTGAACTTGAGTTCCACTTCCATCTAGATAAAAAAAGAAATACATAAACTGATTAATGTCATAACAAAATTGCAACTATAGCAGATCTAGTATATGAATAAACTTTTATCCCAACACCATCAATATTAATATTCTTAAATATTATGAGACATTGCGAGTCTTTTCTTTTTAAATTACCAACATAACTTCAAGGCATATCTCTCAACGGGCGCGAGGCATAATCCCCATCCTCATTTTGGGACCCTCTTTTGCTGTTGTGGTTTTCAGATCTTCCTTAGATCCTGACTTCATTGTTAGGAAAGATTTTGTTGAATCTTGGATGGTTAGTGTGGTTCTTTAATCCTAGAAGGTGGTTATGTGATGAAGAGGTGTTTTCGAAATTGGTTTGGCTTGATATATCAGGTGGCCCCCTTTATGCTTGATCTTACTACAATTTGCATATTATTGCGAAGCAATGGGGTGCCATCATCGGTTTTGATAAAACCACCATTTCTGAGAAATTATTTTTTGTTGCTAGAGTGTTGATTGAAACTTGTAAGAAAGAACCAAATTACTAGAAAGTTAGTGCTTAGTATTGGCGAGATGGAGCTTGAGGTATAGGTAAAAGAAAAGGATGTGTGTGTGATATTTTAAGTCCATGTGTCCCCAGCTTGGCCTTAGGATTTACCTAGGATCCACCCAGTTGCCAAGAAGGCCCCAAGTTGATTAAATCACGAAAAGTGCAAAACCAGGTTCCCTTGAGACCACTATAGTGGTCGGCCATATCAGGATCGTCAAAACGATGCAGTTTCATTAAAACACCCTATGCTATATAAACGCATCCATAGGCTCAAGTTAGACACCCTTGCCATCCTCAACACTCTCTATGTCTCTCCCTCACGTTTTCCTTCTGCTCTTCCTCCTCCCCAAGTTTCCGGAATGATTTACATGGATTTTAGCCAATTTCCTTTGTCTTTTTATCTAGTTTATGAATTAGGGCATTATCAGGCATGATTTTCTCACAACATTCTTCCTCCATATCCTTCCAAATTTAGTTCTTAGCAATAATATAAATTGTTTATATTTTCATTATGCCCTTTGACAATTACCGGTGCAATCCTACTCTCTAAAGTCAAGTTGTCAGTGAAACGCACTCCCAACTACCAACGGTGAGTGAGTAGTTGATTAGGCTATATATATTTTAGCCATTAAAATTATTTTAGAAAATGATTATTATTGCTATTATCATGAAAATCATATTTTGGAAAAAAAACTCATGGGACCATTGTTTATTGCATGATTGTCAGAAGGTGTCACCAGTTCAAATTATATTATATTTTAGAAATATTATTATTATTATTATTATTTTAGCAGGATAACCTAGCTAGTTACTATAATACAATTAAGGAGATAAAATAGTATGTAACTATTTGATAGTTACCGTATGAATAGCAGTCATAATAGCTTAGCAAGAACAAATATGATGTTGTGTAAAGTTTTAATTATATATACAGAGAGCCCAACCTAATATTAGAACTGAGGTAAACAACTAGTAAGTGCCCAATTAAAATAGGAAATAGTAATGCTTATGTCATGACCCGATTTGGACACGTGACTAGCACGTGAGGAATCTCATTCCCACATAAGCCTCATGACCTATGTACTACTTATATGCATATTTAAATAGAAAAATTCATTTAAAACATAATTTTATTTTCTACATACAACTCACCTGTTCTCTAAATCAAGATAATTATAACTAAAATTTCATAATCAAAATCTAAAATCTGAAATCGTAGTATCATCCATATAGCATATAAATATATATATTAACCTCTCTTATCCAGTTGTTTAGAAATAACCAAATCCTTTAAATACAAACCATAATACGATCAAGTATGCAAAATGCAAAATACTCCCTATATGAATTAGGATTCCAACCTACAATGACATCGGAGTACTCTAAACTGAATCAAGAATGCTTCACTCAAGTGAAGGTCACCAATGAATCTCTATTGCTGTTAAGATGTAAGAGGCTGGAAGAATCTAGCAGTACTATATATGTAAATAGGAGAAAGGAGAGGGATGAGTTTTTATACAAAAATGTGAGTGAATCCCACTTGAAACCTCCATCATGAGACACCAAAGGAATCATGCAATAAATCAGAATAACAGGAATAGTATAAAGCTTTAAAACATTTCACATAAATATATTATATAACCAAATCGCGTTTACGTTTAAGATCAATAACAGGATCTAACTAGAGAAACAGGAATCTCTACTATATGGTTCCTTAAGAACTGAAATGTGCTGCTCTATGATCCATCAGGGATCTAATGTGGACATCTAAAAGGTTCCATTCTCTACTCTATGAGATTGTCCTTTGAACAACTTGGTACCAAGGTTAAGAATCATTCAGTTAACTTGCCCTGTTCTGGACAGCTCCGTTTATATGTCACGACCAACAGAGAACGTGGACACGTGAGGAATCTCATCCCACATAAGCCTCGTAACCTCTAAGTCTCTTTATATGCATAAAATAATATACTTTTTATTCTAAAATCATAGTTTCATCTAAATCTCTATTTAAACTTTATATTTGAAATTATATAACTGAAATACTTAATATATGAAGCTTTGATAACATATTAATCATACTCTAAAATCAATTTAACTTATGAATTGAATCATAATTTCACCTCTAGTTTACACGTATCTTTAATCAAACTCTAGAATTTCAATTTATACTTATAAATTGAAAACATATACATGGTTATTCAAATACTGAAATTAAATACATAATCTAAAATCTATGCACCTTCCCCCGCCATATTTAGTACTCTACTCTAACAAGACTCTAAACTAAGCTTTACTCCAAAGTGGGACTCACCATTGAGAACAACTTGCCAAACCTAGGTTGAACAACATCCTGACCTGCAACTATGAGGAGGAATGGAAGGGGTGAGTCAACGGACTAGTGAGTGAGCTCTTACCTATCACCCACATGGGACAACCAAGAATATATATATTACAATATACATGCAATGATCATAAACCATTTGATATTTATGTGCATATCTATATAGAAAGATATATCTGTATTTATGAATTCATAGAAAAACATCTCTAAATCCTTACTCTATCAAGAAATCATTTCTGGACATATACATAACAGCTCTTAAATCAAATGTTTTCTGAAAAACATCAATATCCTCTGAAAACATAAATAACAGTACTCTAATAAAGAAACAAGAATCTCTACTCTAGGGTTCTCCAAGAACCAAAATGTTCTGCTCTATGATCCATCAGGATCTAATTTGGACACCTAGCTAGGTTTCGTTCTCTACTCTAGGAGATTGTCCTCCCAGGATAACTTGGTACCAAGGTTAATGATCGGGTTCAGCGATTAACTCACTGCCTTCTCTTTAGCTACTGTATAGTCTCTAGATTATAAATTAATCATTCCTTTAAAACTCTACTCTTGGCTCTTTTTTGGGTCTAAAACTCTATCATATAATTACTCTATTGTTGAAATCATAAGATCTCTAATATACATAAAATTATTTAAATCTAAAACTTTTGAAACTCTGAAAGCTCTGGACTCATATAACTCTAACAATCTTACTTTAGCATAACTTGACTATGAAATCATGCCCAATGGATCACTCACTTGTAGGCATTTTAATTTCAAGCCCATAGAGTATGTATTTGGCAGTTGCTACGAATTATATGAATTCCATACTTCTGAGTATCATAAAACTGAATTTTTAAAATATCATCTCTCAAGCTAATATCTTTCATAATTTAATAACTCTAATATCATACTTTGAAATGAAAATGTTCAAAATCATAAAACCTCTACGTTATAATAACATCTCAGTTCATGAAATTTAGTTATACTCTGTTTGACATTATTGCCAAAATATCTTAATCAATATTCTAAAATCATATTTGAAATCTCAAGTCTTAAAACACATTTGATAAAATAACAACTTATTAAATCACATATTCTTGCATTGAATCTCTTAGAGTTGCACATAAAATATTTTCATGACATGCAATCTATTAATCGCGATCCCATGATTTTCTAAAAATATATTTTTCATCCTATTATCAAAATCATGCTCTTTGTCTAGCTTGCCATCCTTGCAAAATCATATATATAATCATATTTTCATCTCTAATTTCATATTTAACAATAATCGTGCATAAATATACTCATAATGCTTAAAAGTAAGGACATGAGTTTGAACCCACTTATCGTTAGAAGCCGGGAGTATGTGAGCACCACCAACTTTACCTTGGGAGCTTGCAATGGCACCAAATACTACCATCGAACAACATTGACCCAAGATCAAACTCTATTAACCTCTAGACAATCTCTAAAACAACTCTAACAACATTAGGAGAGCACCTACACTTGACAACAATGGGAGAAAACATAACCCAAATCATAGAACATGTAAAGGAAAGGAAGGAGATGATAAAACCAACACAAACCCTTACCTTTTATCTTCGAGGATAAAGATTTGATGTTGGATTGAGTGGAAGAGAGTCAGGAAGAGTTTGGGGATGATAGGGCTCAATTTCTGAATGAGAAACCCGAGCTTGGGTGTTTTTATAGGAGCGGGGATCCCACTTATCAAAACTATGTCGTTTTGCAATGTGCTGGCATTGGATATGTTCACTACAGCGAACCTAGAAACAACTACTCACTTGGCGAGTTTGCTCCTGAGAATCTAGCAACAACACCCCAACAACATCCTCAACTTATTTACATTTCTTAATTTTAAGTTAAACTATTAACTTTAAAACATAAATGTAAATAAGGAAATACCCCTCATTTGGATTCAAATAAAATATCAAAAAAATCAAAACCACAACCATTCAAAATCCAAATTTTGGGTTTTAGTTCAAATCTGAAATTCTCATGACTTTCTAAATTTGTGGTCTAAAAATGAAACGTTTAAGGGTTTTATAAAAATCATTAAAAATCATTCTTCAACTTATTTTCCCTTTAGGAACAATTACCAGAACTTTTGATCCCAAGAAAGTGACTCTAACATATAGCCCTCCAAGGAGGTGTAGGTCCAGACTTAGTGAAGTTCAAGACCCGGTGGGTTGGGACCCTGAGGCCATACAAAACTTGTTTACTCACGTGTACACTGGGTATTACATAGTATCAAACAGAAAACTAAATATTTTCTCTATAACCCACAATGGCTTCTACCATAGAGTTCAAAACTTTCTCATATAATAGTATCCAATACCAATAGTCATAAAATCATTATAACAGCTCTAAACGTTAAATTCACAATTCAACTTTTCATAATCTCAGCCTAACAACAATGGTCCCATGGTTTTTATAAAATCATATAGTTCATGCTATTTTTTTTGAAAAAAAACACATTTTTCATCATCTCAATAAATCAATAGAAATCTCTAATCTCTTAGTAGAAGCTTCTAAAATCATGATATAAACCATATTTTCATGAAAATAACTCTAATGCATAACTTAGAGATCACATATTTGAACCTACTCATCTGGAGTGGTAGAATAAACAGGATTGACATCAATAGGACCTTGGGAGGCAGAAATGACACCATTATCTATCAGGAAAGAAATAAAACTCTAGATCAATCTCAATAACTTTACTCTAACCTCCATCAATGGTGGAAGAACATTATGACATCAGAACAAGGAGGAACTCAAGATCTAACCCTACGAACAAGGAAGAATAGAGAAAATAGGAAGCAAAACTAGAGAATCTCTCACCTTTAAGCCTTGGAAGTGAAAGATTGGTGTTAGATTAATGGAAATAAGGTATGAAAGGGGTGGAGAGGTGAGGGTTTCATGTTTTGGGGGTGAGGGTTGTGTTTTTGTGTTTAAAACCTGAAATAGGAGTTTCTAATGAACTGATGACCAATGGGGCGGTAAATGACCACTGAGGTGATCCTTCCTAGCTGTTGCATCGCCTTACTCTCGTGACCGTTGGGTGGTCATATGACCACTGTGGTGGTATCCTTATTTTACACAAGTTAATGTTTTCATTTATTTTACTCTCTATTAACTTTAAAACATAAATATAAATATGGAAATACCCTCCATTTGGATTAAAATAAAATATCATAAATCAAAATCCCAACAAATCAAAATCCAAATTTTGGGTTTTAGTTCAAATCTAAGAATCTTCAAGATTTTCTAAACTTGTGGGTTAAAAACAAAGCGTTTAAAGGTTTCATAAAATTCATTAAAAATCATTCTTTAACTTATTTTCCTCTTAGAAATAATTATGGGACTTTTGATCTCAAGAATATGATTCTATTATGTAGCCCTCCAATGACGTGTAGGATCGAGACTAAGCGAAAATAAGGACCTTAATTTGTCTAATGACACGTGTACTGCTCTAAATTCTCCTAGGTAACAATATACCTAGGGTATTATAGCTTAGCGTGATTAGATTTAGCCAGTTGATGGAGAATAGTTAACAGCTAAGTTATACAAATGGATGATTACATACTTATTATATATTATAGGATTAACAACCTAGAAAAATAAGAATGACCTAAGCAACAATTAAAGTTTAATTAATAGTTGTCAAGTATCATGATGTGACTCAGTCAATTAATAGAAATTAATTAATAGCTTTTGCATCCTCTGTGATTAAATTATGGGTTAGTTATTAGTGAATAAGAAGTGTTTGGTATAGCAAGACTAGCTTTAGTTTATGGGTATTATTTAACTATTATCAATTCTAAAATTAATTTATTTATATAGTATGAAAGACCCAACATCTTCTTAGCAATAAATAAATAGGTAAATAATAATTAAAGGTTCATAGTTAGATTATTAGTATTGTTATTATTATTGCTATTATTGTCACAAGTGGATTAGTAGATAGTATAACACAAGCAGTTTCGACATAGTATTTAATATTGAATTGTTATCTCATAAGTAGCAAACAAGATATAAGGAATAAGATTCATTGTTTTAAATTTATTGTTGATTCAGTTAACTTATATATGTTTGAGACTAGTCTTAGTAGAATTGCAGTTGCATTGGAAAACTCGTAACCTTGGTACACCCTTCTCAAGGAGATAGTGTACCAAGAGCCATAGAGGTAGTCTTATGAGATGTTAACCTTGGTATGTCTAACTGTCAAAGAGGCAATATACCAAGCAACTATGGAGGCAATCTCATAAGCCATTAACCTTGGCATACATGGCTGCCATGGGGCGGGTTGCCGAACGGCCATGGAGGAGGCTTTTATGATTTAAGTATACCATACCATACGGTCCTTTAAGAGGACAAACCCATAAGTGAATGATTTTGATGCAAGTGAATGCTTATAGAATATGAATTTAGTTTTAAGTTAATTTTCTTTAGTTGGAATTTATTTAGTTAAGACAAGGATCAAATTGCATGTATGTAAATATTATTAGTATGTAATTACTTGCATTTCCATGTTGTTTATATATTTATTATGTAGTTCCTTGTCATCCTATGTGAGCTTGTGGGTGACTACCTGATTAAGTTTTGATAAACCCATTTTTTCTCCTTTACTAATAGCTAAGGTTCAGTGCACCATGGGATCTCCTCAGGTGTTGCAGCTTCTTTTGGTGAACTTCGCTTTGGAGTTAGGCTTACTATAGGATCATGTTGGTTTAGCATGCTTTATTAATTGTGTAGGCAGGATCCTGACATGTATGTGATCATGTTTAGTTATTTTTTACTTTCAGTTATTTAATTAAATATGTTGGCTTCAGCCCAGAATTATAGTTATTAGACCTTATATTCATGGTTTATGTTTTCAAAATAATTTCGATTATGGAATTTAGCCATATTTGAATTATTTGGGTTATGTATTTTATTGATTATGCATATTAGTTAGTCGCTTACCAGGCTTTTGTGGGGACCTAATCCCTTGTATGCCGTACGTTCCCTAGGTGGGTTGTGACAGCGTGGCTTTGTCACTCTCCAGCTTGGCTGGTCCGGTGTTAGGCTTGGTCTGTCCGGGAGAGGCTGGCTAGAGTGTGATGCTTCGTTGCCCATTGATGATTCCCAAGTGTTGCTTCATGAGTTTCATGGCATTGAATGCACTACCTATGCCTGTGTTGATTCTCAATCTCTTGATAGTGCATATGTTAGTGAAAGGCGCCCGATCCATGGTGTCAAAGTTGTGTCGATCCTCTAATATGGTTGGGTACTAATCTTGTAATGCTAACCAATTGTATTTGGGGCCTTTTGAAAAGAAGGCTAGATTTATATGCCATAATTCCATTCTTTCCCTCCTTTGGGTGCTTCCCAAAGGCGTTGTTGGATGTATGAGTTTAGGCCATGGTTCTTATTGTGGCTTTGTAATACCTTGATTATAAGTTTTCCCCTAAAAACCAAGAACGACCTCTAATATTGCCCTCAAGACCACATTCTAGTTCTCATATATGCTAGGTGAAAACTGAAATGCAACTTTTGAGATGTAGCTTTGTTCTTATGCTGTCAAACATGACCTTTGTCTAATATTTTGCAAATATCTTAAGCTATAAATATCTAATTGACGTGATTTTTGTGGCGTTAGAAAGCTAACACAATTCTCTACAAGTTTTATTTCTAGAGGCCAATTTTCAATCATATTCAGAGATATGAGTGATCTAAGTTGAAAGTGCGTGCATGCATAATAAGCAGTGCCAATATGCATTTTTTTTTTATGTGCGGATGCGTGATTTGCATAGCCTAGAGCCCGTCCACGTTTGTTTTATGCATTTTAACCCTTCCCACTCTAAATAGACATGTTATAACACCCTTAAACACTTTTGGATGAACCCTAGCTCGCCCAAGAGTTCTCCTAGCTCTGGACATGAATTTCCAAGCATTTCCAAGTGGTTTTAAGCATTTCCAATCAATTTCCACTAAACATCCTTTTGGTAAGTGTGTTCTTTGCATTTTAACCTCGTTCTTAGGTTAGGTATTGCTTGGGCTCTTATAGTTTAGTTTTCTCTTCCCAAATACTTCTAAATCAATTCCATTAGTGTTTTAATGATTCTTTAGGTTAGAAACGTTGTTCCAAGTTCCAAAGATCATGTAAGCAGTGGCTAGTCACTCCTAGCAATGCATGGTGAGTAGGTAGTTGCTCATGGCTATATTTTAGCCATTAAAAATATTTTAAAATTATTATATCATATGTATCCATGATCTTAAGTCTAGAAAATTTAAAATATATTTAAAGTTTGCTCAATTATCATGAAATCCATTGCTTTGGAAAACTCATGGGACCATTGTTCATTGCAGAGTTGTTGAAAAGTGTCATCAGTTAAAGTTATATTAAATTTTAGAAATATTTTATTTCATTTGGCATGATATGAATCTTTTAATCAGAAAAAAAGTTGATAGTTATCATGGTATCCAACTAAAAGTATTATTTAACTATCAGATATACAAACAATAGGCAAGACATCATGGGACACCTTGTACAAATTTTAGAAAATATTATTATTATTATTATCTATTTAGGATAATATGAATCAACGAATTACTATAAAATAGTTAAGAAGATAAAACAATTATAAGTATTTAATAGCTACCATATGAATAGTAACCAGAATAGTAATAACAGTTATAATGTTGTGTAAATTTTAATTATAAATAGAGCCCAACCTAATATTAGAACTTAGTTAAACAACTAGCACAATGCTTAGTTAAAAACAACTAGCGAATGCTTAGTTAAAATTAACTATTGTTAATATTTAGCCTGATAAAATTCAGCCAATTGATAGAGATTAATCAATAGCTAAGTTAAGCAAATAGATTAATACATACTTATTATTTATTATATGAGTAATAGTCAAATAATAAGAATAGTCTAAATAATAGTTAAAATTTTAATTAATAATTATTCATGATAGAACTTAGTCCAATACCATGATTTAGCTAGATAGTTTGCGTCCTAAATAAATAAATAAATAAATAGGTATTATTATCAGGTAGCATGATAGGACCCAGTTAATTAAAAGAAATTAATTAATATCTATTACAACTTTTACAATTAAATTATAAAATATTATTATGGTATAAGAAGTGTTTAATGTAGGAGATTACTTTCAATCTTATGGGTATTATTTAATTACCATTATCAGTTTCTAAGATTATAATTTATTTATATAATATGAGAGAACCCAACCTTTTAACATTAATAAAATAGATAAATAATAATTGAAGGTTCGTAATTAAATCGTTGTTGTTGTTGTCATTATTATTATTATTATTATTACTACTATACTGCTATTAATGGATTAGTAAAAACAATATAGCATGAACAATTTCTATCACATAATATTTAATAGTTAAATTGTAATCATGTAAGCAACAAACAAAATACGAAGAATAAGATTTAGTGTTTTGAATTTGTTATCTATTCAATTGAATTATGTATGTCTAGATTAGTCTAGTAGAGTTGATGTATAAATATTGTCAGTTATGCCATGAATTTATTTACTAAGTATTTTAAGACCCAGTTAGAAGATAATAATTAGACATGTACTACAATTGCAAGAAAGTTATCATTTAATTGTTAGCGTGTGAAAAGACAGGCCCTTATAAATAATTTCAGTGTTATTTGATTTTATTCTTTATTCAGTTAAGCTATGTACAATGAAATTTGTTAAACCAAAGTTACGTTTTATATTTATAAAGTCATTAACATTGATATATCTAGCTGCCAAGGAGGTGGTGTGCACCATGTTGTATTTTTATTAATATTATTATATTTCAAAGTTAATTATATTTGATATTAATATTTATTGATTGTTATATGTTTTGTTTCTTAATATATTTCCATGAGATTATTATTATTATTATTATTATATATTGCATATCATAGCATTGGTTTCGTTTCCGTATTCACGTTTTCTTTGATGTAAAATTTTAGTAGAATTAATTGATTTGCGTAATTGTTTTAACATTGGCTAAAGAATTTAACCATGCATTTATTTTTTGAAGCCATTCTCAATCAAAGCATTTGCACTGTCTTCAACGGATCTTTACTCTAAAGTAATTTATCATTAGTATTAATTTTGCACATTTCTTTTACTCTCCAATAGCTATATCCATTCCTACGCTGGAGAAAGCTTAAAAACGGTCCTTTTCCTTTTTCTATAAAAATGGATTTTGTTCAGCAAACAAAAGTGAAGCCACTCAGTTTTTTCTATGACTATTTCATTTGGTTCCCATGAGCAATCCAATAAAGTTGTTCATGTGACCCTACTAGTTTACGTGTAGAGTTAATGGAAAGTGACTGTATCCTAGAGTATTAGCCATGAAAACCATCTGCACCGATTGATTGACTCATGGTGGCGAAATACTCTTAAACTAAGTGCATAACACACCTCAGCTAATAATTAACAAGCAACTCTATTCACTCTAACTTATATTTTAATTGTGTTATTTACTTATCATATTTAGCTTTATAGTTTTTGTGACAGATGGTTTATATTATGTGAATTTATTTTTTATTTTATTTGTGTTATTTCAATTTAATTTTTTCAATATACCAAGCGGCCATGGAAGCAATCTTATAAGATGATAATAAACTTGGTGTGCCTAGTTGCCAATGAGGCGATACAACAAATGGCCATGGAGGTAATCTTATAAGTCATTAACCTTGACATATTTAGTTGCTATGAAGGTGGTATGCATGCCAAGCGGCTATGGAGGTAGGTTTTTATGATTCAGATATATCAGAGTACAATCCTACAAGGATAATCCCATAATTATGCTCATGATGTAAGTGAATATTTATTGAATACAAATTCAATTTTAAGCTAATTTCCTTAAGTTAGATTTTATTTAGTTAAGATAAAAATTAGAATTGCATGTAAGTAAATACTATTATTATTGTTATTATTATTATATAATTACTTGCATGTCCATGTTGTATATATGTATTATTATGTAGTTCCTTGTTGTCCCATGTGAGCTGGTAGCCATCCTCTTGAGTTTGATGACTCACCGCTCTCCCTCCTTCTTCCTTAAGAATGCAATGGCTAATCCGGTAACCTCCTAGATACCTTTTCTTCAGGAGTATAGTAGCCGCCCCAATGGTGAGCTTTGCTTTGAAGTGACGTTTAGTTAGGAATGTTAGATTTAGAGTGCTCCAGGAGTTGTATAGGAGGATTTTCGACCATGCATTATTCATGATTATTTTATTTTAGTTTGTAGTTATTTTATTAATTTATGAATGACTATGACCCAAACCAAGATACTTAGTTATGATACTTAGATTTTATGTCTTGGAAATATTTTAAATTTTATGAAATTATGTTTGAACTGATTTATTAGTATTGAGAACTGATATTGAATCAAGATTTTGGAATAAAATTATATTTTATATTGCATGCTACCCCATCATTGTCACCAGAGGCTTCCGTAGGACTCATTCCCTTACGTGCCGATCACGTTTCCATATTGGGTGGTGACATGCTTGGGTTCTAATTGTGGGCCCCTTCAGATGTTGATGTTATTATCTCTTCATGCCCTACTTCCTCTCTTGGATTTGCTAGTGTGGCGCCTCTTGTCCGTATCCTTGCAGATTCATCTTCAGTCCTTCCTCATGTTGATTGCTTTGATCCTTCCTTACTTGAGGGTGCACCTTCATTTATGGGGTGTAAAGATTTTGATATTTTTAGTGACTTCTCTAAGTACTCTTTGGGTAAGATGGTTTTGCCACTAAGAAAAAGGCTTTAAAAAGAGGAGTGGGTCTAAGGTAAAGGTCTTACTCTGAAATTATCCAAAATCTCCAAGAAGAAGGAGGAGGTAAGGTTTTAGACTCTTCAGATGATTTGATGGAGGCTGGGCTTGCTTGGAGCTAGGAAAGGAATTGGGGCTAATAGCGATTGATGAAGGTGGAGTTGTTTTGGCTCTTGCTAAAACCCAAATCTCTAATAAAGAATACCTGAATTGCTCCTGATGTTTTTGAGTCTTTTAGGGTTTTCATTTTGTTTTTTAAGCATAGTTTTTGTTTTGAGTTTCTAGTTTTTTGGTTGGTTTTGTGATTCTTTTGAGGTCATTGGTTTTGTCATTTTAATTCCGATCTTGTACACTGGTTGTACCTAGTGCTAACTCAATCCCCATATTTAGATCTATATCTCAAATATTCCTGCATATATCTCCACATATGGATCCTTAATGTCATCCCTAACTCTATTCAGCTCAAATATGGAGATTTATTTTAAAAACAAGAAAAGCCATCTCCTTAAATAAAATTTACAAATTGAGACTAAAATAGTTCTAATCTCAAATTATGTGCACATTAAGCTATACATTCTTAATCACATATATACAATCAAGCTAGACCCACTTCGGGCCATATCTTATCATAATTTTGTCTGATCAAATTCTGATTCAAAAAGTCATTCACCCACCTCTTAAAGTTTAATGATAGAAACTTGTTTTAGAATCTAATTAACCATACTATCATGAGTCACTTAACCATTATATTCTCCCTTCTCGATGGGCTTAATGGCTACAAGCTTGTCTAATATAAATACAATATCTTGATTTTTTTTTTTTTTTGTGAAGGCTACGGTACATTAGAAGAAGTATGGTGTATCACACATAAGCCATTTAACCATATTTATGAAGTGTGACAAAATGCATTCAAAAGTATAATGAATGCATTTACCTACACTTTGTAAATGTGGTTAAATGTCTGGCATGTGTATATTTCATCTTATATCCCATAGACAAAACACTTCTTTTTTTCCTTTTTTTTTTGTCTATTTACACATATTCTTCTTTTCTTACTGAATTAACGTGGAAAAATCTTTTTGTAGGTGCCACCCCGGAGATCGAGTTGAATAAGACCTCCAATGCTCTGTCCAATAGCCCAAAACCTTCGTAAGAAAAGCAACATATAATGAGTTGGTTTCCGTAATAATTATGTCCAAAATGATGGGAGTATGCGAAGGTATTTTCCATGTCATTTTCAAAAGGAATCGATTTGGAGCATCGACATTAGGGATAAGCATGAATTTGACAGTAACAACTACAATTAGACATCTGTGTACGTCATGAGTCTGAGGGCATGAAGCCAAAGGCAGAGCATATATATGGCACTCTGACAACGGAGATAAGTGCACTATTGCCCTCCATCTGGAAGGACAATTGAATTTGCCACCTGTTTAACATGTGGTAAATGTTCATTATTTTTTCTGAAAGATCATATCTTATTTGACTTTTTATGTACCAATAGAGTGGGTGCCATATGCTTCTTGTACAAATACCAGTAGTGAGTAGTCCTACTCCAGATGGCACCTGCACAGAGAAGTTTAATTTTATGTCCTTCCACGGCTTTATCCATAATTCCATATAGATGCACATGCACCTTCTGTCCTGTAGAAAGATTGGTGAGACAAGAAACCAAGTTTGAAAAACTTTAAAATAGTCACATTAATGGTTGCCTCACCTAACTTGACCTCCAAAATTAAGAGTTCGTTAGCATTGAAATGGCTCAAGGAATTATAAAGATGACATATATAAAGCCATGAGTCACCCAAGACGCGAAAAAACAAAAAGAAAAAACTGCAAGGAAGAATGTCTTGACCAAAATTCATGCGTATAACAACCATTCCGTAGTTGAGTTGTATAAATAATGGTCTACAAAAGACTGATAAGTGAATTGGATCAAATTCAAATTCCGCTCAATTTTTAAATTGAGTTATTTTTTGAAACTTTAATCTAATTGACAATGACTTGATTAATGGTCGAATAAAACCCATCAAGTTTTTAAATAACTTATAAAGATTTTAATATTATACATAGTAAAGTTATAAAATTTTATAAATAAGAAATAAAATTCAAAATTAAGAAATGTATTTTGTCATGCATATTTCAAAACAAGTTATAAGACCATAAAAATAATATCAAGTTATCTAAAATATATTAATTGAAGTGTAAAATCTTATAAAGTATCGCTAATTATTATAAACAAAATGGTTTTCTCTTTCGGCACCCATAGGGTATATACCAATACCTTTTTGTTTCAATGGTTTTAATTGAATATTTTATTTATATATTTTAATAAATTCGGTTAGTGGGACACATGACATATTTTTAACTACATATAATTAAAAGTTATACCTTTGAGTTTTATAAGAGTATTGAAGAAATCCCCAAAAAAATATAACTCTAAAAGAATTGTTTAACTTCTGTTTTACGAGGACTGGATGCATGACCCGAACCCAATCCAAAAAATGTACTCTGTAACTTGAGGACTTGACCCAATAAGCTTCAGGTCAAGCCCATTAGCAGATCAAGTTAGGTCATGAACACACCTAATATAAATGAATTTACTTAGGTTTGGTTTCATTAATTCCTTCTAAATATATTAGTTAGTTTATAAAATAAAATTTGAAAGATAAAATAAGTTGCACTATAATATCCTTTGAGAGAAATATATATGTCATTTGGGGCTTAGAAAATCTTAAAGACCTTAAGAAGATCACCAAAGGAAACAATAGGAGCCAAATGTTGGTTGTGACAGTTATCAACGGTTATCACTAGTATTTAGGTTATTGACAAAAAGCACAGAAGCATGGCACGGACGTGATGAACTAGTAATGTCACGACCCAACCTGGGCACGTGATTCGACACGTGAGAAATTCGTTCCACGTAAGCCTCATGACCCGTGGGTCTGAAGTAGGAACTTATAAATTATACAAAACAAAGTTTCCTTTTTCTACATACAAATCACATGTTCTTTAAAGTTTAAAATAATCGAAATTATCCAAATAATCAAGTCTGGAGTTTCATAACTTCTTTTCTAAAGTCCAAATTCATAAACAAATCTCTATATTGAACAAAATCTTATAACACCATCTACCACAATACATACATGCAAAACCTAAATCATACAGGAATCCTGGACCCGCCAATATACCTGGAGCATTCTAAACAAACCAGAATGCATGCTTCACTCCAAGTGAAGCTTGCTATCGACTTTACTTGCTGAGTAGAATTTGCGAGTTGCTTATCTGTAAAAATAAGAGAAATGAGATGGGTGAGTTTTGCTACCAAAACTCAGTGAGTGAGCTCTCACCTGAAACCCCCTTTCATCTGATATCAAGGAAACAATGTATGAAATCATAAAACATCAATAATATCCAAAAGTCATACATAATCAAGTGTTCGTACATTTTATAAATCTATTTTCAAATCATCATTTACAAACCCAAAGTCATTTTCTGTTGAAATAACTTTTCCTCTTTTATATATGTATTTATATGTTCAATTAATACTTTTACCAATTCAAAAGTAATTTCCTCTATTCTCTTTCATTTCTAAAATCATGTAAGCTTAGAGTCATGAATTCTCTCATGCTTTCAAATGATTACTTTACCCCTCAAAAAGTCATTTCATTAATTAACTTTCATGCCTGATATAAATTAAACTTATAATAACATAGCTCTTAGAGAAACAGTGATCTCTAAACACATCTGTGTTACGTGTTGCCGTTAATGTGTCATTCAATTCTCTGAAGTCTCTAGTCACATTTGATTACGTATCGTTTTCCAGTGTGATAATCAATTCTAGTTCAGTCACATATGGGCATTATATCTCCCTGTGATAATTAATTCTAATCTAGCCCGGGCATACATATACCAAGGTTACGATTTATCGTCGTTTCTCCACTGGAAATTAATATGAAACTTCTTAAAACCATTTATTCTTGAAGCTCTAATCTCTATAACTAAGTCCTTACATAATGACTATGAAACCATGCTTAGTGATTTCAAGTCAACAAATATGTATCCGCCAAGTGCTCTGAGTCACACGAAGATTCAAGTTCTAAAATCCTTTTATTGATTATCAACATCACTCAACTCATCAAACTCTTTAAAACTCAAACTATTAACTGTCAAACATAGTTCAAACCATAAATTAATTAACGAATTTACTCGTTACACACAACCTTTCTCTATAGCTACCTAAATTAATCTGAAACTTCTTAAAACCATTTTATTCTTTAAAGCTCTAAATCTCTATAACTCTAAGTTTTACCTTAGCATAACCTTATGAAACCATGCTTAGTGATTTCAAGTCAACAAATATGTATCCGCCAAGTGCTCTAGTCACACGAAGATTCAAGTTCTAAAATCCTTTTATTGATTATAAAAAACATCACTCAACTCATCAAACTCTTTAAAACTCAAACTATTAACTTGTCAAACATAGTTCAAACCATAAATTAGGAAAACTCAATATCATATTCCGAAATTATAGAGTTTAAACCATCATTCCACTCTTTTCTCTAAACTTCATGTATGGTCATAAATCTATAACATATACAGAAGCCAGTTCCAGAATCCAGGAAACAATCATGAAATTCTTTAACAATTGCATACATAATCAATTCTATATATATATAAAACAATTCCAGAATCCATTGAAATACTCATAAAAGCTCCTAGCAATTACATATATCACCAATTCTATACAAAATCAGCATAACAAACGTGGTCCCACGAGTTTTATCAAAAATACATTTCATGCTTTAAAACCAGGAGTCCAAAACATATAAATCAACAGGAATCTCAAATCCTTGTACAGAATCTCTAGAATCAAGCTACAATTCATATTTTCATGAAAATAACTATAATGAATAACATAGAAGTCACAGATGCAAACCCACTCACTTGGAGGGGTGATCAGCAAGGAATCTACACTAACAGAACTTTGGAGGAGCGAAAATGACACCACTATCTAACATGGAATAGCAGAACTTAAATTAGCCTCTACAATCTCTAAATACCCAAGAATCCATCTTTAACAAGGTAAAGAGTTCCTTTCCCTTGATGGACATAACAATCACCCCAAGAACAAGGAGAAATTGAAGAAAGGAGAATAAAACCAAGAGAACTACATACCTTTGAGCTTGGATAATGGAAGATTCTAAGTAAAACTTGAAACAATTGGAAGAAAATGGAGTTTGATTGATGAAAATGGGTGAGAAAGAGGTGGGAGACGAAGGTTTCGTGTTTGGGGTGAAGGAGCGTTGGAATAATCTGGAATCTGAAACGGGGTTTTATATTTCGTAGCGCTGGAGCGCTCACCAGAGCGTCCAAATTATGTCCTACACGTCTTACCTCCCCTTACCGCTAGCGCTCATTAGCGCTAACACTTACCAGATATTTACATTTCTTAATTTTAAGTTAATCCCCATTAACTTTAAAACATAAATATAAATAAGAAAATACCCTTTATTTGGAATCAAATAAAATATTAGAAAAATCAAAATCCCAACAAATTAAAATCTAATTTTTGGGTTTTAGTTCAAATTTGACATTCTACGATTTTTAAACTTGCAAGCTAAAAATAAAGTACTTGAGGGTTTTATAAAATTCGTTAAAATCTCTCTTCAACTCATTTTTCTCTAGAGAATAATTATCGGGACTTTTGGTTCCAAGAAAATGGCTCTAATATATAGCCCTCCAAAGACATGTAGGGTCCAGACTTATGGAATTCAGGAGAATATAGGTAAGGGTGACTCACCTTTCCTTTGTTCGAAAAAATTTTCTGACCTCTTATTTATTTTTTTTGAAAATCTCAAGTATTACAAGTAACTCCCCCAAAAATACATGGAGAAAATGAAGATAATCGTCGAGACATGTGGACAAATCCAATAAGTGATGAAAACACATGTTGTCATCTTAGAGATCTACAAATTCTATATATAGGAGTACAAAACAATTGTAATGGGTTGGGATTTTTAGTCACACATTCACTCTTAACAAGTTACCTTGATGATGAGAAGAAGCAAAGTTCTCTGAGTAATTGTTCTCAACCCCTTTCTTTTCATTCCGTACTCGTAGATTTCATTTATTTCCCTTTGTTTTGTTTGTACTTTATCATTTGCCAATACAGATACTCTATCTTCTACATTTCTTCTGCATTTCCTCACTTTATCCACCATCATTCCATTGCACATCACACATACCCTACTACGCATATCATCCATATCCCATTCACACTGTCCAAAAGAGTAGTAGATTTTCCCTCTCCAAATCGAGATTATGTAAAGCAAAGGTTTGACGTTCAACACTTCTATGTTTGTCGATGAGAACCCTATTAAGCAAATTGGCACACCATTCATTAAAAGGGAATTGTTAATTATTTGCTGTTGACAAAATTCAAGGAGTCCAAATTTACATTAAACAACTATACGAAGAGTAATTCATTTGCGCAGTGATATGACCAGAGTTTTCAAGGACTAAGTTATATTATAAGTAACATCCGTAAGGAAAATATAAATTAGCTAGAAAGGCAATGCAGGTCGAAGAAAAACGTATGTCTAGGTGGCCCAGGCTTGAGTCGATGCCACTCCTTGGTTATGTACTCAAGGACTTTGATGGCTTCCTTTTTTCCCTTAAAAAAAATAAAAGATCTTGGTACTTCTGTAATACATACATTAAAACAAGCGCCAGTAGTTAATTATATAATTTCGAAGCAAAATCTTTGCAATGATACGGGATCTTATTTAAGAAAAGCAATCTTTTCATGCGATATTAAATTTATATATCGCACATCACGGAGATTTTCATCCTCATCACATAAATCACATTGCAACTGCTTCATCTGATGATGACTTTTTCTTGTTTTAATTATACAATTAACACTTCTATTATATCTACGTAACAACACTAATAACATTGATATACGATTATTACAGTTTAAATAAATGTAGATTTCAATTGTATAAGTATAGAATCAACAACATAGTCTTCAGTAATAGTATAAATTCATTCTTAATAAACATCATTTTCAACATTTATAATTTTTTTTGTACATTGACAGTAATAAAATTTGAGTTTATGACTTCCTACAAACTATGAGTCCCTCACCACTAGTCTACTACTTAACATTTGTACCTATTTAAATTGCAATCACTATATATGTCAATTTGGGTATTTATATACGATATAAAATAAAACATTTTTCTTAATTCCTCCAATTTGATGTGAACATAGCCTGAATAAAATATACATGCATCTTAACTGTAAAGGAAGTGTTCAATTATTATATTGTTTTCCCTCTTCTTTCGCCTTCATCATAGACCTACTGATCCATATTTGATTCATAGTCCAAAACTCTTCAAATCTTACTTAATAACGTAATCTAATTTTCTGTTCGAGAATCAAGCCTACCTCAGCAAAGTCGACAATTTCAGGACTACTTGTTAACTTAAGGTGAAAAAAATAATAGGGTAATGTTATGGAAAGCAAAACACATATTTCTCACAAAATATCTGTGCAAACGATTTCTTTGGAAGAAATAATAATTTCAATTTGAGTTGAAACACATCACTAACAACAAGGTAAATGCGTATGATTTATTTTACGGCAGTGCAAGCATCCCTTTACACTCAAAATGAACACAAACATGATGATCCATCATTGTGTTTGGAAAAGTATGGATCTACTTAAAAGTTAGAATTGCAAAATCAGCTTTTCCTTCTTCTTTTTTTTCCCCCTTTAAGCTTTTGCTATTTCTTGTTTGACTTTTACCTTGGATCATTTGTATATGGATGATTCGCAAGTTATATACACTGGCTAGATATAATCATTTGTAACACCCCACACAAAACAAAGTCAAGGAGACACCATTAATCCCAATAGGCCAGGCACTAGAGAAAATGTTGATGGGGTAAACGCTTCCGTCATCATTCATCCATGTCCATGTACTTTGCACTTGCGCTAGAAATTCCTATATACATCTAGAGCACCAGATGAATATATACTCTATATTTATTAGTTATTAAATGACACTTCACTTAAGACTTCATTTATCATTCATTTCTAGATGAAGGATCACCTAATTATAGGTAAAAAGTAATTTAAATAAAGTTATAGGGGCGCGTAAGAATTTCTCCCATTTGTACACACACTCCATTGTGAATTTCCTTGTTTGAACATTTTCATTGGTTGCAGCACTGATCGAAGACGTGTTAGAGTGGGATACGTCTTCGTGGTTCCAATATTGGAGCTGCCCATAAATATAGTATTATCAAAGCACTGTTGCGTTTACAATTAATGCAAGTCCATATAGAACCGAGTGTGCTAACCCCAATGTAAGTCCATACTTTACGATATTCTGCAACTTTTTTTTTGTTTGGTCGCGATAAGCTTTAGGAGAAGGGGGGTTATTTAATGTCAAGATTAAATATATTGCAAGTTTTAATAAAATTTATCGAGATATTTATAAAAGTTTGTCAGTAAAAAGTATTAATGAATTATCAGGAACATTTATCGACACTAATGTTAATTACTGCCTAAGTTACGAAATCCGGCCGGCGTGGTTTATTCAAGTGGACCGTGGAGGTAGTGAATAAGGCTATGCTATGAAAGTTTAAGTATTACATCAATTTTCTCATAAGTGTTTATTTTTAAAATTTTAATTTTTTATAATTATTTATCTTTTTAAAAAATCTAGATAATATTAATAACATTTTATCTTATATATATATATATATATATATATATATATATGTGTATAAGAGAAAGAGTGAGGAAATTAAGTGATAAGGATAATTTTTTAAAATATGCCTAATTTTTCTCAAATCTAAGTTATCCAGTCATTTCTTAGAGTTGAGACCGAACAATAAATTGGGAGGGAGATTCGCTTCATAATAATAGAAATTTCTCTCAGAATAATCATTGTATATCTATATATTGTATAATACTATAAAGAATTTGAAAAGTCACATCTTTTCATCTTTCGCACATTAAAAGTCCGAAAGCATTTATTAATTTTTTTTTAGCTGTACTACCATTAAAGTCATATTTCAAAACTCTCAACTCCCTCATTTTTAGGTCTCTGCATTCATTCTAAATTTAAATTTTTGTAACCATCCACTAAATCATTTTTAGTGCTTTTACTATCCATTGTCCAGCAGAATCCTATTATGGAAATAATAATGTACAATATATATATTATTACTCTTTTGTATGCTAAATTAACTAATGATATACATTTAAAGGTGAAATTATAAAATTTGATTTAATATTTCATGAAACAAAATATCATATCGTATATTTTATGACATTTTATGTTAAAAATACCAGAAGTATTAGTTTAGTATTGTTTTTTTCTTTCATTCTTGCGTTAAATAGTTGCACCACTTATTTTTAGACTTCTCCATCATTCATTTACAACCATTTTTTCCCAGTTTAATTTTCCATTGATTCATATCTTTCTAAAATATTTTGTGGGTACAATGTATGTATGTTAAATTTGACCTAAAAGGTAATATCCAAATTTTAATTTAATTAGTTTCAAAATCTTTATATATTTATACATGCTATATCATTTTAACTTATTTATTATATTATTAGATTTTCAATTGTTTTTGTTTTAATAAATATGTAGTTATTCAAATTTTTATGTAAATTACCTTTAATTTTTTAAAAAACTTCAATTCATTAGTGAAATATATCTTATAACAATTTGTGGTGTATGTTTTGAAATTTGAGGAGATAATTATGTAACAAAGATGTATATTACAAGAAAAAATGTTTAATTTACTCAATTTTCATTTTATATTAATTATATATATTTAAAATTAAAATTATAAAATTAATTTAATACTTCCAAAAATAAAGTGTTAAATAAATTGATAAAATTTTAAATTAATAATAATTTTAAATATTATTTCTTGTGAGGACACAGGTATCATCTAGTTAGGAAAATAAACTAATCATCTTATAATAACGTTGCCTCATATAGAGATCAATCAATCAAATTCAATTTTATGAGTTGAATCAATTTTATTAAGGGTGAATTACGTTCACCTCCCATAAGATTTGTAGAAATGTAACTTACATCCCTTTAGTTATTCAGCTTACATTCACACCCCGCTTGTTATCAAAATTTAAGTATTTATATAATAATCACACTCCTCATTCATAGAATATCATTAGTAAACTTAACAAAATGATATTTTTATGATATTAACTGTTCCTAATTAATAAAATTATAAGAACACCCTTCAACTTAACAGAGTGGGTAAATATATTTTTATAATTTTATTAATCAAGAACAGTTAATATCATAAATATTATTCTTTAGGTTTACTAAGTGTGTTTGAATGAGGAATGTGATTGTAATATAAATACTTAAAATTTGATAAGTAGAGAGGGTTTGAATGTAAGCTTAAAAATTAAAGGGATGTAAATTGTATTTTCACAAACTTCAAGAAGTGATAATATATATATATATATATATATATATATATATATATAGGGTTTAGGGTGGGGAGAGGATATTAGTAGTATCCTAAAACAATTATATTGCATGTGTTTTTTTAAATCTAACAAAAATTATTAGAACACTCAATCGTTAAATAAGAAAAGAATTTAATTTTTATGTATGAACACTTAAAAATATTTTATACTATCATCCAATTAAAATGCTTCTTTTGCATATTTTTTAGGATAAATTACAAACCTCCCATAAGTTCATTTAATATTACCCCTTCTAATTTCTAATATTATATTGACCTCCATATCTCCTAGTAATATTTTAAAATTCCTCAATTACCCTCTATAATTGAAAAAATAATAATAATTAACAACCACACCTCACCACTCTCAGGCCCCAACCCACCGGCTGGAACCCATCACTCTTCAAGACTCAAAATCATAAAATATTCAAGATACATATTTTACATATCAATGTGGAATAAAAAGCAAATAAACTAATGCAAATGAACTAACAGGGCAGCAGTTCGATGGAAGGGGAAAAGGTAGCTAAGCATGATGAAATGGGAGGTGATGCCGCTTTTCTTTTCTATGAAGCGTGAAAAGGCAACAGCAGGCGGTGATGAACAACAAAAACAATCCATTAAGTCTACAAAAGAGCCAACAAGAACGCAAAGCAAGAGACATAAAATTCGAAAATGTAACGAAATAAAATAATAGAGTCGAGTGTTTTTGGGTTGGGATCGTTGAAAGGAAAAAAAAAATGGGGAAAGAAGCAGTGTGTGAGGGCGGTTTTGAGGAGAATCAGAAGCCATGGTGGAAGAGGTCGATTTCACGGTGGTGTGGATGGAGAGCCATGCGGCTCAAGGCCCTGGTTCTTCTTCGTGGTGCTTTAGCTAGCCTCTGGAAGGGCTTGTAGCGACGGTGGCCGCCGATGGAGGGGATGGCAGAGGGAGGTGGAGGGCGTGGTGGTGAAAGGAGCATGGGAAGGGGAGGGATAATTAGGGATTTGGAGAGAAAAATGAGGGAAGAGAATGTTAATTATAAGGGTAAAATATACTTTTTCCAATCATTTCAAATTTATAAGGGATATAATTGTAATGACTTATAGATAATTAAGAGAGGCGTGCGTAATATGAAAAACAAGAAGAGATAAGTGTAATATTGAAGGATTTTAATGAAGGTCCCTATAATTTACCCTATTTTTTAAATAGTGGGTGAAAAAATTAATTATCATAATTGATGTGGTAATATATGATTAGATGATTGTGTAAATAATTTTTATGTTATAAGTGCATAGAAATTAAATTCATCATAAAATGTAATAAGTTTTAAAACTTTTTAACGTGTGCATTACAACGAAAACTTAAATGGTATATGGTTCATTTGGATAGCATAATTTGTGATCTTTTTATTTTTTGGAAGTCAAAAATCACATTTTTATTTTTGTCAATTTTGATTATATAACTTATTACTTCTCCAAAAACAATTTTTAATATTTTTTAATAAGTTAAAATTACCACTTGTTAAGAAACACCTTTTTAAACATTCAAAAACAAGCATTTTTATCACTATATATTTAAATAAAAAATAACATATTTATAAATCACTTTTCAGCAGTTATTTTTACATGAGTGTTTAAATGAGTTATCTATCCAAATAAGCCCTTACTCTTTGATTAGTGTTTGTAGGACATCTGTTAGCAAAATCCTTTATATATAAAACAAGTTGCAAATCAATAGTACAATTAGAGTTCAAAATAATTCACATTAGAAAGAGTTTAAAATAATTTATGCTCCATTTGTTTCACTCTATCTATATAAAAAAAATAACACACACATACTAAGGAAACAATAAATGAATCTTGATAATAATATGAAGTTATATGAGTGGACAAGATTACCCTTCTTGAAAAAAAGTAAATAAATACAATTAATTAAAGAAAGTAAATAAAATTAATCACACCAAGGAAATTATTAAAAAAATTAATATTTTCTTGATATGATAAATGGAAAATATTTTAAATAAAAAATTATGGATGGAGTGAAATGAGAGAGTATAAAGTAACTATTAAAACTACCATATTTAGAATTGGTTGCAAGTAACTTTTTGATTTTGTCTATAATACATTAGATAAAGTATAATGTACCACACACCAATCATTTAGCTATATTTATAAAATGTTGAAAAGTGTTGTTAAATTCATTCATTGCACTATATTCTGATTTTTAAATGCTTTTAACCACACTTTATAAATGTGATTAAGTGCCTAAGATACATTATATATATTAGTTGTTTCAACATTTTATACTTAGCCCAAGTTTCCTTGCTACTTTAAGGGGCAGGTGCCTCTTCAGATGCTTGTATAAGTTGTTTCAAACTTACGCACGCCTTGAAAAGAAAAGAACCAAAAAAGTCCCTTTGCAATAAACATTTGTGGAGGTTTCTATTAATCCTGTCCTCAAAAACCCATGGTTTAAAATGTTATCTTGTATGTCTTGAAAATGTTTGTCCTAGTGTCTACAATACTTGGATTGAGTGCATTTCTATGACTTTAGTGCTATGCAGCCTTATTATGTGTGAAACTGTTTCTCCATTTTTTAATTACTGATTGGACTAAGTACACGATTGAGAGTACTGTAAGCAAATTTGGGCAAGAAAAGTGCATATCCCTGCCCAAAAGCACGCTTTTATCCTAACCATTTTATAATTTGGGAGTTCTCTGGTGTTGTCGATGGTCAATGCCCTTCATGTTATTGCCCATGTGGATCGCTATGCACATAATACATGTATGCAACCTTCTGCACCTGAACACATTAACGATCAGTGTTAATGTTAAGAATAGCTATTAGTTGAGTGTGATAATATATTTTAGAAATTGAGAATTAAATCTTTTTAAAAAATAAAAACCTTTATTCACTTTTTAACACGTGATATTAACTTTTTTTTTTAATAAAAAAATTTAATATTCATTTTAATTCTTACTTTTCATTCATTAATCATTTTAGCCTTTATTTTTAAAATGAGTCAAATTAGTTCCAATATTATAAAATATGAGTCAAGTTAGTCTTTTATTTTTATTTAATATTTTATCAATTAAATAATAATGTGAAATGTTAAATGATACCATATCATATCATATATCATCTAAAATAGAATGAAGTTTAAAATAACTTATTTTGATATTTAAAATTACACAAAATGAGTAATTTTATGACTGAAAATGAATATTTAAATGATTTATTTTGTATAATTTCAGACACTAAAATGAGTCATTTTAAATTTTATTTTACGTCAAATGACATATATGTCAATATATCACTTAAAATTACCTATAATCATTTAATTGATAAAATATTAAATAAGAGTGGGTTAGGGACTAACATAACTCATATTTTGTAATCATCTTACTAATTTGACTTATTTTAAAAGTTAAAGACTAAAATAATTTACGAGGATAAATCGGTTAATGAAATTAACATTAAAGAAGAAGAAGGAAAATACAGGCTCTTTCATTGTTCCGTGATTGAACACCCTTTGAGACAGATCTGGTTGGCAATGTCCTTCTTCTCCCTCTTCTTTGCTGAGCAACTCTCGTTGGTTAGATGATGGAGCATAGCTTTGTGTAGATTGCTGCTGTGCCGATTGGCAGATTGGGATCATCATGCTTTCTTGCAGGTACACCGATGGTGTTTATCGACAGCTGGTGGAGGAGCAAGTGACATATATGTCTTCCTCTTTGAACCGTGAGACCAAGCCACAATCGAACCCACCACAGCCAACCTCTTCCTTCTTAGCCATGAGCCACACCCTCAGCTGCCATAAACCCACAACTGTTTTGAGACTACCTTGAACCACCAAACCCTTCTGTTTCGAGACCTTCGATCGTGAAACCCCTACCAGTCACAAGCTTTGTCTTCCCTCTTCTATCCATTAGAGCCCAACAGAGCCGCTATCTTGTCGCCCTCCTCTACCTCTCTAAACCATGACATCTCTGCTACCCTTAGCACCAAACCCTTTCTCTCAGCTGTAAAACAAAGCTGCTACTGCACCATCCTCCTTTTCTTTTCTGTCCTAGAAATCTTTGCCATGAACCGCCACCTGAACCACACTCCCAGCCACATCGAACCCAAACCCAAACCACTCAGAGGCCACCATCTGCTGTGACTCGTCATCACATTCTTTGCCTCTTTCACAACCCAAAGCCCATCGATTACCATCTCATTCTAAGCCATCAGAACACATTAAATGTGATCATAAATTTCCCAATTTCCCTGCCAATAACATCAGCTAGATCGATAAACCTATCAAACTTTTGATCTATTTTGCTGTCTCTGTTAGGGTATTTTATGGAAGGAGTGGCATGGCAAGCAATGGCTACCAAAGCTTCTCCATGCTCTCCTAAACAGTAAATTTAGTGACCCCAAATTGGAGGAAGAGACAATTACTGCAAGAGTCCCTCCTTTTCCCTTCTCAACACCCAAGCAACAAAGTGATATCTCATCATCCACTCCTCCTCTCATCTCTCCTCTTCTATTCTACCCACTTTAATCTTCCAAACATAACCTCAGGATGAGACATTTGGGGTTCACCATCCCTTTCACTTCAATTTTAATTTTAACTTTTTCCCTGTTTTATTTTCTCTATCAGAATATTTGTTAACTAAATAATAAAAAAGAGATTTATAGCTTTAATTTTCCAATTTAAAATATTTTTGCACAAAATATTACACTCACCAAACCCTATCATTACACGTTAACAACGTTAACATGCTACTCCCAATATCATCTTCCCATCGCAAAATTCAGCGACAGCACCCAAGGCATCAACTTTTGACAACACCAGAGAACTCTCCTTATAATTTAGTGTGCAAACTTCTTCTCTTCAATATAATCTTCTTAACACCTGTGAAATTCCTTATTTCTTGTACAAGAACTCAAGGCTGAGAGTTATCAGAGAGAGAGATGGTTGAGTCATGTATTATTCCTGAAGCTTTCAGTTGGATGCAACCACTTGCTATTACATGAAGTAAGACTGATCTATATATACAAGATACATTTGGCGGGAAAATTGGCTAACTGATCTGAAACTAACTAATAGAAAATAGAATATCTAACTATTAGTAATGGATGCTGACACCCACAAGCAGGCCATAAATCGATCAGGCCTGGCTTGGAAACCATTGCTTGAAAAGGGACCAGCTGCCAAACACTTGGTGAAGATGTTTGCAGTTGGTTTGTAGTAGGAATGGATAGGAGGTGGATGAGCCTTAGTGTATTTTCTCTCGAACAGGATGACAATCCATTTCCATATGTTTTGTCCTTTCATGGAACACTTGGATTTGTGGCTATATGGAGAGCTGATTTGTTGTCACAGGAGATTGAAAATGGGATAGGATGCTGAATGCAAAGATCAGTTAGCAGGTGCTTCAGCCATTGGGCCTCACAGCTTGCTAGAGCTAAGGCTCCATATTCAGCCTCAGCTGAACTTCTTGCAACCACCTATTGCTTTTTGCATTTCCAAGAGATTAAAGCATTTCCTAGGAAGAAGGAAATACCAGAGAGATCTTCTAGTGTCTGGACATGTACCCTAGTCAGAGTTATGAAACCAGGAATTTTGAGGTTGGAGTTGGCAATAAAGAATAGCCCCTGTGCTTGTGCAGATTTGAGATATCTGAGACTCTATATGTAGCTTGTTCATGCTCTACCATGGCTCAGATAGGTATTGACTTAATTGGCTGACTGAAAGGAGATATCTGTCTGGTGTTGGTGAGATATACAAGTCTACTAATGAGTCACCTGTACGTGAGGGTCTGTCAGGTTTGGAGCCAGATTTTTGTAATTTCAGAATGATCAAGGGTGGAAGCTGGTTTGCTGGCAAGGAGTCTTGCATCTTGGATTAATTTCAGTGCATACTTTCTTTGGAAGAGAGCAATTCCTTTGCTGGATCTAGCTACTTCCATGCCAAGGAAGAATTTTAGGTCCCCTAAATCCTTGATTCTAAACTTGATGTCCAGAGTCCTTTGACCAGATTAATTTCTTCAATGTCATCCCCAGTTAGAAGTAAATAATCTACATACACCAGGATTGCCTGAACTTGTTGTTGGCCTGTTTTGTGAACATTGAGTAATCTGCCATAGATTGCTTGTAACCACACTATCAGGCTTCAGTTAATTTCTGGTTCCATTGGCGATTACCTTTAGCCCATAAAGTGATCTCTGGAGACGGAGACTTGGCCAGGTTTTACTGAGTTGTGGCCAGGGGGAGGCAGCATGTACACTTCCTCATGCAAGTCCCCATGGAGGAAGGCAGTGTTGACATCCAATTCCTTTAAGTGTCATCCTTTTGCAGCGCCAAGCTAGAACCAACCTGATTGTTGTCATTTTAGCCATAGGGCTGAATGTTTCCAAGTAGTCTAGCCCTTCAGTTGGGTGAAGCCTTTAGCAACTAACCTAGCCTTGTGTCTTTCAATGGAACCATCTGCTTTGTACTTGACCTTGTACACCCATTTGCAGCCTAGCTCTTTTTCCTTCAGGAGATAGCGAGGACCTAGGTTTTGTTCTTTGCAAGGGCTTTCAACTCATCCTTCATTGCTTTATTCTAGCAGCATGAATCACACCTATTTATATGTTTGGGGTTTTGTGTTTGATGTAATGGCTAGGGACAAAGTTTTATAATGAGGGTTGAGTTTCTCATAACAAATGACATGTGATAAGGGATAAATAGTTTTTGATGAAGTTGGAACTGAGTTGATGATTGAAGTGCACAATGATAGTCCTTCAAGTATGAAGGTGGCCTACGGATTTGTCACTCCTTTTAACTGTGGTGAGTTGGAGGATTTGAGGGTTGGAGGTGCTGTTTCTGTTGGAATTTGGGAATTGGGATGTGGAGGTGATGTGTTTGTGGTTATGGGTTGGTTAGGTCATGGTGAAAGAGTTGTAGTGTGTTGTTGATGTTGGGGGATGGTTATAGGCTGATGTGAGGGTAGGATGGGCTAAGGAATAGTGTGTGAGATATCTAAAGGTTGTTGTGCTTGTGCAGGTGCTGTGATAGGATTTTCATTACTGGAAAGGTGATATGTGGCATTGGTTGATGGTGAAGGGTTGAAGGGAAAGATGTGTTCATGAAATGTTACATGTCTTGAAACTGAAGTTCTCTAGAATGTAAGTCAAATAAGATAAATCCTTTTGTGCCTTGTTGATATCCTAGGTATATGCATTGTTTAGCTCTAGGGTCAATTTTTTTTCTATTAGAGGCTAGTGTTGAAGCATAACACAGAGTGAAGTGAGATCATGTGTAGTAAGGTGTAGGCATTCAAAAGGAGTTTTATTGTCTAATGTATGAGATGGTAGCCTATTGATTATGAATGCAGCATGTGAAATAGCAAAGTTCCAGAAATATTGGGAAGTTTAGAGTGAAAAAGCAATAACCTAGCTATGGCAAGTAAGTGTTGGTGTTTATGCTCCACAAATCCATTTTGTTGTGGAGTTTCAACACATGTTCTCTGATGTATAATGCCTAAGGAAGCATAGAATTGGGGCATGATAAACTCTTGACCATTGTCAGATCTAACTATTTTAATTGTTGTGTTAAATTGAGTGTGTGCTAGGTGTATGAAGTTTTGAATGAGTGGTCTAGTTTCAGCCTTTGTTTTCATTAAGAAAACCTAGGTAAATCTTGATTTATCATCTACTATAGTTAGAAAATATTTATGACCAAGCATTGAAGGTGTATTGAATGGACCCCATATGTCCATGTGAATAAGATCAAATGCAGCATTTACAAAAGTGCTTTGAGAAAAGGGTAAATGTTTTTGTTTAGCCAAATGACAAGTTGAGCAATGTGCATTGAGATTTTTACATGTAATGTAAGGAAAAAATCTTGCTAAAACATGAAGTTTATTGTATGATGGGTGACCTAGTCTAGCATGCCACAAATTGGCTTTACTGATAAAATGTGCAAGATGTGTTGAAAGGTTATTGGTAAGGGGATTTTGTAGAGTAACAGAATCTTGTTGGTCCAAAGTATATAGAACACCTTTCAATTCAGGAGTTCCAATCTTCCTCAAAGTATGCTTGTCCTGGATCACACCACCAAAGTTAGAGAACAATACCTGGCTGAAGAGATGCAATTAGTTTGGAAAATGAAATTAGATTAAATGTAAATTGAGGAATATAGTAAACATTGGTGAGGTATAGGTCTTTAGAAAAGAAAACACTGCAGATATTGGATGTGATGTGCCTCATTGGGTAAGTTGATCACTATGGGTTTAATATGCTTGTAGCCTTAAATTTGGACAATGAAGAGCAAGCATGGTCAGTTGCACCAGAATCCAAAATCCAGGATTAGGTAAAGAACTACAAGCAAGAAACCAAGATATACCTGATGCATGATCTTGGGGTTGGGTTGTTGAAATGTGGCTGATAAAGTGAGATGTGGGCTAGATTCTGATTATTGAAGCAAAGCAAGAAGTTTTTGTTGTTGTTCCTTGGTGAATAATACACCTGAGTTCTCATGGTCTACTTGATAGGATTGAGAGTGAGCTATTGAGCCTCGATCATTAACATTTTCGGAGGCTATGAGGTTCATTGATCCAGCAATGCTCACATTGGGAGGTATGCCATGTTTGCGAAACATTACCCAATGGTGTGACCGAATCTACTGCAATGAATACAGAATGGTTTCACGTCCAGAATAGGTGCAGCCTTCTCGAGGATGACTTCTGCCACGACCACGAGAAGAGGAATCCATTTATGCAAGTAAAGTGGGTTGTGGTTCACCAATCAGTTCACGTTCTTGTTGAAGAACTAAGGCCAAGACTTGGTTAATGTCGGAAAGGGTTTGAGGAGCATGATCTGAGATCGAGCATTTGAGAACTAATCATTGAGGCCCTGCATGAACTTGATGACAAATTCTTTGTCACAGGAACTCTGAATCGTTAGGATAAGGGTGCACGAGCATGGAATGGTGCAGGCACCAGGTGGCATGGGGCGGAAGGTCTCCAATTCTTCCCAAACACTCTGAAGGTGAGTGAAGTAGGTTGAAATGGAGCGGTCACCTTGTTCGAGGGAATAAAACTCTTCAAGAAAGGATGAGGTGCGATAATCATCACCTTGATGATAGCGAGATTTGAGGGCATTCCACATGTCGAGGGCGATTTTCCGCCATAGCATGCTGAGGGCTATTTCTTTGCTTAGGGAGCGATTGATCCAAGAAAGAACAAGAGTGTTGCATCTTGACCATGCTTCGAACATCGGATTTGCTGGATCTTGTTTCTGGATCTGAACCATCGATGAACTTGACTTTATTCTTGAGTTCTCGACCTCCATGAGTACTTCGCGGGACCATGTATGGTAGTTTGATTGGCCCAAGAGAGTGGATGAGATGATTGACACACCCGAATTTTCACTCGAGTGGATGAAATATGGGCTTGAAGGATCTATGTTGGTGTGTGCCATGGATGGAGCTTGAGGTCAGGAAATGAGGTAGAAGATTAAGGTGAGGAAGGAGATGGAGCGGAAGCAAGATCAAGTTCAGGAAGGATCGATTCCTAAACTGATACCATGTGAAATTCCTTATTTCTTGTTAAGAACTCAAGGCTGAGAGTTATCAGAGGGAGAGAGAGAGAGAGAATGGTTAAATCATGTATTATTCCTGAAGCTTTCAGTTGGATACAACCATTTGCTATTACATGAAGTAAGACTCATCTATATATACAAGATACATTTGGTGGGAAAATTGGCTAACTGATCTAAAACTAACTAACAGTAAACAAAAAAACTAACTATTAGTAATGGATGCTGACAACACCCTTCGCACCAATTTTACTTGTAAACACACGATTTGTCATTTGTAGATAATATAATTCTAAAAGCTAAAAATACATGGCATACGATTCTTTTAAAGAATAATTATAACTCTTCATAAATAAGAAAAGTCCATTCTTGTTTATCGGTATAGCCATCAAATATACTTCTTTGATTTATTACTTAAGATAGATATGTTTTTTTTTTTTTTGGGTCTGATGTTCTAGTTGTTTGACCACTTCAATAAAATTTGTCTAGGATTGGCACTTTTCAAATGAGGTTGCCGTCTAATTAATACAGTACTTTACATAATTTATTTATCTAAGAATAACAAACTCATTTAAATAATAAAACTAAAAATGTTACCAAAAACAAAATTAATAAAACTAAGAAGTGCTGAATTTTTATTTCTTCTCAGATAGGCCGTCAAAGGAGAAGAAAGATTGAAATACAGCAGGCATCTATTATGAAAAACTCACCAGAATCAAGAGAACACTAGTATCCATTTGAGAACCGTCGGATGAAATAATCATTAAATGGATAAGCCAAATACTGAGATATGACAATCTAAAAGCACGTTTGGATATTGGATAATGGAAGGTAGTGCCGTCTCCAACCTGCAACATGATTATAATAAATAAAAATCCAATAACACGTTACTCAATTGGAAAATCATAGTATGTTCGTTCTTCATTACGTCACATATGTGTGTGTGAGAGTTGTGGCCCATTTTTTCTTTTCAATGAAAAGTTATCCGAAACAACTAGGACAAATTTGGTATGAGGGCAGCAAATTTCACGTATTTGTTTAATATATAATTTTATACAGAGAATTTATTTATAAAATTTTCATCTCATTTCTGTCACACAGCACACAAATTCTTAAAGAAAAAGTAGAAGGCCAATAGGATATAACGGAAAACTCCCAAAATATTAGGCAACAAGGCATAATTTTCAATGCCTATAGATTCGGGTTATGGTCTGTCTAAATTTAGCACAATACAACTAAGGAAAGGGGCGCTCGAACCTACAGTCTAATAGTTATCTTCTGTATATTTGAATGGGTTTTAATTTGATTTGACCTTCCTCTCCTATCTCTTTTAGGAAGATTCCTAATTTTAATGTCTTTGTTAAAAATTAAAAAAAAAAACTAAGGAAAGGATCCAGGAATGATTGAAAGGCCTAAGCCCAAATCCAAACGGTAATGGCTATGGGTGATTGGTACTGAATGCTCGTTAATGGTGTGGGCCATCCATAAGAAAGAGATCCCTTCCATGTGCATCCCACTGTCACACCCAGAGTTCCATTTTGACCAAAAAATAAAAATAAATAAATATATAAAAACACGGGAGATCCATGGGCTTGATGGTAATTATCATTAGGATTATTATTAGGTTTTTCCTTCAACACTCATATGTATCCTTTTATTTTCAATGATTGTGATTTAAAATTTTATTTTTTATATTTTTAATAAATTGAGTTAATAAAATACATAGCATATTTTTAATTACAAATAACTAAAAGATCAATCTTAATTTTATAAAAATTGGAAAACTTATTATTATAATTATTTGGAAGACTTATTGCATGTAAGATAAGTTTTAAGATGTTTGATTAAATCATTATACCTAATGAATAAGTAATTCACACTCCTTTGTCTCAATTTATCTATGAAAAAACAAAAAACAACACATATATTAAGAAGAATAATAAATTGATCTTGATATGCAGTGAAAAAAATTTGATCTTGATAATGATATAAAATTATATAATTAGACAAAAATACCCATGTCCACTTCCATTAATATAATTAATATATCCCTCCATTAGTATACCACTTTTGTTAATATAATTAATTAAATTGAGGATATTTTTGGAAGAAAAAAATTAATGATACCTTAATATCAGAAATGAAAAAAATTAAAATAAAAAAATGTCAAAAACTTGACAGATTAATTGGAATTCGGAATAATTACTTGATTCAATTTCCTTGAATTTATTGAAATTTGAACATATGACCTCATATAAATTATCTAAATCTCTTATCATTGACCCAATCTTGATGACTTACTTTACTTCAAAATTTAGTGGTATTGGAAAAATGTTAACATTTAAAGACATGAAGAAAAATATGATTTCACATATAAATCTGTAAATTTTCAATCAGTCCTATTTATTTTAGGAGGTGACATTAGTCACGTAAATGATTGAATTATATCAAAAGTCATATTGTTAATAGAATAACTTTTCAATATTTTTTCTTATTATTTCAAGGTGTCAAAAAAATTTCCTTAATAAAGGGATTAAAACTAGGAATTCTTCCTAAAAAGGTAAAGGAAAGGAGAGATGAGTCAAACATTAAACTACTTATTCAAAGATATAAAAAACAATCAAACCACTAGATCGGTAGGTTCAATTGCAAATAACCCCAACATGCTACATTCACTTCTTGCAGAGGGAAAAAAAAACTCTCTATATCTCTTTCCCGTTTTTGTTTTGTTGGGCCGAGTGAAGGCGAAATGACTTTACAGAATGTTTGTTTCGTCCATTATTTTACATCAGATTATATGCGTGACATTTTTTTCGGTCGCAGAGTAGATGCGTGTCTAATGGGCACTTGAGGTTGTGGAGTCATATTTGTTGAGCCCACGTGCTCAAGAATGGAGTTTTTTAAAACAATGGGCTTAAGTAGTAGCAAAAACTAATGAAAACAATGGGCTTTAGGTAAGCTTTGAATCTTAAATCAACCCATAAGCCATTGCATACAAGTCTTAGTATTTCCTTCATTTCGACTGAAAATAATGGCACTGCTTACATTGACCAAAAATCAAATTTCATTGACAAAAAAAAATGGCTCTATTATCATTTTATCATTTTCATGAGATTTGTGGGACTTTTTTTTTTTTTAAATGTCGTAATCTGGTTTGAATGTTGGTACTAGGTAGAAACTAGAAAGAAGAAAACAAGACCTTGTTTTTCTTTTATAGCCCATACAAGAGGCATTTTAACTTTATTTGAATATTTGAATACGGTTTCTCAAAATGGGACTTGAGCATCCTAATTTTGTATTATTAGAAGAGATTATTGTAATTTTTCCTGATAAATTCATACATAAAAAACAATATCTTTAATAAATTCAAAGACAATCAAAGAAAAAAAAAAGAAACGAAGAATCAAGAAAAGACAAACAAATTGATAACTTGGAATCCCCAATAATTAAACCGAAAATAACTTGTAGCCAACAAGACATCGAAAAAATGTGTAATCGTGACCAGAAAACATTTTCTTATTGTAATATGTATGTTTGTTGGTGCGGCCATGATATGTCTACCCATTGTCAAGCACGAAGTACAGTGTGACAAGATCTGCAATTGATATGGTATCTGATTACACAATTGAAACACATATCTGTCATAGATAGGTAATAGCAACATGTTGGCACTAAATTTTACTAGGTGTCAAAACGTCGAATTGTCATTCGACCTTAGTAAGACGAGAACCATAATAAAAGAAGTTTGACTACAAAACATGAAGACCCTTAGTAATGACAGTGCATAATGAACATTTGAAATGTCAAAATTGACTAAGACAATGTAGTTTGATTCTCAAGGTGAAGCAGATTAGAGTTGACAAAGTTTCAAGTTTGTCAATCGACATGTCGAAATAGATAATGGACACTCAAGATGAAGTTCGAATATCCAAGATTGCTAGCTATCAATGACAAGATTCTTGTGCTTGAGTTTGACAAGTTGCATATTTATCATTTGAGGCTTAAAAAATTTTGGAGGACTTGAGAAGATTGCCAGTGATTAGTGTCAGGAGAGACGTTGGTAGCACGATGGTTAATAGTAGTTGTTAGCAATTTGCAGCGGTCATTCAGAAGCCTCATGAAGATGCGACGAAGTAGTAACGTTCGACGACGAAAGTGTATGAAGAAAGAAACTATCAAAGACATGTGGACAACATCCAATGACGCAATCAAAGACAAATGTCATAACCTTAGAGTCCTACGAGATGACTAAAGTGTTGAAATTTTTACTCACATACTCACATACCCGCTCTACGACGCCACCCATATGACTAAACAGTATCGAGTCATCTGAGTAATTGTTCTCAACCCCATTTATCGCTTTCTTAGGCCTAGATTTTCTTTAAATTTTCTTTACACTTTTTGTACTTTATTCACATTTGTCAATCAAATACTCTACATTCTACAATTTTTCTACGCTTTAACATTCTGTTAGTCAACATTTCATATACAACCACAAACTACATTTACACGTTCTATCATTATCTCATTTACATACGTTTAACACTTGATTCTTTTTTGTGGTGAACCCAAGAATAGTAGCTTTCACTCCCTAATTCGAGGTTTTGAAAAGAAAAGGTTGAAGTCCCAAACTCCTGAGTTTATTAACAAACACCTAAAGCAAACAAAGAACATAACCGCCCAGTCAATACTGCCCTATTCCATATCATGATGTATATGATGTTCGATGGGTTATATATCCGCCCTTAGCAAATCGTTATGATTATGATCACTAAATAATTAAAGAAACAACCCTCATTCTCGTTTTGAAGTTGTTGAAGTAGCTGCATGACATGCGCAAATAATGGATAACATTTTAATAATTTATGAATGCAAGATTCACATCTAGAAAAATATTATTTGTACTCATTATTATATATTAGTAATTTGCCATTCACACTTCTTCTATCATTGGATTAACGTTTATCCTACTTGAAGGTTACACCCTATCCAATTATATAATATTGTGATTTATTATATCTCACACACAATAAATATAAATAACACAACTCAATTAATATCCATAAACGACTAAAATGATTGTTACTATGTATATACAACATAATTTTATTGTCACCGAAATTTGATCTTTTTGACTGGATCTGACCACGTGGGTGTGGAAAAATAGAAAAGCTCTCCCCAACTTGACCAAGTTGTAGAAGGGGGAGCCTTCGAAGTATGATATCTTAATTTGGAGCATCAATTGGTTGAAAGTGACATCCTAATGAATTTGATGTGCGACCTTGACATTAATCTCATCCAAAGGAGTGACAATAAGAGCAACTTCAATGTTGGGTGCTAAATTAGATCTCAATTTTAATCTCATTTCTTGCCATATGTGTAATACATTATAAAAGGGAAAATGGAATTAGACCTGGATCACTTGCTCCAATAAAGAGTCTGAATTTTGATCCCACTTTTGATCTCTTATACTTGTTATAGATACTAGAAATAGGATTACAAAAATTAAAAAAATATTAACTTTCAATTTGGGACGGTCCCAGGAGGAGGACGCGTCCAGTTTCTTCAATTCACTCCAATGCTTACTGCGCAATGGGACCGTCCCACGCCAACCAACGCAAGTTGGGACTGCAGTTGGACACGTTGAAGATGCTCTAAACCCCATTAGATGTCAAACTACTAGGGAGGTTAATTAGAATAAGATGTCTTAATCAACCTCTTTATGATATCAAGTATGTGTCATGGATTAGCTCATTTTAAATTCAAAGCAGTTTATGATAAAAAAAAATGGTAAAAGAGTTATTGAGGTAAAAAAACACACACACACGCACACAATTGTTTTCTCAAAATAATCATTTCCCCAAACATACTCAAAAGCATGTATGCCTAACTTGTACCTCCGGTTCTTGTCCATGGCATCTCTGCTGCTACTACCAAAACTATATCTATCTCATATTTTAGATGAAAAACCATTCATGAATCTTTAATTAAGAATTTAAGTTTTTAGGAGAAAAATTTATAATATGGTATTAGAGTATATATGACCAAGAGATCTAGAGTTTGATTATTATTATCCTTTATTCATAACATGTTTTTCTTTATCAGCAACACTATTGTTAACTTATAACTTCAAAGAAACTATCAAAGTCTTTTAGGTGTCATTTGACGTTTGGAATTCAACATGAAATTAGAGTTTGGATTTAAAATTGGCAATCCGATTACAAATTTCATGTTTGGAGTAACACATATAATTGAAATTTTAATTCCACAATCTAATTTCATGAAATCCAAAAACAACAACTCCCTCCGTCTATGAATAAGTGTCTTTCTACAATAAAAAATTTATTCAATATTATTTGTTATTTGATAGTTTTAAGGAAGTATTAATTACATTTTTTATACTTATTTTTACATAGATTCTCTGACATTTCTCATAATACTTATTGTACAAATTAAAAAAAGGACAATTTTGTCAACACAAACTATTTTTTTTTGGGTAGTTGTACTTTTTAAATGATTTCTTTATCCGTGTGCTTAAATCTTAAAAGACACTTACTCATGGACGGAGGTAGTAAAATTGACCAATCTTAATTCCTAATATACCTTATACATTGTCAATTCAAAAACTTATCAAATATCTCCCCCTCATTAAAATCTGTACAACTATTTAATTTCTCTTTCTCATTTATTTTACAATAACCATGTTACAATTCTTTAATTGATACAAACATAAAATTTAATATTCTAAATCAATTTCAATACTTTTAGAATATATTATAATGGAAATTGAAATTTCACATTATAATTCTATTTCTAACCTCCAAACAGACCCTTGTCATTAACTGTACTCAATCTTGGTGGCTTGAAACCCAACATGGGTATATATTATTTGGCATGTAGAGTGATCACTAGCTGGCTGTAGATACTTCTATCATAAAGGACAGAAGGGACTTGTGCCATATGCACCCAAGAAATAACAGGTCTGGTAGCTGCAGAGCTTTTAGTCTATACATGCATCAAGATACAGTAGACAAAAATCGTGGAGTCAATCCTCCACTTATATTGCGTAGCTGGGATGTTTCGTTTGAATTTTTAATTTTTAATTTTTATTTTTAATTTTTTAGTTTTTTAAATTTTATGAAGGAAAAATTAAAAATTTTAAAAATTATAAATTCTAATTTTTATTTTTAATTTTTAATATTTTCTTCATAAAATTTAAAGAATTAAAAATTAAAAACTCAAATTAAACAAATTTCAGTTGAAAAAAAAAAAATACTAGATACACAGTTAACAAAGAATACTAGATGCATATGACCACTATGCGTGTTGCTTAGCTCAGATTTACGTACGTGAGGCAAGAAATGACTCTATGCATAATGAAGTTCATGACATGAAACGCGTGCAATACAAAACCGAGGTCGAGTTATTTTCAAAGAAAAGTGAAAGTGGTGAGCCTTTTTTTCCAATTCCACGGCGGACAGAGAGATTATTAATAGTGTTCTTCAGGTTCATGCACCAATATATTGCTAACCAATTCTTTGTTGCTACAATATATGCAAAATAAAGCTAGCTAGCGACCCTTCACCAAAGCGCTCTATTCATCTATCATATCATAGATCTTGTCATATATTATTTTTTAATTTAATCTCTCTCTCCTCTCTCTTCTCTTTCCTTGTCTGAAATTTAGCTTTACACTGTTGACATCGATTAGTAACGTTAGCTCTGATCTCTCCCTCTCATCTTTCACTTGCATGGTCGTTATGATAATTAATGAGAAAACTTAAAATTAAAAGAAGCTAGAAAGCTTCTATCGGTTTCTAACATTGTGTAGTCGATTATTTTGCGGGCTTAATGGCTTTCACTACTCTCATGCAGAGGCGGATCTATTTACTAACTGGTAGGGGTCTATGCCCCCATTGAAATTTGAAACTTTTGTTAGAAATATTTGGACTCATTATTTAATTAACTTTGACCCTACATTAAGATAAAAATTGTGTAAAACTCTTTCTTATGTTTATATATTATTTTTGCTTTTACTATCAAAATTTTCTGGATTCGTCACTACTCTTAAGAATAACTTTTTGGTCACTACCATTTTAATAGCAAGACTAGTGAAAATGGGCTCCAATTTGTAAGTTATCCAAACTTAACTCACCAAAATGATGGGCTGAATTGCCAAAGTTGAACTCACATAAAAATGGGTTAATTTTACATGGTACACATAACCCATAAGTTAAGTGGATATGGGCTGAATTGGTGGTGCTTTGACTTGGTTTTTCACCATATTAAAAAAATAGAGAATACCCAAAATGATTTTTCAAAAACTAGTACAAGGTAAATTAGTCCCTAAAAAAAAGAATACATTCAGGACAATTTATGATTAAAAATATAGAACAAGTTAATGTCTTCTCAATATTTATTTATCTTATTAGTGTTTTTTAGATTTTTATGTTTCTTTTAATTCTATGGTGAGCCAACCCATTTTTTATTTAAATGATATGCTATAACATAATCAAAATTGGGTAACATTTTGTTTTACTAATTAAACCATATAGCAGTGTTAATAAAACTTTACATATTCTATATATTATATTTATAAAAATGCTATCAAAGAGTTTTAATAATACTTTTTATATTTTTCGAAATACTTTTTGAAAGTTATTGAAAATTTTTATCATTTTTTATTAATAAATATTATTAAAAATTAAACACGGTACAGTGATAGAATATATAGTCATAAAGCTCAAAAGTAATTCCCATTATTATAGAAAAAATTTATTTCACTTGTAAGTTACTAAAATAAAGGGGTCCTTAGTACTACTCAAATGGTCTTATGGATTTATGTAGCCAAAAAAAAAAAAAAACAAATGGTCTTATGGATTTGGAGAATAAGTGGGTATAGGGCATTTGTATATCAGCAGAGGGGTACAGTGGTGTTTCTTTAATTTTTGGAATAATCTGTTTTTATTGCTTCCTGTTTACTAAGACTCATGTACTATTTTCTTTCTCCTTTTTGGACTTAGAAGTTAATTATCGGAAAAAAAAAGAAAAAGAAAACTACTCAGCTTTGGGTGTTGGTGAACTAATATTTCCGTCACTCCACTTTCTATTACTATAGTAATGAAAAAAAGATATTATGTTGTGAAATTAATATTACTCTTTCACTTTCATTTCATCCATAAAAATAAAATATAATAAAAAAAATAATAAATGAATTCGAATAACAATATAGAATTGTATTTTTTTATGCAACCAATTTTTTTTTTGGCAAATAAAGTTGTATAAGTGAACAAGATTATTCCTATTAAAATATAAAAGTAAATAAAAATAATTAATTAAAGTAAGTGAGTATCATTAATTACACTAAGAATAGTATTGGTAAAAAATAATTACTGCTTCCTTGATATGCTTCAAACATAAAATTATTCATATATTTTTATCCATCAACTTAATTATTTGAGACATGGTATCAAAGCCAACAAGATTAAGAGGTGAGGGAGGGATTTGATCCTTGCTTGTTATCCCATTATAAATAAAAAATTCATGCTCAAGTTAAAAAAAAATGAGGCATTAGTATGAAAGAACATGTTAAATATAAAATTATTTATTTATTTTTATCTATCAATTTAAGTTTTCGTAAAGGATGACTTCATGAAAATATGAAAAATGAATAAATATTTTAAAAAATTGATGGATTTATTGAAAGCGAGGGAACTATTAAAGGTATGATGTGCTTTAAAGCTTTTAGATATGACCTCTAATTCTGAGCCTATGATTTCAGGGTTGAACAGAGCATTCAGGTGACTTGCTAAGCTTCAAGGGGACCACATTACATTATATGACCTAACTCAAGTAACTGGTTGCAAGAAATTTCTAAAATTTGACCTGGTCAATCAAATATTAAATATTAGGAGAATTTCATCCGAATGGGTTTTATTGAAAAATATTATTTATATTTATTGTGTATCTGATATCGTGATAATTCACACTTCATTTATAATTGAATGACGTGTTACTATAGTTGAATGAGATTCATCTCATCCAATAATAAATTGAGTTGCACGTCAATATGATATCTTATACATAAGGATTCCAAATAACCTAACTCGTTTTTATTTGATTTTATTTTTTCATAATCGGTGTAAGGCCCCACTGGTGCTGCATATTAACATACAGGCGCACATGAAGAGCTTCCCTTTGTTTGTTCGACATACATTAATTTAAGTTAGAGAAAATATTATTTGAATCATATTTCATTGGATACCATAATTATTCACATCCACTATTAGATGAAAATCAGGGTGTATTGATTGATATTCTACATGATTTGAAGTATATATATATGAAGTTTTCTTTATAAAGTTGAGAAATGTTACTTTAACATCTTCTATTTCATATTCTATTCAGACACCCAATCCACTATCACTAAATCTTATGGAACGCTCATTGTACCATTCTTCATCTTATTTTCCACCCTTGGATCTTGGTGAGTGTCCATGAACACCCAATTTTTTAGTATCAAAATAATACAACTCTAAAGTTTAACCCATTTCAACTACTCTAACAAAAAAAAAAAAACTCATTCCAAGTTCCAATTACATGTATGTATGTGCATGTTTGCTGAGAAGGCCGGCTATATTAAATATAAAACATTCACAGGCTTTTAGTATCACCAACTTAAACTTTTAGGAGAGATAATTTCATGATATGATATCATACCCTTTATGATCAAGTATGGGGTTTAAAACTCCTATTTTTGATAAAACTCATGTTTCAAATCTAAAAAAAACATTTGTACGAGAGGACGTATTAAATATAAAATCATTTATGTACCTTTATTTATTATTCTAAATTTTTAGGAGAGATAAGTTTATAAGAGTAGCAAGCCTCACAAAAATTATCCTCAAAAGTATCATTGAAGCTCTAGAATAGCTTAGTTTTTATCAGGTACTTTTCAATAAATGGCAAAAGTCACAAATATATTGATCTCATCATTGAAATATGTTAAATAATATATGCCAAATTTCATAAAAATTAGAGAATAATAGACATATATTTAAATTATTGATATTTTCTTATATTTTTAAAAATATCTTATCCATCAAAAAGTGGGACATGATAAAGTATCAAATCATTTTAAAATTGTATAAAATTTTATATACTTGATCTAAAATTTTAAATTTAACGATTGAATTGATGAGATTTCATATCTATAAAATGTTAGGTATTAAATAGAGTAAGCTTACCATAACTTAATCTTGTAACAAATGGATCTCCACCTTAGTAGATTTGTTTTCTAGAATATTAATGCGACACTGGCAAATAAACCAGGTCATATAACTAATAAAGAGTGAGAAATAGTATCGTTCTATATGGATTATGTAATCAAGTACCACTTCATAAGTCCAAATACTATCTAGACTAATAAACTCAAGATTTCAAGAATTCAAATTGTAAATCAAATAAAACTACTCTAATATAATTCTAAGGAAAGCACAAAATCAATAAACAAAGAGAGAATTCAATAAAGTTTAAAACGTTGGGGATTCAATTTCACCTAATTGTTCTTATGAGTGTCAAATTTCAAACCAAATGATGTTCAATCAATTCAATTGATGTGGGATTTCATAATTTAGTTAATACCCAAATTCTTGACATACCAATCCTCTTGGAAAACTAAAGTTCACTTAATTCCTTAACATAGACCTTAGATTCAAAGGTATTATTGTGTTCTATGAAATCCTAATCTCAAATCCCATACAATTTATTAATCTCTATCCCTAGATAATTAATAATTATGGTTTCTATCCTTGTTTAAGTTATGCGCCAATTTCCCAATTGCCTACACAACTCACAACTTCAATTCATGGGTGATCAAGCTATTAAAACCATTAAGAACAAAGATGGAAACTTAATTTAAAGGCGGAACATGCATTAGATTAAAAGAAATTCAACAACTTTTAATCCCAACTTAGGTTACATATCACCCTAGCTATGAAAGAGTTTAGCCATTAAACATTGTCATAACATCTATAATCAAAGAGACAATGAACATTAATAACATCAAATCACAAGAGAAAAGAAGAAGAACAAGAGGTGTAGCGTAATCCTTCTCCTCTTGAGGTTGTCTCCAAAGCCTAGCAAAGCTCTCTTGAATCTCCAATTGCCCTAATTGATACCAAATTAAAAATGCCACATGCCATATGTAATATCCCCAATTTTCTCAATATAGTGTTACTTTATCACAACTTTTTATTTAGATAGTGTGAGAATTTTTAGGCAAGAAATATTCAAGAATAATCCTTAGAGAGTGAACTATAGAATAATATAACTTCTTGTTATAAAATGACAAAATGTCTTTATTACAAAATTAAGTACTCCCAATATTTATAATAATTAAATTTAAGTCACTAATTTCAATTACCATCTTGACCTTAAACTTTTCAAAAATGACATTTGTACCCTTAGAGAGTGAACCATAGAATAATATAACTTGTTGTTGTAAAATGACAAAATGTCTTTATTACAAAATTAAAATAATCCCAATATTTATAATAATTAAATTTAAGTCCCTAATTTCAATTACCATCTTGACCTTAAACTTTTAGAAAATGATATTTGTATCCTTACTTTAAAATTTGAGAAAGTGTCTAATTAAAATATTACAAGATCCAATAGTTGTACAACTTGGAACTTAGCACCAAAGAAACCTAAATGTGTTAATATTTTCCTAGATTTTATTAAAATTGAAAAAATGCCATTAGATGATAGAAAGTAAGCTTATAACATAATTTGCTAAGGAAAACCAATAGAAATCTTAGAAAAGCTTAGAAAGTGCTAAAAATTGTTTAAAAAAATTATGAAAAATTATAAAAAGTTATAAATACATTAAAAACATAATTTTGATGATAAATATCAATATTTAGTAAATTTACATAAAATTATTATTATTACACAAAAAAAACTTATCTAGTGTAAAATAAACTCTAAAAAATAGAAAACAACACTAGGTCACATAGAAATTTTTTTAACTATGTTATGACACTAGATAAGGAGGACCATGAAATTCTCTCCATTAGACCATGAATAGTATTAAAAATCATATTGATCTTTAATTAGTTAATTTTGGCTTAAATTATCTAATTAACCTTTAGGGTATGTTTGTATGTTTGAACTTTGGAGGGAAATGAAGGGTAGGGAAAAACTTATAAGATTTTAAAATTTTATACTACAAACCCTTCTTTCCTCCTTCTTCCTTCCAAAATCCAAACCCACAAGCATACCCTTAAGCTTTAAGATAATTTTCTAAACCTTGATTAATCTCAATAATACTCTTAAATCACTTAATTGACACCTAGATTAGTATAGAATTTAGCCTCATGGGATTAAAAAATATATTTGAAAAGTGAAAGTAAATGGTCAAACTTTCATGTCATAATTAACTAAAACCAATCAAATTTTGACTAACATTGTACCAAGATGAATTTATCTCCTTATTTTGTTGGGCAATTCAAAATTCACATAGTATGCTGTAAAAAATTTTGTTTAATTTATTTATATATAATTAATTATTTTAATTAACTCAAAAATAGGTCTAATTAAGATAAAAATACATAAAAAATACTAAAAATTATAGGAAAAATTCATAAAAATTAGGGATAACATCACATGGTTTTTATAATAGCTTAAGGAAATTTAATTTTTTTATGATTATTTTATTAATTAGCCTATGTAAATTTAAGATAAAATTATGAATATTCAAAATTTATCATTTTCATGTATTAATTATCCAAAACAATTAACCCCTCTAACTTCATTAAACATGTGAATAAGACCTCTAGGCTTTCAAAGAAAAAAAGATTTAATTTCTGCAGGTCCCTATAATTTTACTTAATTTCTAATTAGGTCCCTATAATTTAAAAGTTTTTAATTAGGTCCTTATATTATATAAAATTTTTCAATTGAGTCTCTACGAATAATAACCATTACAAAAAATGAAATATTCCTTGTACATACTAGGAATATTCTAGAAATATACTAGATAGTATGGACTTGATTAGAAATTGGGTGAAATTATTGAGACTTGCAGAGTAATTAAACAAAAAAAATAGTTTAGAAATAGTTAAATAAATCATTAATTAATAATTTCCTAATAAAACTAGCAATGATGTAAAATATTATATAAAATATAAAAAAATTATATAAATTTTATGAATCCTTGTATTATATCTCTAATAACCTTATGATAATATTAATCTAATTAAGCTTGACTAGTTTAAGTAAATTTACCTTATTTTAAATAATTAACTATTAAATCGTAGGAAACTTTACTAAATGTATTTAAATCATATCATTAACATTTTAGTACGTCTTTAAATGATAATTATGAATTTATTAAATTATTTAGTGTTGGTTTTAACATTTAACTAATTAAAATAACTAAATATGATAAATAAATTATGAAATTAGTAATATTTTAATCCTAACCCTTCTCCATAAATAGCACACTTCTAAATACAACTCCACACTTATTTTCTACCTAAAATTTATCAAAAGTAGCCACCACTTTTCCCTTCGTTTCCTTCATTTTCACACAAAAACACTTAAGAATTTCTATTAAAACATCTCTAAATTATCATCTCTCTTATTATCACCTTCTAGCGTGAAAATTTTCGGCCTTTATACATGAATTTCAGCCATTAGAAAAGGTTTAGAAAAGTTGTAGAAGCTGTTGGTCTAATCTTGATGTAACTAAATTTCTAAAGCTACAAAAATAAATAGGGTTTTTCTTTCACTAATAAGCTTCATGTATTATTTTCTTGTATCATGTTGTGCAATATGATATTCAAAGCTTGTGTTTATTATTTTTAATAGCTTTGAATGATTTAAAGATGATCACCTAAAGTATCTTAATCTATGTGTGTATGATACATGTTTATTTGTCAATTTTCTCTACTTATATCGTTAAAATCATTATGAAAGATCATTTAAAATTTTGTTTTCATCTTTGAGCAGGAATCGAATTATGCTTTCTTCAAATATTTAAACGTTGTATAAATTTATTTTGATATGTTAAATCGTGTATTTTTGCTTGATAAAACTTTGTGCACAAGTTGTGGAGTTTTGAGATGATATAGCTTGGTTTTGACCTTACTATATATTTACTTTAAAACATTTTTGATTCACAAAAATGTTTTATTTAATTTACTATAATGAATGCATTACTAATCTTTGAGCATGTAATATTTAGATTGGTTTGTGTGTTGTGTTTCTCTTGGGACCATTAAAACTTAATAAGACACAAAAAAAAAACACTAAAACCTATTAATATTAATCATGACCTTTGTTAGGGATTTATGATTTTATAGACATTATCTGGATTATTATGAGTCTTTAAGACTCACTTGGACTTAATTGAGATAATTTATGATCATAATACTTAGAATCGAACTATGGACCTTGGACTATAAATATTTAACTTGGTTATACATTAAATACCCTCATACGTATGGCCCAACGAGTTACAAGAGTTGAAGAAACAATTACAAGAGTTGCTGGATAAGGGATTTATTCAACGAGTACTTCGCTTGGGGTGCTCCGTCCTATTTGTAAAGAAGAAAGATGGATCCCTGAGAATGTGTATAGATTCTCGCGCTGAACAAAGTAACAGTTAAAAATAAGTACCCGTTGCCTCATATAGATGATTTGTTTGATCAGCTTCAAGGGGCCAAATGTTATTCTAAATTCAATTTTCTGGGTATCATCAGTTGAAAATCAAGGATGAGGATATACCCAGACAGCTTTTAGGACACGCTACGGACATTATGAATTCCTAGTGATGTCTTTCGAGTTCACTAATGCCCCCAACCTTCATGGACTTGATGAATAGAGTTTTCAGGCCTTCCTAGATCATTTTGTGATTGTTTTCATTGATGATATTCTGGTATACTCTAGAAGCATAGAGGAACATGAGCACCACCTTAGGTTTGTGTTTCAGACATAGAGAACACGAGCTATATGCTAAGTTTTCTAAGTGTGAATTCTGATGGAACAGGTGGCATTCCTGGGGCATATAGTGTCTAAGAATGGTATCAAGGTAGACTCAAAGAAGGTTGAGGCAGTTCAACAATGGCCAAGACCTTCTACATATCAGATTCATAGTTTCTTGGGAATGGTGGGTTATTATAGGCGATTTGTTAAGGATTTTTCCAAGATTGCAGGCTTAACTGACCCAGAAGAATGTTAAGTTTCAATGGTCAGATGCTTGTGAGGAGAGCTTTCAAAGCTGAAGACTTCTTTGACTCCTGCCCGGATTAGTATTACCTTCAGTACGGATGGTTTTACTTGTTTATTGTGATGCTTCTAGAGTGGGACTTGGTTGTGTCCTTATGCAGGCATGGCCGAGTGGTAGCTTATGCTTCGAAACAACTCAAGAGGCATGAACAGAATTATCCTACTCATGATTTAGAAATGGCAGAGTAGTCTTTGCTCTGAAGATTTGGAGACATTATTTGTATGGGGCGACTTGCGAGATTTTCACAGATCACAAAAGCTTAAAGTACATCTTTCAGCAAAAAGATCTAAATCTCAGACAACGGAGGTGGATGGAATTGTTAAAAGACTATGATTGTACAATTTCTTATCATCCAGGTAAAGCTAATGTAGTAGCAGATGCCCTGAGTAGAAAGTCCATGGGTAGTTTTGCTCATATAGTACCAGGAAGGAAACCTCTAATTGGGGACATCCATAAACTAGAAGCAGAAGGAGTTCAGTTTGGCATAGATGACTCAGAAGCCTTTTTTGCTCACATTAGGGCGGTCAACCTTAGTAGAGCAAATTAAGGCGGGTAGAGAGAAGATCCTAAGCTTGCTAAGATAATGGAGGAGGTGCATAAAGGAGAAAATCATGAGTTTTTAGTGGATGCAGAAGATGTGTTACGTTTTGGAGGCCGTTATGTGTGCCCAATGTTGGTGAGTTAAAAAGAAAAGTGATGGAGGAGTCCCATAGGGCAGCATACTCTGTACACCCAGGTTCAGCTAAGATGTATCATGATCTTAAACAATTGTCCTGGTGGGAAGGTATGAAGAAAGATATAGGTGACTTTGTGGCGCGATGTTTAGTGTGTCAGCAAGTTAAGGCCGAACACCAAAGACCTGATTACTTCGGATAGAGATTCCAGAATGGAAATAGGAGAGGATAACCATGGATTTTGTTGTCGAGTTACCTCAAACCATTAAAGGCTTTGATTCTATCTGGGTGATTGTTGACAAGATGACTAAGTCAGCTCACTTCCTACCAGCAATACAAGTTTTAGCGCCGCTCAATATGCCCTATACATTAACGAGATTGTTAGACTTCACCTGCGGTGTCTATTATATCAGATAGGGGCCTAATTTACTTCAAGATTTTGGAAAGCATTTAGGAGGCTCTCGGAACTAGGGTGGATTTAACCACAGCCTTTCATCCCCAGATGGTCAGTCCTAGAGGACAATTCAGACCCTGGAGGATATGCTTAGAGCATGTGTTTTAGACTTTGATGGAAGTTGGTGCGATCACTTGCCACTTATAGAGTTTGCTTATAATAATAGCTATCAAACCAGGATACAGATGGCACCATTCGAGGCATTATATGGAAGACGTTGCAGGTCCCTATTGGATGGTTTGAACTTGGAGAAGCTAAAGCTCTAGGCCCAGACTTAGTCCAAGAGACTCTAGAGAAGGTACAATTGATCAAGGAGAGGTTATTAGGCTTAGTCCTAGCAGAAGGCATATGCCGAGAATCGACGCCGAGAGTTAAGTTCGCTGTGGGTGATCACGTGTTCCTAAAGGTGTCCCCCATAAAGGGAGTGTTGAGATTTGGCAAGCGAGGAAAGCTAAGTCCTCGTTACATTGGACCATTTGAGATCTTGGAAAGAGTAGGAACAGGAGCCTACAGACTCGCATTGCCTCCAGCTTGCACTATCCACCCTGTTTCATGTCAGGATCAGAAATATATGCCAGACCAGCTCACGTGCTTACCCCAAGGTCCAAGTTGATGAGAGTTTATCTTATGAGGAGGAGCCAATAGCCATAGTAGCAGGAGATTAAGAAACTCCGCTCAAAGGAGGTGCCCTCTGGAAAAGTAATTTAGAGAAATCATTCCGAAGGAAGCCACATGGGAAGTCGAGGAAGCTATCAGAATGAAATACCCACATCTTTTTCCTCCTTCAGGTATGCCTCTAGATTTGGGGACCAAATCTTTTAAAGGGGGTAGTATGTAATACCCTAGGTTAAATAAAAAGGGTTAGAAATTTTTTGAATTAAAGAGGGGTGCTAGTTACCCTGCGGTCAATGCAAGTCCTGAATTTCACTAAGTCTCTGACCCTACATATCCTTAGAGGGCTATATAGTAGAACCATTTTCCTGGATCAAAAGTCCCTAATTGTTCTTTGGAGGTAGACAAATTGAAGAGTGATTTTTAACGAATTTTATGGAACCTCTAGACATTTCGTTTTTAGCCCAAAAGTTTATAAATTGTCGAAATTCCTGAATTTGAACTAAAACCCAAAAAATTAGATTTTGGTTTGTTGGGGTTTTGGTTTTTTTGATATTTTATTTGAATTCAAATGGGGGTGTTTCCTTATTTACATTTATGTTTTAAAGTAAATGATTAACTTAAAAATTAAGAAATGTAAATAAGTGAGTACTGAGATAGTAAGTCCAATACATACCATATTGGAGCATCTAGAGTTTCTGGAGATCGCTAGGCGGTCCTATGACCGCCAAGGCGGTTAACAGAGAGTAAAGTCCTGTCTCTGAGCTTCGGGAGACCACCCAGGAGGTCATGTGACCGCCCAGGCGGAAAGAGAGTAAGTCGTGCGTAGATGGGCGGGGACCGCCCAGGCGTGAACAGCAAGCATAAAACGTCATTTTTCCAGACACCAGAATGCATTTTCTCCCCCAACCTCCAGAACCTTCACTTTCTCTCCTTCTTTCACCCCCAAACTTCATTTCCAACCCCATTTTCTTCCATTATCTTTCAATTCTAACTTCAATCCTTCAATCCTAAGGCTTTAAGGTATGTAGTTCTCTCAATCTTGCTCTATTTTCTTCGGTTCTTCCTTGTCTTAGAGGGGTTTCTGTCCTATGAGGGTAAAGGGAGCTTTTCCTCCATGTTAGAGATAAACTTAAGGTTTTTTAGTGATTCTAGAGATTAATCAAATATTCTATCACTCCTATGATAGATATTGGTGCCATCTCCACTCCAAGGAACCCTTCAGTGCTAAGTCTTCAATTTCTACCACTCCAGGTGAGTGGGTTCACATCTGCAATCTCTATTTCATGCATTAAAGTTATTTTCATCGAAATATAGCCTAAACAATGAACTTTAGAGGTTTTCTTAGAAATTGTAAGAATTCTATTGTGTTCTATATCTTGAACCATAGGTTTTATCATGAAAACATGTTTTTATAACTCCATGTGAATGAAAGGTACTTTTGATGAAGTTGGAATGTGAGAACATAACTTATTGAGCTATTACAATGGTGATCTGATTTGTAGAATCATGGATTTTACTTGATTGAGTTTGAACCCAGGGTAGATGCCATTGTTTTCAAAGTTTGGAAATGATATTGTATTCTTTGATTGACAGTAGTAGCTATAGAAAACTTGTGTTGTGTTAATCAGCTAACCTTGGTACCAAGTAGCCCAGGGCCAGAGTATTTAGAGAAGGGACCTAGTTAGGTACCCATTATTGTCACACTGGGACCGATACGACGCAAGATGTGACAAGATATTGTTATGCAATGCATAACCAGAGAGAGATTACCTGTTTCTCTATTGAGACTGTTGAAGTATTTTACATGATACAGTGTTTTAGTACCCTTGCATATAATTACATTCTTATAACTATACTTGATTGGTTGAACGGTATTTATATCATTGTGATTCTATACATGCCCTTTAATGCTCTATGGGAGGGGTTCCAGGACCACTCACTCTGGGTTTTGGTAACAAAACTCACCCCTCCTTTCCTTTCTCTATTTCCAGATATAGCAGCTCTGCCATTCTTCCTCATCTTCCTCCCATTAGACACTACAAAAAAAGAGTCATTTGGCCACATTCAATAAATACAATTAACCACGTTTTACAAGCGTAGCTAAATGATCTTCCAACGCCTGTCAGGGCGTGGCCGTTACATGCGGGGGAAATGTCTCGTTTAGCCACACGTCCAGTTCTCGTTTAGCCACGCTTCCTAAACGTGGTTATCCCCATTATTTAGCCACACAATTATCATTATCAATTTAAAAATGTGGTTAATTTCACTTCTTCTAAAAAAAAAAGAAATAGCTGTTAATTAGCCTACAAATGATGACAAATTTAAAAGCTAGGGAACTGCACACAAGCTATGAGAGGTGAACAAGGTGAGGTAATTAATTGATTACCAAGACATAAATATCGAAGGGGTGGATGAGAGCATATGCCTGTCCAGCACACTCCATAAAGGAGGTTCAGAGCGAGCAGGAACGGCATATATTTCACGCTCTTGGTTTTTTAACCTTTTCCTATTCTTTATACATAACAAGACCAAGATGAAATTTGGTGACAATATTATGAATTAGAGTTCAACTCATAAAGTAAGATATGGGTTACAAATTAGTTAAAGACTTACCATGATTGTAAGAGGAGAAACATACATCATGACAATGAAGAAATCACAGAGGACACTAACCACTAATGACCTTTGACAAGTGCCATGTAGTGCCAACAATGTAACAAGAGCAACCGCAGAAAAGAAAATTGCCTTGATAAGAAGAAGTAGTACCTTTTCCTGAAATTCAGGGATACAGAGTGAGCTAATTAAGGTATTAAAGGCTAGCTACGGTTACAATCCAGAATTAAAAAAAAACACACACACACACACACACAAACTCACCCCAACTGTTGTTAGTAGAATGTTTGGTTAAAACCCTTAGACTAACAGTTAGCTATTTCTTTGTTATTTGCATCATTGAAACTTGCATCTAAAATGGAGCTGGGATAATCTGAAAAAGTGAAGAAGCAAGGTATTGATTTTTCAATAATAAAGAGTGGAAAATCACTTCCAACTCTACGCTGTGACCATATCACTGCTTAGTTCCAAACACAAGGCATCAAAGAGATTATCCTTCCTATGTACTCAACAACTCTTCTAACCCACTAAAATACATGCGGAATTGATTTGTGCATTTTTTGAACAAACAATTAAGCCACTGTTGTTTAAGTCTTTGAGTAATATGAATTACTTAAACAATGGTTTCTTTCTCTAATTAGTTTGCCTTGTTCTTTAAATTGGAATACATTCCAACACTTGCAAGTCCACATTCTCGTGTTAAACTCAGAGCAGCTATATGTTGACTTTTGCTAGCAGTGAGCTCAAACTGACGAAAATAATACATAAGGAGAGCACTATAGAACTGTGAAAACTTGTATAGTTTATTGAAAGCATACAGAACTGAACATAGTAAAGCAACTAAACCATGTGACCACATAGTTCAGAAAAAATAAGTAAAATAAAAATAAAACCAAATAGCAGCACTGCAGCAGTATAAATTGCCACAGTAAAATAAAAATGAAAACAAATCAGATCAACTGACCAAGGAACACAAGCCGTGATTCATGGTTTTTAATTATTTTAAAATGACTGCAATCTCTGTTTAAATCCCACACAGAGCAGTGAAAGGGTAAATAATTATATATTGCAAATGATCAATAAATTATCAGCCCAATCCCCATAATTCCATAAATGTCTAACATAAATTCCATAGTATAAATAGCGGTGAACAAAGTCTCTACCTGAAAATGCACAATTGTGGATTTGACCAGCCTGGTATTGAACTGGAAGTCATTAGAAGCCGTTCCCTTTCTGCACTTCCAAGCACCCAAATATATGAAAATAATTGAAGTCCTTTCTGCCGTTCCCTTTATGAATGAAAATCATCATTTAACAGATGATATGACTGTTTATTTTCATTACTAACAAACTCTGAATTTGGGCGTTGCTGTGATTTATTGAAATGAACGGTTTAGACAAACAAATTATAAGCCAAATATCCCCGCTAAAGACTCCAAAAGCAAAGTATCATTATCTTAATTTTTAAATCCCCACAACTTTCTCAAAAAGGAGCAAGCACACTCAAAATTTTGAAATCACAGTGTTGACAAAAGTAGAATACTCAGCCTCTTGCAAAATAAATCATTTTTCATAAACAAGAACTCTGTAAGAACAGACTAAAAAGAAACTATACATGTTAATTTACACTCTCCAAGATACACAAATTGCAGGGATCAATCATTTCTAAAATGCAATCACAGGGAGTGCCAGAAACAAAATCTTAGATATTTCAAAGGCTTCCAACGTATACAAACAAAGAACAAAGAACTTATAAAACGTTATCTAATTCTAAATGTAGATACGTTCAAGTTCAGCAATTTGCTAATCTCTATAATATCATATTGGAACTAGGAGACTACAAAATATTATGAAAATTAACAAAGCAAAGCAGCCTGAAATAAACAAATTAGCAAATTCCTATTTCGAAATTGATAACAGAACATCACATAATACATCATAAACTGCTCTAAACCATAATCAATTTCATTTTCTTCAGCCTAAAACCCAATCGATCTAATGGTAACAAGCAAATCCAAAACCTAAACACATATATATACGCTAACATTTGGTAAAGTGATTTGATTCCTGAAGCTACTATGAAACTGATACCTAAAGCATCCGAAATCCAAAATCAATATATAGGTAGATTAAATAATTGGTAAAATGAAAATAGAAAGATAGATATAAAGAATAAGTCAATGAATCTCGTACTAGTTGCGGAGAGATGAGCAAATGAAGCGGCCAAAAAGCAAATGAAGAAGAGGCAAAGTGGAGAGATCGAGGTTTAGGTTGAGGATCTGAGTGACCTTGCGAAGCTGAAGCTTCGAGTTGCTTGAATCACATCTACAAAATCACAAACAATGAACGAAAATCAGCATGAGTGAAACCAGATCCACAAATTGAAATCGAGTATGAAATGGTGTTTGAAAATCTGAGAAAATGAAAGAAAAATTAGGGAGATGAAACTTTAATGGAGGAAACAATTTGAAGAGATGAACCGGTAGGAAAATCGCTCTTCAGAAGCTCCGTTCCAATGACGCGATCGTCCTCCACCGGCGTGGAACACCTCGAAGCTTGATGGCGATGATGGCGCCCGTCTTGCGTCTCCACAGTGGAACGCCTCACTGGTTCACGCGATGATGGCTTCCGGAATGATGTGTTCTTGTGTGATTGTGCTGAAGTGAAAAGAGGAAGGGCTTGGTTTACTAGTAAAATCGAAAATGAGAAATGAGATATCTTGTAAAGTTAATCCCCATTTAGCCTCGTTCCTGAGGCGTGGCTAAAAGCGTGGGATGTATCCGCTTTTTTAGTAGTGAGATTAAGTTGCCGTGCCTATTAGGTGAGGAGTTTGGGATTTTTGCTCTAGACATGCTCCGGTGTAATGCAGGTAGGATTTTGGATCTTAGAGCATGTTGTTTTTTTGCATAAGCATGTATATTAGAATGTTATTTTGGGAGAGTGTAAGCCTTTGACTTTTCATAGACACCTTGTACAATGAGGACTTTCTGTCTATTTTATGTGAATATAGCGTTATACTTTGGAAACGGATTATAAAAGCATGTTTTTATGATTATGGTGTTGGAAGAGGTGAATGATATTTAGAAAATAATATAACTATATTATGGATTTTGTGCATATAGAAATGATACAGGTCAAAAGGCTTACGTGAGAATGAGATTTCTCACGTGCCCGCGTGCTTGAGTCGGGTCGTGACATGAACACTTAGTCTTGTAGTTGCTAAACAACACCTCAGACCCACCTTATAGTGGACAAGGACTTGGCATTCAACTAACTAAGGGATGCCCTAGGAGAGCTTCTCGCAGATCCAATATAAAACGACCTTGTAGACTACAATCATTAGAAGGGAATAAGATATTATAAAAAGAAGTTCAAGTACACTCATATTATTATTTATTATACTTCTTTTACTACACTTTTATTATGATTGATATTATGCACTTTCATCTTGCTTGACCATAGTAAATGTTCTAAGCATTTAATTTTAAATACCATTTGAGTTAATATATGTGATTGCATATTGCTGCACTTCCACGATACTCTTAGTATTTTTGGGATGAAGTGGGATTTCTCTGGAAACATTACCTTATTGGGAGATTTCTCATCCCTTTTTTTATGTTTCTAGATCACATGGATTGTCCTCAGTAGTGAAATGGATATAACATTGGACTTAATTTCTAAATAATCAGATTCTATTATGTGTGTTAGAATAGAATATTTACTATCTATTACTAGACTTTGGTCATGTTATATTGTTGTATTAAAGTGTTCCCTTATGTATCTTGCATGTTTAATGTATCCTGTACCCTATGAATCAATGTTAGTAGTGAGGTATATTTTCTAGATAATGATGATTGTCTAAATTGTGGGAATTATGATTAAGAAATAGTAGTTTCACTTTTATGTTAGAAAAAAAACATTCTTTGTCATTTGAAAATTACTCTTGGGTTTTTGAAAGAAAGTGTGCTATTATGAAAGTGTAATTTGGAAAGGTTGTGGCAAAGACTGGTATTTAGCGCGTGTTGTGATCCACCTCTCTTGGGAACCTACCGTGCACGATTTATAGTTGGTATACATTATTTTAGTATACGACTATGAATAGGAAATAGTCACAGTAGGTAAAAAATAAAAAAATTCCTCCCAAAATTTTAAGGTTGTCAACTAGTAATATTATGCTAACTAACTATTATCTCAAATAATAAATAAAAAGAAAACTAAGGTGAAAGAATTAAAGCTTAGTAAATTATTATACTATAAACATGATCCTCACTTAACTCCTATTGACTTGTTTTGGACCTCTAAAGGTCTTTTTTTTTATATATATATAAAAAACAATCCAAGATATGGATTAAGGGCCGAAAAATCGACCAAAACCCAAAAAATCACACAATCCTCGTGCCCGATCCGACATGGTCAAGGAAAATCCCAAGGGGCCATGGGATAATTGAAAAAAAATTACTTATGTTTTCAATAAGCTAGAGTTTCCTATCGAAGAGCATCACCATAACCCACCTTAAGAGGTACAAGGAGAGCTAATTCATGGAGGCATGCATGTCCCTTATCATATGATGATATAGTAAAATTTCGAGGCAACGAAAAAGAAAAGAAAAGAAAAAGGAAGTTATAGGTTTTATAGACCGATATAATTGCGTAGTCTTCAGACGGCAACGATCCATATCATTTTGCAAAGCACATAATACCTATCGATCAATATTCAACGAAAAAAAAAAAAGGTCGTCATATAGTTATATGCATGTTCTTTTCTTTGTCACTTCTGCTGCTTATAAGCTTTATATATATGCTGATTCTAGTTATAACAAATCCTCCCCTCGATAACCAACATGTGCATATCTTAAACTCCTACGAGTCTAGTCGTCTAAAATATCTGTTTTTCTCTTCTGTCCAAATTTATTCAACGTCGAGAATACCATATTTCCCATACCTACCTACATAATTATCTAAGTTCAACTTTTAGGAGCACCTAATTTAACCACTCCCCTCCCCATCTCTTCCTGTTCTGCGTAAATTAAATTTCCAACATAGGAGTTGAAAAATGGGTCTCCTACCCCTTTCAGTTTCTCCACTTGTCACTTATCAATTTATGCTTTTGACTTCAATAACATTATTACAACGGGAAAAACAAGTCAATAAATTATACCCTTGCTACTCAATATTGGTGTCAACACCATTTTTAATTATATTGATACAAAGTTACAAAAGCTCTATGATATCTTGATCCTCGTGGAACTTTGTCATGATGAAATATTCCATAACAAAGTGAAAGATAATGACTTGTATATGATTAACACGCCCTGCATTATATTTATGATTGAATGAGCACTACTAGCCCCTTTAATTTGGTTTATTTAATTTTAAAGCACCAGTGTCAACAAGTTTAAGAAGGAAGAGTTCTTAACTTTTATGAAAAAAGAAGAGTTCTTAACCATCATTTTCAGAAAATGATAGACCAAACTAACGTGTCAGAGCCGTAATACGAGGAAGAAGATGCCCCCACCACCATGAACTGAAGTCCTCTCTTTACTTTGACAAGTCAGCCAATAGCAGGAAAACAGAAAAACCCAGAAGAAAACAAGAAAGAGAAAAATCAATAATTGTATGTATGTGTCAATCAATAGGGACCCACAACAACTCAATTGGCTGACGCTGAACCATGGACCTATCAACACCATGGTCCCAAAGAGGTTCGTGGATTCGCACTATGTGCAGCCAAAACTGCCGCCCCTGCCTTTAAATGGGGATGGAAATCTTTAAATGATATTCTCTTTGTTATTGTCCTAATTATTTATTATTATATAAAGAGATAAGAATTAAAAAAATATAAAAACTAATATCCCATGTGACAATAAACGATTAGAGAAATAGGAAAAGAAATATCATTTAAGAATAGAAGATTTTCATCCATTTAAATGTATGAAAAACATTGCCATAATAATATGTGATGTTTAATGGTTTTTAAATGAATAAGTAGGCAATATTATTAATTACTTTATTTCATCTACAAGTTATCATAATACGTATTAAAAATTTTGACAATTTTTAAAATACAGTATTGCTCACTTATATGCTTTGCTTTATCATTACTTTCAATAGTTTTGTGAATATAATGTTTAAAATGGAGTTAATAATATTTGTAATTAATTATAATGAAGTTAATTTTAATATATTAGAAATAATTTCCGTGCATTGTAGGAGTTTATTAATGTTTCTAAAAATTATTTTTTAATGAAAATGCATTTAAAAGAAATGTGTAATTGTGATTCAAATTTAGATATGATAAACAATATATTGAATTTTTAAAATTCTATTACACAATACATGTAATATAGTGTGTATTTATCATTTTTTTGTGAGGTTACCATAGACAATACAAATAATAATATCAATTATTATTCATTATTATTTATTATTATATAAAATAATTGTTAATATTGATTAATGATTATAATTAATATAAATTAATAATTATTATTACTAATTATCATTAATTATTAATTACTATGATAATAATTATAAATAACATTAATTACTTATAATAATTATTTATTATTAAAACTGTTATTAGTAGTTATAGTTAATTAATAATTGATACTATTTTTTATAAATGATTTAATTTCTATAGCGTTGGTGTAAAAATTTTTTACATGGTAATTTAATCATATATAGTTATATTGATCATAATAGTTAACTCTCATATTTACTACTTGAAATATTATACAAATGAAATATTTTAATTGAATGTTAGTATAAAAGTTTTTTTTAATTATCAGTATACTAAAATTAGATAATAATAATAATATGAATATTAAATATCATTTAGTAGGAAAACCCTTCACCACCTTACATTTGTCACGGATTTAAGAATATGGGATATGGTTATTTTGTTTCTTCTCCAATCAATATCAAACAACTCAATCCGGCACAAATACAACATGATCTAACTCGAGCTGTGCAGCAGTACTGTATTTAATGATAATAAGAGGATTTAGGATTACCACCGATGATAATCTAAATATGCATCCTATGAGAGCAATCTGCATTAACACTAAAGAGGTAATATAGATTGCATTGAAAATCTTTATTGTCAGACATGGATCAAACCAAATAAGATAATATGATGAATTGAAATTATTTAAAATCACATTATCAATATCTAGATTGATTACCACGAAACAAGTGCGCCCCTCAATACAAAATACTTCTTAAAAAAAGAGCAAGGAGACGTTTGTTTTAATGTTTGATTTTTCATTTTAGAGAATAATATTTCCAAAAATAACAGTAACAGGAATTCCATTTTGAGGTAAGACATTTAAGTGTATTTGGTACACATATGAAAATCTCAAAAAACTTGTAAATTATACCTGGAAATGAATCATTTTTGTATTTGGTTTATAATGACATTCCTAGGAATATTAGATTTCTTCCAAAAATACCCCCAAAAATGGTAGTGACGGTGATAGTGGACTGGCGATTGATGACAGTGCCCGTCATTTGGCGGGAGGGTCAGTCAAACTATGGCAGTTGTACGACGATTGGCGATATTGGTCTAATGATCGGCGTGATGGTTGTCGACCACGCAGTGGTGCGTCAACAACAATAGTGGTACGACTATTAGCGATGACCGTCAGGTTCAACGTGAGGCTGGCTCAGTGATAGCAGGAGCACTCCAACAAATTATGGTTGTTTTGGGTTAGGGACAATTTGATCTTTTTCCTTTTGCAAAAACATTACCTTCCCATAGGAATCTTACATTCACATGGTGAGAGGTGAGAATCAAAGAGCTCAATTTTCTTTCCTGGAAATGCAACTTACCCAGAATTTTTTTTTAATTGTCTATCAAATATGAAAATCTTAGGACCTACTTGGTTTTAGTTTTCAATTTTAAAATTTTGTGAAGAAAATATTGAAATTAAAACTGAAAATGAAAATTAAAAATTGAAATTTAGTTTTAAATTTTATTTTTCTTTTACAAAATCTCACAAAATTAAAAATTCAAACCAAAGAGATTTTATATTCTCATGGTCACATTCTTAAGAATGTAGAAACATCCCTCAAACAAACGCCCCCTAAACATCTATTTTGGATCCTAAAATTATATGGACGAACAAATTAGTCCTTCACTAGAGGACAGATATTGTGAAAGATCAATAAAGTATTTTTAAATCCCAATAAACTAATTTGTCTCGCATTTGCTTTTAGCGACCAAAATGGAGCTTACTGAAAAAAGTAAAAGACAAAAATAGTCCCTATGCAGTGACACGTTTCACGTAAGAATTCCTTTACCTCAGTGACGAGCGCGAGTAACTGGAATCTGTGGGGTGGGCCCATAACATTGAAGAGTGAGAGGGACCCCACGCGTGTGGGAGATGGCCACGTTACTTACGGTAATGCTCCGCTGTGGTGGGGTGGGGGCCTTCCTTGGTTTGTTTCCGTGCAAAGTCCAACAACTTTCGCGCACGTGGAGACAGGCCTAGTGGGATGGGACCCACCCTCACTCACTTCACTCCCCTAACCTTTCTCCTTTCTTTCAATCATAAGTGCTTTTTCCCCCACCGAAGCCATGGCGTGGCCTCATCCAAACCGCTCTTTCGTTTTGGTAAAGGCATGATAAGGAATATACCTACGTCCCTGCGTGTCTGTCTCCCATTCCTCTTTGCTTCAACCCTCTAATGATCCTGTTACCATCCTATAAATCACAACAATAATTGGAGGTGAAGTTTTTTTTTTCTTCTTCTTTTTTATTCTTTTCACCCGTAGTATTTTAAAGTATTAAAATTATGAGTCTAATTTATCTACCTATTTAAGTATAGATATAAGAATCAATTATATTTATTAGTGTAATACTATATAATTGAATAAATTATTAGTATATTAAAATTAAATTTTATATTATTTGAGTTTAATTTTAATATACTAACAATATAAAAGAGTTTATACCTTCATTTAATTAATTCTCAATTTGAATGACTTTTCAAGGAGGACTTAGGATTCATCATATTTGTTGATGTGGCATAGCCAATTGGGTAATTGTGTACAACTTGGAAAGTATTTCACCTAGAGCTTTGCTTTTAGGTGAACTTAGGTTAGCCTTGAAACTTACTAATTATCTCTAAAGCGTAATCAAATGTTACATTTTGTCTTCTTGGCATAAGGACCATCTCTTCATATATATTGTCAAGAATCAAAATCATAATTAGATATTTAAGAAGTTTGACCTAACTACCAATTGTTAACCTTTGATTTTGATCAAATAGTTCTTAGTTGCATACATTTAAGAAATATACTTATTGCTTTGATTTAGATGTAAATGAAAAATGTATCAAACAAATTTGGACTAATGTAAAGTTTTGTAGGCATGATCTATAAATTATAATATATGAACTTTTAATCTAACAGTGGATCTATAAAAAAAATTCTTCCATGGAAAGTTATCAAATGTGTAAGATATGTGCCGAATTTTATATGAAATATCATCAATCCAATCATTAAATTTAAAATTCTTGCTATGTAGATCAAGCCTATAAAATTTTATATAATTTAAAATTATTTGATACTTCATCATTTAACTTTATTTTAACAAATAATATATTTTTTAAAATATATATATAAATATTGATTATTAATGATTATTAGATTACATACCTATTATTGTCTAATTTTTATGAAATTTGACATACTTGATCATCAATACAATATCACATAATTCAATTGTCATATTAGTTAAACTATCACACACCCCCTCTCATGCATTTGAATTTCTCATTATGCATTAAATTATAAATACATATGTTAATTATGAAATTATATTCTCCCATCCGATTTGATATCAAATTATGAAAAGAATATTATAATGCTTAGATTTGATATTATAATGATCGAATTTGAATATCTATGCTAATAATGAGATGTTGTTCTAATATTGGATTTCATATCAAATCATGAAAAGATGATTACATATGTTAGGGAGAACTACCATTTTGGCTCTCAAAATTATGCCACTGACAAAATAACCCTCAAAAGAAATTATATTTGTCAACGACCTTCAAAAATCCATATTGTTTGGCAAATCCCCAAACATCAATAGACCTTGATTTTTGTTAACAGAAATGATTATATTTAATGTTTTATGCTAGATTTGACTGTACGATAATCACTTTAGTCCAAGAGATTATATGCTTGACAAATAGCTCTTTTATGCAAAGTTGGCAATATAGAATGACCACTTTAAACTTCCAAAGGATCATATCTTTAATAAAATAGCCCATAAAGAATCACTTTTGTTAATGAAAATGGAGTTCAACTAATGTCTAATGTTTGGGTGAATCTGTCAAATGAATTGGGTTTTGGGCCACCTGACAAATATAGTTTATTTCAGGGATTATTTTATCTTGATTTTCAGGGGTTAAAATAGTGATTCTCCCTATATTTTAATTTTGAAATTACATTGTAAATATCGGATTCTATGCCACATCTCACTCTCTCATGTATTTGAACTACTCATATTCTTACATAGTTGATTTCTCTTTTCTTTCTTGGTTTCCTTGGTATTCATTACCGGATGTAGTGATTAATCTCTTTTGCATACAACCTCTCATTTAAGAAAGTAGATGTTGGCTACGAGTTTCAATAATGATATTTTAAATGTTTCTCTGTCATATCTTAACCTTCAATCTTAATCTCAATTTCAATTTCAATCTTCAAAATTCATATTTGCTTTGATTTTAAAAAATTATTGATGATTAATTACTAAATTTTATTAATTTTGAAGAAATTTAAGATTAAATTTAGGATGTTGATTAATTGTAATAAAATCATTTTAATCTATAATTTATCTATAATATATACAATTAAGGCCTAGATCAATTTAATGTTATGTCATGTCTCACTCTCTCGTGCATTTGAATTTCTCATTCTACATTAAATTGGAAATATCTATACTAATTATGGAATTATATTCTAATCATTGGAACAAGAATGTCAGATACTTTAAAGTGTTGCTGATTGATGTAAATTGAAGCAAAGGGCTTGGGTCCACATATATAGCATTAGGCTCCCTCTCCCTTGCAATCATATCCAGGCAATGCTAGACTTGTTTTAAGATGTTTTATTTCAATCAACTCCAATAATTTCCACCTTAATAAAAAATGTTTAATTTGGTTGACAACAAAAGCCAATAACAAATATACACTACAACACTTTATCATCATTAATGAGTGGTCGAGTGCTCGCCACCCATCCCACTCACTCATCACATTTAATGGTGACAATTGTATAGCGTAAGTTTGTTATTGGCCTTTGTTGTCAACCAAACACTTCTTCACCTTAATTGAAATGAGCTTATCTATAGCTTTCATTGTCTACATTGATAATCACATTTAAAAGGAACTATCATATTCTACCAACAAAAGTATCCTCACTTAGAACTAGGCCATTCCATGAATTACATCTCAACACATGTTGAAACCATGATGAAGAATTTATGGGACAACTTCCATGTTAGTTTTCTCCTAAAGTTCTTTATTCATCAACATAATTCCACTACACATCTTGCATTAACACCAACCAATGCTCTTGTGCAATTGTGAATTTGCCAGGACAACTTATTCTTTTCCATGGCAGTGCCATGCCATGAGGATGCACTTCCCATCTTTTAGAAAATATCATTGATCCTTTCCCACAAGGAAGGAGACATAGCTACCACCATTCTTTTTATTTCTTTCACCCATACATCCTTCTTATAGCTACCAACACTTAATCAATCCAATGAAATGCTACCCTCACTTTTCATTCTTCTTTCCTCTGAATGATTTTACTTCCAACTTCTTCAAAATTTAGAGTATCCTTCCTATACATCAAAACTGTTTATATGTCCATAAGAAGATAAAAGAGATCATGAGCCTTAACGCTTTATCTTCATCATCATCATCAATTCTTGAAACCAATAGCCTCTAGTTCAAAGGTGATACCATTGAAAGTAGTAAGATGATCAAAGAATTTCATATTGTCATCAATGTGTAAATTATGAAATTGCTCCTTCAACAACAATTAATTTGATATGTCTAGATAACTCTTTGAGTTTCTCCCACAATTCGTTGATATTACTTGTACATTTGCAAGAACATTATCTTAGCCAAACATAGGCAAATTGCACTTGTAGCTCTCAAATCTAGTTCCTCTATCTTTTCATCGTCCATATTGGAAATTTTCCCTTTCAATGTCATGTGTGACTCTTATTTTATCAATATATCCTTGACTATATATTTGTCTGTAAGACAAAATTGATTCTTCATCTCTCCCCTTTCAATCCTAGGCAATATGAGACTTGTTCCAATATGTTTTATTTCAATAATCAACTCAAACAAGTATCTGGCATGCATGCCCTAATTAATGAACTCCAAGTGAAGTAATCAATGATATATTCCTTAAAATCAAATAATCAATTTCTACCCAAAAATAATCCGTAACTACACAAAGTCACTTTTAGAATGTATTTATTTAAGCTTTTTTTTTTGTTTTGTACCATATATAAGTAAAAATTTGTATGAATCATTTATATATAAAAAATGGTTTTTTTAATTAAATTGACACAAATGTACCCTATGATGCAGAATTTATGTAATGATAATTTTTTGCAGCATTATTCGTTCTTCGAAAATAACTTATCTTTATTGTTTCGATCTGGACTGGCCTTGCAAATTCGTGCTATTTGATGTTCGATCCCATTTTGATCAAAGGCGTGAGGATGATTTTTTTTCAACGGTTATTTATTGAAATCAAAGAATAAATGATAAAGTACGAATAGCATTGATATATAAAGAATAATTTAAGTAAAAATTATAAATAATTAAAATATTTCTTACTTTGAAGTTCTAAGCTAAAACATAACACCAGGGCAAGTTATATGAGTCCTATCTCACAAGTCATGCCATCCAAATATGGTATTTAAATTTAGGAACTCTTCCATTTCATAAGTTAATTTTTTGGGTTGGGCTCTTTTTTGGAATTAAGTCCATAACATTAGTCCTTTCGTTGAAAAGTCAATGCACAGACGAGAGCAACTTAGAAAAGGAGTGACCCAAGGAAAAAGATACCTATATGAACATTAATGTTTTATGTATAATAAAATTGCATAATAAATACACACTACATATTTTATTATTATTGATGTGATAAGTAAGTGGAATAAGTGAAAATCATAAATTATATTTAATAGTAATAAGGTATGTGGTGTATATTTATTGTGTAATTTTATTATATACTTAACATTATTCCTATCTGAATGAACCCCTCAAAATGCACAACCTAGAGTGAGTTGTCCATCTTAAATAGGAGTAACAATTAAAATAGTACAAGTCCACATGGAGGAGTGCCATCCAAGTATGATACTTAAATCTAGAGCCTCTCCCACTCAATCTTTTGATTAAATTCCCCGTTGAATTAGAGTTCATCACAGCAATGTCACGATCAAGTATTGAAGGTAAGAAACAATTGAATTCTTGCCATGAAACCCTGGTGAAGCTGTTACTATATAACCGTGGGACACAAACACCACCAGCTGCAAAAGGGGTTTTGATGTGTTAAGAAAAATTACATGTTAAATTTATTTAGAGTGGCATAGGTTGATATTAGTTTGATTTATATTGATTTGGACATTGATATTAGTTTCATTTTCTCATTATGTTTTGATTTGATACTAATTTATTATATTTATTATCCTAGGCTTATAAATAATGCTGCTTCTTTGTGATTCACAATAACATAAATATATAGTTTATTCACCATTTCTTTTCGTGTTTCTAGTTTTCATCATGTCTACTAACACAAACACAATCATCAATAAAAGTCATGTCTTCTAAGTATGGTAATTAAATCTAGAGCCTTTCCTGCTCAAAGTACCTTTGGATGTGATTATTTTAAGTGAAAATCATTTTCTATATATTTGAATAATTTTTAAAAGATAATCAAAATCTTAAAAAAATTAATTTTCAATTTTTTTGATTATTATATAAAATTTAAGCATCATAATATATTTTTAAAATTCTAAAATAAACACATCCCTCAATAAGCTAGTCTTTTGGATTAAATTCTCCCTTGAATCTGAGTTCATCACAACAATCCCACGATCGAGTTTTGAAAGTAAGAAACAACTGAATTCCTGCCATGAAACCTGATGGAGCTGTAACTGTATACTCATGAGAGACGAACACCACCAGCTGCAAAAGGGAATTTGATGAGGTGGAAATCTCTCCGAAATATTGTCTCTTTAATTATTTATTGATATATAAAAAATAAATATTATATATTTAATAATTTATAAATTTTAAAATTTATTTTAATTTTAATTTTTTTATATATTAATAAATAATTGGGAGGATAGTGAATAAGATGTAGTGAGAAATTTTATTTGACGAAAGCATAAAAGACGACTACTACTACGACCAGTCATATTTCAACATCAAGCCATTAATATTTATATAGTACACTGTTGCTTTCCAACTTTAGACTTAATTATTAACTAATACTTACTGAAAAGACAATTTGACTAATTTAAAGAATGAAGGCCGTAGAAGGAAAAATAGAATGGCATGACCTACTTAATTAATTCTATTCTCTCCTCACTCATTTCACTGTTTTGGATCCAAGGTACAATATTACGTGACTTACCCCAAAAGGCACGAATTTACCTTAGCTTACAGATATATATTCCTAATTCCCGGCACTTACTTTTCACTTTTTATCCATTTGATATCTGATCGATTAGAGAGAAAGCTATAATGTACAATTTCACTACAATATGATTTGGAAATTGTAGTCTTGTAGGTACACAACAAGCTAAGCTAGCACATCTTTTTCTGTCACATGACATGCATCTAGCTATAGTTAGGTCAATTCCAGGACTATAGTATAAGCAGGACTATTTTATTCTCTCTTTCACGCACTTTTCTTCACGAGTATGCGTGTTCTTTCAGATAACTATTTGATGTATAAGACTCTTTAGCCTTTAATTTGATTCCATGCTTATGGAAGGGATTTTCTCAGCATTATTGGGTGTTAATTGTGTTCTATGGACATTCGGATCAACTCAATAATGAAGATGCCATCCATGGCCCGCTACCTACAACCTTAGCCGCGTTATTCGGCACGATCAAACCCTTTTATTTTTAATTAAATCTATAATACACACGTACTCACACGATTGTTGATTCTATGCCTTGATTCATTAATACAATGACTTGAAGGCAAATAATTATGAAGTGTGTATATTGTGATACGTATTGGTTATAATTAGGCTCTATATGTTCATTAATGTTAAAAAGAGGAAACCAATAGTAGAGAGCATGGTTTACATGTGCAATTTGCTCTATTTGGAGGGTGGCCACACCCACGAGACTTTAATATGGCCATTTTTTTGGATCGTCGGTTGAAATTTTATGTAGGATAGAATAAAGTTCTACATTGATTATTAAAAATGGACTAAATAAAAAAAATAAAAACAATGAACAATAGATTTATAGTTTTATGATTTTGAGTTAAAATGTACATTCAATTTGCAATTCGCTTAGGGACGGATCTATGTAAATAATAGAGGGAACTTATTTCCCTCTACAATTTGATAACTTTTTTAGGAATATATAAATATATATGTTTTGTCTCTAATAATTTATTATATTTGATCTATACAAGATGTGAAATAATTTGTTATTCTTATATATTAGTTGTGCCTGTTCAACTAAATTTTTTTGATCCGTCAATGGATCCACTGTTATACCCATGGAGTCCCCTCTTTAAGGGCTTGGTTAGACATTTTTCTTGCAAAGAACAAGCAGGAATAGTATATATACTTGCGTGTTTAGAGGCGTTTGGCGTTGGCATTATGGCCTGTGACATTGACGTGCCATGCATGCCACATATATATAGACCCACAATTTGTAGCTAATGAATGAACCAAGCGAACAACTACCCTTTTGTGGTCCAATGGCACAACTACACATTCGGAGGTACTGTCGGAGCAAACGCTCTTTTAATTCTCTTCCTCGGTCCTAACTCCTAACCCCAATTGCTTTTTGCACTCGCCCTTTTAAACTTACTTTAACTATATAAAATAAATAAATATTATTGGAGGCACGCAGTACATTCTCTATAACATTAATTAGGTAACACAAAGGGATCAATTAATTGGAAACTGCTTGCTAGATGTCAAGATTGAGATTCTATAACAATGAAAGCAGCTGAGAGTGTTGGGAGTGGTTGGGTGTAAGTATGCCTTGTGAAATGTCACATTCACAAAGGGACTAATTGCAAAATAGACCTATGAAAACAAGGGATGGGATAGATATGTGTAATGTAATTAACTTTTTGCGGGCGCCCCAGATGTTTTTGATTATTGAATTGGATGAGAGGGATACCCTTTTGTGGACCAATGATTATTTTCGCCACCATGCAAAACGTCATTGTTAGTCATCGGTTGGATAAGCACTCATTTTATTATGGAGCTATTCAGCAAAAGGTGAAAAGTATAGAGTGGTTATTACTTGCATATATGCATGCTAGTGATGGAGCTATCCCTTCGGTCATATAGGCGATACATCACATCCAAAAATGTTAAATTAATACACTTATATAAACATCAGTTCAGGTTAGATCTTGTAGTTTTTATCAATTGATTATAGTTTAGTTTCATCTGTTTTTTCATAATATATATTCCATTCTTTTCACATATTCTTCTGTGAGGTGACGTAAGTTTTGATGTTGTGCACCGTATCATCACTCTTCCCATAAAGCTAACAAACTAATGATATCTTATTGATTCTGTTGCGTGCTTGGATGCTATAGCTGCCGCCAATTATTGCAATTCAATCAGCTCATGAACATTGTTTTGGTTTTCTTTTTTCCTTTTTTTTTCTCCTTTTTAGTTTTGGTAAAGCAGGAAAAATAAATTTATTGCCTACATCATTATAATTCATGCAATAGGGTTCTGATATTCGTGTAGGAAATTAAAGAATAGGCAACAATATTGAAGAAAATGCAAAATAAGGGATATTTACACATTCATATTTGAGAGCGATTCCTTGACGTTTTGAATGTGCCACCCGATCCAACTGTGAGCTGCTTGTGTGCCAGCCATCTTTGATCTGGTGGCAGCTTAACTCGGCTAACAAATTAGGCCACGAAGTAGATGTTACTCTACCAAGTCGGTTGGTTGAACTTTACACGTGTTATATATCTCTTCTATAAAAAAGTTAGCAAAACAATGTATCTTATATATATATATACATATATGGGAATTGTTTTTTGTTTTATTAAAACTTGGCATATAATAAATCTTAGGAACCAATGTGTTTGATTGGCTGTGGTTCGACATTTAATTTGTTCTTCACAAAATTTTGGACCATATTGTGAATTAAAAAAATAGCACTAGAAGATTTTGGACTAAATTTCTCATGTAACTTGTGTGGTGGCAATGTCAGGTGGTTAGCTATTTGATGTTAGCAAAGGTGGAGAGAGAGTTTTGATAGATGACTAAGGTCATATGTACTTGTTTGCTTAGCTTGTGTACTGAAACTCCAACCAAGTTCAGGTTGATAAGCTTATTTCTTACTTATGGAAAAAAAAAAAATTACCCTTATAATGGGTTAGTCCAACTTGAGTCAACTTAGTTAGAGTTCGGTAAAGTCTAGATATAGCACTAGTTGAGCAAAAATACTGAATATGCTAAATAGGGATTTGTTTTTTTGGAATTTGATTATGTATTAAGTTTATAGTATGTTTTATTGGCCTGTATAAGACATTTTAAAACAAGTTTTAGTTTGTATCACTTTTTTTTTTGGATGAAATTAGGATATACACTTCAAAAGCAGTAATTAATTCTCTTGAAACTTAAAAATATCACAAATATGAATTTTGTCTTTGACTATGAGATCTTCTTCATTTTTATTACAAAAATTAAACTTCTAATTAGATGCTTAAAGAATTCAGCTAGTTAAGAATTGTATTAGGTCTTGGTTAGCTTTAGTTTGTGTCAATGTGAATGAAGAGGGAAAACAGTAGCATGAAAACTCCACAACTCTAATTTTGGTCCAAGGTAATGATTACTGGGCTTATCAATAAATGAGGATGTCGAGTGTTTGAATGGAAGAAGTTTAGATATCTCAACATGGTCCATAAGCACAAAGTTCTAAACTCAAAAACCTAGACTAAATGTTCATTTTGGCCTCTAAAATTATAAGTATGTTTCACTTTAATTCATAAAAATTTGAAACTAACTATTTAGTCTTGAAATTTCATTCTGTAAGGTCACTTTCATACCTGTCAAATAAACGTTAATCGATATTACTATTCTACCAACGTGGTACTTTAAATAACACGTAGCTTGCCACATGATATGTTAACGTTACATCAAATTAAAGATGTTCAAATTAATCCTTGAAATTTTCTTAAATGTGTCAAAAAAGTTTTGAATACCCAAATTATAAAGATGTATCACTAAAAAGTTGTTATTGGACGAGGTAAACAATTTAATCCTTGTAAAGATGATGAGATATTTGAGAAGGAAGTAAGTATAAATACTCTATTTTAAATTGATGCCATTGTGTTTAATTTGCCTAATTCGCACCAACATCCCCAAATGTTTCCCCATCTTCACTACGACAAACTTGACATGCTAATCACAAATAATAGCTTTAGTTCCTTCATATGCATCTTTATCGCAAATGTGGCACTATCATTATTCAACTTGTACGTACACCCCAAGAGGCAGTGGTTCCTTACGATCCACTATCGTACAAGTGAAATGAGAGATACAATTCTTTACTTGATTTCGATGAAGCTTCTCATATTTAAAATGATTTGAGAACATTTGACATGTGATTAGAGTTTCTTTTTCTTGTCAAGCTAAATTCCTTTTATACTAGATTCCTTTCCAAATAGCAACTAAAATGTTTCAAATAGCTCCTTATTGAACTCCATCCATGTTTGATTTTTAAACCCTAATTTATTCCAAAAAAATAATACAATAGCTAATAAATTAGTTATGATGATCTTATGGAGGGTCTCAAATTTAAACTAATCAAGCTCTTAATTATTTATGATATTTAAAAATTTAGACTATTTAAATAGAGTGAAAATGAGAGAGAAATAAATGAGTTAAAAATATTTAGAATTTAGATTTTATGAAATAAATGAGGAGAAATTTGAGAATTTGAAACTTTTTAAATACATTTTAGAAAACTTTAATAACTTATTCTATATTTAAAAATTTCAACTATTTCTAAACTTATTTTTAATTGGTATTATATCAACATTCACTTAGATCAACATTACACTTATTCGACACGTGATATGCAACATGTCACTTAACATGGATGAAGGAGACAGGACCTTTACTAACGTTTATTAATCTAAATATTATATTAAAACTAAAATGTTATAGATTAAAATATTAATTCTAAAATTTTAAGAATTAAAAGGAATACGCTATAATTTTATTTATCAAAGTGAATCTTTACCTCAAAAACTTGACTAGCGACGCAACTAGCAACTGACTAATATCATTCAGCCTAACGGTTATCTTAACTTGTTTTAAGGGCATTATATCATTTTCCTTTTTTGTTCTACCGAAACCACGTGTGTAGTGTGCGAGGCAATTTCGCCTGATACGGGTAGCATTATTAGGCCTATAAAACTCTTTTCTTAATTTTATCGCAGCTACGTATCCAACACTCAAACTCGAACAGGATATCCACTAGAGCTTGAATAGGTCCCATCGGCTTATCTACACGCAAGTCTCGTTGGTAAAGTCATTACACGATTGATTTGTGTAAACAAGTCGTACTCAATTTTTTGACCTCCGTATTTTACACCACATTTATTAGAATAAATTATACTTATTTTTTTTAAAATTTATAAAAATATTAATTTATATTTTCTTTAGTTGTCTAATCTATATTCATACTTTTTACTTAAATTTTAAATATTTATATTACAATTACACCTTTATTTAATAGGCTAACATTAATAAACTTAACAGAATGATATTTTTATTATATTAATCGTTTCTAATTAATAAAATTATAAAAATACCTTTAAACTTAATAGAGTAGGTAATGATATTTTTATAATTTTATTAATTAAAAATATTTAATATCATAAAATATTATTTTGTTAAGTTTATTATAGTGCCCTATAAATGTAAATTTAACGATAATATAAATATTTAAAATTTAACAAAAGAAAGGATAAATATAAATTAAACAAATAGAAGAAATGTGAGTTATATCTTTCCATATCTCATTGGAAATGAGCTAATTTGCCCAATTTATTAACTTGAACTTTAGTCCCAAAACGGTTGGAGAGTAGTGAGTGAACATGTGATATGTGATTACGTATATACTGCCAAAAAGCACCATCATTCATATATATTAATAATTAATTAATTTGTAGATTAGGTTCTAAACTCCTATGTTTCTCCACATATACACAACGTGCATTGAAACGTAGAAAAGGGTGGTTTGTCAATTATCATACCAAGGCGGGTAAAGAAAATAATAAAATTAAATTGAAAATGTGAGAAATATATATATTTGAGATTGCTAACCTCCACATCTTTGTATGGAGATTAGCAAGCTACATATTCTATTTTGAACCAAAAAAAAAAAAACCACTTCCTCTTTTATGAAACAACTTATAATTTTAGATAATTTTGTAATTTTATTTCATTTATATTGATTACAATCTAACTCTTTCTCTCACTAATTAATTATCATTAATATCACGTTTAACACAATTTTTTTAGAAGTGATTAATTGAATTGAAAAAATAGTGTTTTCACTAAAAAACTACAATTTACTTTAAAGTATTCTTTCCGCACTTATGCATAATTACGGAAAACAATTCTTAAGGCAATCTAACATAATTGTCTCCAAAAAAAATTAATAAAAATACATTAGATTATTATAAACATTTTTCGGACACTTCTGGCATGGAAACTAATTCCTCGCTGCAGAACGTAAGCGAAGGATATGACTCATAAGTTACCGTAAAATGTTTTAAAACAAATTAAACATCTTGACCTTAATAAATATGAATAGAATACCTTATTGTTTTTTTCAAAAAAGAATATCTCTTAATTAAATAATCACTTCCAACATAAAAAGAAAATTATCAAGTTTATTTGATATAGTTACTTTTTAAATTAATAGGTGAGAGAAAGAGTTTAGTGATAATTAATATAGTGAAACAAAATTACAAAAATATCCAAAAGTACAAGTTGATGCATAAAAGAGAGAAGTAGAGCTTTTTGTCAAAATAAAACATGTAACTTGTGAGTGTGAGGGTTACCGTGCGTTACCCACACACGTATATATATAACCTGAGTTGTATTATATATAATAATCAAGATTAAAAATTAATTATTAATAATTAATATTAATATGACCACTTAAAAAATTATATAATTTTATATTTTAATATTAATTATTCATATAAAATTCAACAGTACATATTTATACCTCTTACTATTAAAATAATCTACCCCTCTCATTTAAGTCCTCCCTATGTAAGAGAAGTAATGGGAACAGAAGGCACACAAGAAAAGCCTTTGAAACACAATCAATTTCCACAATGAAGCAATTGAGGAATTTGTCGTTTCAAATAACCAAATATCATATCTATAGGCTGCTTAATCGTTTGATTACGTTAAATCAGATTCGTCAACATATTATTTATGCTCGTCGGAAGGTGCAAAATTAATGTCATGGAGAGTGTGATTGGCGAATTGTATTTAACGAGGGCAAAATGACCAGGGCACCTTAGCTTGTGCCCATCATGGACACCCAAAATTGAAAGTTCTAAGATTAAATTATGCTAAAGCAGACCTTTAAGTCTCTGGTTTCAATCATCTCCCCTAATCCACATTTTAATAATGACTAATAGATTACTTTGATTAGATATTTGCTATTAAAAGCGATGTTAAGCAGGTTGATAGACGCAAAGTGAAGTCACAACTGTCGTCAACCAATTCGAGTTCATGACATCAAAATTGTGTATTTTTAATATTTTTTTCCCGGTAAAACAATAGCCTTTCAATCAATCCATCCTTGTTTTGATAAAGAGATCAGGTTTAGGTTGCTTGTGAAGCCTAGTAATTGGTTCGGTCTATTTCTACCAATATAATAATAATAACAAGAATTTTTCTAACCAAGAAATTTGATGTACCAGTTAAGGAATAAAAAAATAAAAATTTCAAAATGTTTGAGTTGATTCCCTGCATTGAAAACTTAAAAATCTCTTTCTTTTCTATGTAATACTTGCCTTTTTTGAATTTCTATAGAAAAACCGTAATAATAATAATAATAATAATAATAATAATAATAATAATAATAATATAATTCCCTATTATGAGAAAGGAAATATTTAGGTGTTCTAAAAGTAAAAGAATGCATTATTTATTTTTTCTATTTAAATGACATATTAGCTTATGTGTCATTGTTATCTTCAATTTTCCACTCATATTTAATGTAATAGTTTATATATCATTTATTATAATAAATAGAACAAATATATTCTCTTGCTCTTAAAGCAACTAATAATTTCTTGTGCGAGAATACTCCTCTATTTTACTCGATTTGTTGAAATTTTATGATTTTTTTGTTTCAAAATATCTACCATTTTATGATATAAAAAAACATTAATTTTTTACTATTATGACTCTTAAAACAATTAATTATATTTACTTTAATTAATTGTATTTAATTTTATTTTTTTTTGCAAGAAGGCAATCTTATCCACTTATATTATACTATTATTAGAGATTTATTTATTGTTTTCTTAATATATGTGTTTTTTTTAATGTCAAATGGAGTAAAATGAATAGATTAAAACCTAGGTTGCATGAAGTTAACTAAAGATCACTCTCCACTCAACTAAACTTACTTGTTACACTAAGATATACGTATCTAATATATTTTTTAGTTCATTATAAAATGCATCTTTTAAAAAAAGTTAAAATATATTCGAACCGTATTTCTCAATCTTATTCAGCAAATTAGAACAAGTTCTTGTGCAAAGCAAGTATATAGGCCACAATTTGCAGGTTAATTTGTTTAACCCAATCTGCATGGGGTTAAGAAAATATTTTTATAATTTGCTAATTTGTGTGGCTTTTTGTTTTTTTTTAACTTGGTCTACTTAACCTGTGAGCTAAACTTTCAAGTCAATGGACCAATTTGCTAGCCCGCTTATCTTCCTTTTATTTTATTCCTTTTGGTATAATAGAACAAGATATATTTGAGTTGAATAAGGGCCTAATGTTATAACTTGTGGTTGTAATATAATGGTAAGAAGTTAAACATTGTGTCCGTAGCGCTTAGGTGTAAATCTCTTTAGGCATATTTTTGTAAATTTAAATTTAGGAAAAATTACACTTGTATTCCTCTTAAACTATATGTCAAGTGCACATTAGAAACTAAATTTTATAAATGTACATTTGACCCCACTTCCGAACTTTTTTGAATGTGAGTTGACTATTCTATTAATTTTTTTGTCAACCATTAACAAAATTATTATAAATTTAAGAAAATTTAGGATATTGAATTGCAGATTTAGAAAAGTATAGGGTCAATTTGAACATGTTCTAAAGTTCCCTGGGGAGACAGGACATCTACTTTGGTTAAAATATACATTTGTGAAAGTTCAAGGGGTTGATTTATACATTATTTAAGTTTAGTGGCTAAATTACGTATGGCTTATATAGTTCACAAGGTAAAGTATAATTTTCCTTTAAATTTATAAGGTTTAAAAAAAGGAAAAAAACACAAACAATACTGCGAGCCCATGGGTTTATGCCTTGTGAATACGAGTGTAAAAGATCGATAATATCACATCAAATGAAGGATAAAAGAGTTGTATCGTATGTAAGGTCTGTTAAATTAATTAGTTAGAGTGGTTAAGTCTATTACTATTTTATTAGTGATATGTTACCATATGTTAGCTTCTAATGCAAGCTCAGGTGTCATGTATATAAGCCTCGTATACTCTCTTATTTCAGTATTTGAATACATATCTTACACTATGAATTATGCATTTCTCTTGAACTCTATGATACCTGGTGTGTACGTGGGCATAAGTTTCATCCGTCTTGGGGTCCCCTAGGACCCACCCATGTTGTCGGAAGCCCGAAGGGCGGAGAGTCTTAGAGTGTGTGTTGAGTGTTGTTGCTAAGAATTCTGCATGACAGACTCGTTGAAGTGAGAATAACTCGCTGCATGACAGGGGTGGGCCAAGGTGCTCGCTATAGCAAGAAGAACTCGTTGCAGCGAGTGTGTGCTGCAAAAGGCCGCCGCCTGAGCTTTACCGTTGGAGTGAGCGAGCCAAATGTCAGCACAATGCAAAATGATGCAGTTTCATTTTAGTGAGCCCCCACCTTTTTCAAACACACCAACTCCAGTTCCTTTCCATCATTTCGAACCCTATCACTCCCAAACACTCTTCTACTCCCTTCTCACTCAAATCCACTTCATCATTCCTCCTCCTAGGTGATTAAAGGTGAGATTTTATGGGTTTTGTTGTTCCTTTCCTTCCCATTTCATATCTTGGTGAATGGGTTGTTGTTTGTCTCCATTGTTGTTAAGTAGGGGGTGCTCCCCCAATGTGTTAGGGTTATGTTTGAGCAATCTAGAGGTTATTAGAGTTTAATCTTGAGTTTTATGGCTTAATGGCAAATATTGGTGCCATTTCCACTCCCAAAATATTGTGGGTGTTGACGCCACTCTTTCCTCCCTTCCAGGTGAGTGAGTTCAGAACCTTTGACCCTTTTGTTGGTCATTAGAGTTAATTTCTTAAATTATAACATGATTGCATGATTTTATAAAATGTTTTAAGAGATTAGAGATCCTGATTAGTTAGCTATATTTAACGAAATGACGATTTCCACTAGAGCATGAAATTTATATTTTAATGCAAACTCATAGGACCATTATTGTCAAATGATTTATTAAAGAGCTAGAGTACGATTATGACTTGATTTAGAGATTTTTGAAATTTCCATGATGATTTCAAGAGCAACGTATTTATATTATAGAGTTTTATCCCTAGACAAAGTTTAATTTTAGAAAAATGATATGATTTCATGATTTAGAGATTTGATGATAGTCATAGAGAACAGTTAGTGAGTTAACGCTTAAACCCGAACGTTAACCTTGGTACAAGTTATCCGAGAGGACAATCTCATAGAGCAGAAAGAATAGAACCTAGTTAGGCATCAAATTTAGATCCTAAGGGATCATAGAGTGAGAAATCGTTATGACACGGTTGACATGCATAACAAGAGAAATTATATTTTGTTATACAAGGCATAACTAGAGATCCCTGTCTTAGTAGAGTACTATTATTTTTGTTTTCCAGAGATTATTGATGTCTTTCAAGAATAATTGATTTAAGAACTATTATGTATATGTAATGAAATAATTTTAGAGAAATTGCATTAACTGGTTTTGATGGATTCATATATGTTTGATTATTTATTTTCTTGGTTGTCTCCATAAGAGGGTTATGAGTGAGGGTCTGCTTATAAGTTTAGATGAAACTCATTCATCTCCCCTTTCCATTACAGATATGTTAGTGCTATGGGTCATTCTCATCCACCTTCTCCCTAATAGTAAAGACTTCTAGTTGGTGAGCTTCACTTCAGGGTAAAGTACTCTTTTTCATTTTGATTAGAGATAGAGTGTTCCAATATACATGAGGGCAAGGTCTTGGACTATAGAGATAGAGTGCATTGATTATCATGATTATTTTGTATTTACATGATTCTAGTCTTCATGTATATTTTGTATAGAGAGCAACTCATATACTTTTAATCACGAAGATATGTTTAGAGTTTGGAAAATGAAATCAAAATGATTTGCTTTCTAATTTTAGATAACTATGTTAGAGATGATGATGATATGCTATTGATGATTATATGTTTTCAAAGAGCCAAAGGTTTATTAGAGATGGAAATGATGTTTTATAAATGGATTTAATATTAAATATGCATATAACAGACTAGAAGGTCACGAGACTTACGTGGGAATGAGGATTCCTCACATGCCGATCACATGCCTAAGTACGGTCGTGACAAGCTCACAGCTCACAACCTCTATTTATCATAGGCTTGATACCATCAAATGGTATAAAGCTTTTTAATCCATGGAGCCAACAATTGCAAGCACTTCCACACTCCTAGCTCAAGCGAGCACCTTCACCTTGAAGACTTTCTCAAGTCCAGTCTCCTTCAAGCTCAATGAAGAAAATTTCTACCCATGGCAACACCAAGCATTTGTGTGAATCAAGGCTAACAAGCTGAAAAGCCATCTTAACAAAAAAAGGAAGTACTAGTGAAACATGCTTGTAAAGAAGATTTGATGTGAATTGTTGCGACTCACAAAAAAATTAAATTTTATGCCAAGTTCACAAAAAAATATAGTAAAGGACATAATTTAGGTTGTCTCATAATGAAATGTTACTAGCCAATTAGAGATTTGGAGGTTTTGTTTAGCAAACACTAGAAGCAAATATTGAAGAAAATCAATTAAATAAATTACCTACACAAGAAATTCATGTAGATCTAGAATTATATTATCACATACTCAAAAGAATAATTTGGAGACGGTTGTTTTCACTAATACACAATCGCACAATTAGAGTTGTAATTCTACTTGACAGTCACATAATCACACAACTAACCAAGAGTTTGGCTAACACATGAACACTAAAAAATCACAATCACAATCCCTAAATGGTCTAACTTAAATGCCAATCACAATGACCTAATTCTTATTAGAATTAATTCCAATCCCTTGACCAATTAAACATGCTTTAAACTATCAAATTATGTCCAATTGGATTCTTAATCATGCATGATATTCATAATCATGCACACACGTAATCAAAACCTCAAACAATGCAAAAATATAAGAGAGATGAAAGAGAAAGAAGTATTGGAAAGCCAAACCATAAATTGCATTAAAAAATGGAGTCTCAAACATAATCCTTCGATGCTTTGGAATCCTTACGCTATGTAGAGAAACTACTTCTCCATGGATAGAGAATTCCCTCAAAAGATATGAAAGCATAATCAAATTCCCAAATGGGTACAAAACGGAGATTATAATCACAAAGGATCTTAGAAAGAGTAGAGTGAAGGTATAGAAAGGAAGAGAGACAACCCTAAAATAAGGGTGGAAGATCTTTCTTATTAATCTAAAAGAAGTAGGTATATATAATATATTATCATAATGTCAAAAATGGGCCCCAAAATAAAAAAAAATTATTTTACAAATTGATATTGTCATGGGGGACAACTATAGCGATCTAAAGACTTCCTTATTTGGTGACCACTATAGCAATTTGGTACTCATACAAAAATTACTCATACTTCAATATCTTTTTGAGCCCCAAAACGTTCAAATTAGCTCTTGGACCTAGGAATAAAAGTTGTAGCCCATTGAATCGGCTCCCAACTCCATAATAACCATATCAATTAGACATCTATAGCTCCAGATATTGGCAAAATATGAACTAAAGGTTAGGTTGGACAACATTAGGATCGAACGAGCAATCTTTAAATATCGCAACTTTATTTTCACCAAGATGCTCTTACAACTAGGTTTTGAGTTGACCATGAAAGTTATAGAGGACTTATTGAGCTTTCTAAAATATCTTTATTGGTCTCAATCTGCTCTTGGAGAAATATATACGAATTTTCTATTGCAATACTTCCTATAAATATGCTCAAATAAGCTCTAGAACTTTTTTATTTAGCTTCCTAAATTCTCCCAAATTGAACATTGCTCCAAGCTTCATGCACCAACATAGAATGTTTTGCAACAAAATTACACTCAAGAGAGATAACTTAAAACACAAGAAGCTCCAAAATATATTTGCTCATCAAAATAGTGCAATTAACTATGATATTACTCAATGACGCAAAATGAGGACTAACGGAAATCAACAAATTGTCAACTAATTAAACACACAAATAACGCAATATACCTAGAGTTGTAAAGGAAAATAGGTGCTTAAATGCAACCCATCAAAGATTGCCTAGCTTATAAAGAAACACAAGAGTACTTGGATTGGGACAACGAGACCAACACTTGGTCTTTTGGCTCTTGGCCTCAATAGATTCCAATTTCATAAATAGCATGCATGGTGGGCCATGAGTTTCTCATAAATTTCGAAGCAAACTCAAAAAGTATTTTGCCTTACACCAAGTCCAAAATCATCAAACAGTTGAAATCTCAACAAAAATTTGTCAAGAAAAGGTGGTTGTATAGGAATATCTCTTGAGGATAAAAAAGATTGCATATTCTCTTGTAGCACTTGATGCTCCTTTATCCAATAATGATTATGTTAAGGTAATTCTTAATGGTTTAATGAGGATTATAGTGCATTTATAACCATGGTCATGTCTTGGTGATAACCTTCTGAATCAGGTGAATTGGAAGCATTACTTGTTGCACAAGAAGATATAATTGAAAGGTTTAGAAAACCAAAACTTGGTTCAAGCCCAAGTTGACATAGCTTAAAGGCATGAATTAGCACAAGAAGAATGGGATTCAGAGGAGGATAATCTTGGAACAACTCAAACTACCACAAGTTTGATAAATATTTTCATAGTCATATGCCCACAAATGGAAATCCTCCTCTTCGGATCAGTTCTTTCCATAATCCTACCTTAAGCAAGGGCATATCTTGCTACTCCAACTAATTTGATAGGCAATTCTTGGTATCCTAACTCTAAGCATCCATCATCTCACTTTTGATTAGTGGAATCTGATTGCTAACTAGAATATGATGCTTTGACTAGGTGTTTACAGGTAATGGATAAAGTTTGAGCATAACAAACATTGCAAATCCCTTATACACTCTAAACTATCTAACTCTACCTTTAAAATGCTTAATGCACTTCATGTACCTTTTATAACGAAAAACTTACTTATTGTTTCCAATTCGCTTGTGAAGACAATGTATATTCTAAGTTCCATCCTAACAATTGCTTTGTCAAATGTTGTCCAATGAGATACTTGTCCAAGGAACTTTTAAAGAAGCTCCATATCAATTTGATAATGTTGAAATTTTATCAAAGCATGTTGTATCTAATAATTTTTATTCTAGTTGTAAACATGTAAATTTCTCGTTTGATTTGTGGCCTCAGAGGATTAGGACACCATCTCTCAAAATTGTAAATCATGTGATGTCAATTTCTAATGCCAAAAGTTCATGCAATAAAACTAAGATTCCCTTTATGCAAATTCTCTATGTGTTGCTTCCTGTATGGAAAATTGATTTAATTACCAATACATACAACCTCTATAGCTAGGCTTCTCATATAAATGGGGTTAGCCCCCAACATATGGCAATTTTGGCTCTAGATGCTACATATGGTTCATAGATGCTTACATCAAGTACACATGTATATATCTACAACTAAACCTCAATCCTTTCAAGCCTTTTTGCAATAATCCTTAATGGAGAACAAAATCAATGCCAAAATAAAGTCCCTCCAAATAAATAATGGTTGTGAATACCTCTTAAATACTTCACCTCCTACCTCAAAACCAATGGCGTATCACGTTAGCTCATTTGTCCATAAACTTACCAAGAAAATAGTAGTGTTGAAAAACAAATATAGAAATATAACCAAAGTTGGCCTAGCTTTCTTAGCTTAGCCTATCCCCATTTCAAATATTGGGATGATGTAACCCTCACTTTCACTTACCTCATCAATAGTCTACGTGCTTTCTCTTACTACTAATTTCAAATCACCTTGTGAACTACTACACCACACACAACCTGATTATACACTCCTTAAAACCATTGGCTGCTCTTGTTTTCCTTACCTAAGGCCTATTAACCAACTTAAACTAGACTATAAGTCTTAGAAGTGTATATTTCTTGGGTATGCTAACAAGCATAAAGGCTACAAATGCCTTGGACCATCTAGCAAGATATACATTTCTTAGCATATGCTATTTGATGAATATGACTTCCCATACAAGCAACTATTTTCATCAGGACATACCCATCTCAACCTCAACCATTGTGTCCATACCTTTGCTTTTTGTAACTGAATCCACCTAAACTCTACATAACACTCCACCTACATCCTTACCTGTTACAAACTCTTCATCCTTCCTTCTTGCCAATGATGTGTCATGTTGTACTTTACTTATTCATCATGCATAGTCTGTTGAGTCACTTATTCCTTTTCGAGTAGTCAATTTGCAAGTCAATCACTTCTTTCAATTGGCCTAGAAGTTTAGTAGTTTGATTGTTAAATGCATTGATTAATTGATGGCAAACTCCAAATTTAAGCAAAGATGCTAGAGACCACATACATAAGTCCAAAATCCAACCCTTAGTGTTTAATTTTTATTATTTCTTCATTTATGTCATAATTATTTCTTACAATGTGTTTTATCTTTGTTTTCTATGAAGTGTGAATATAGGAGCTATAGGAGTAGGCATAATGCCAAACCCATTGGCGGAGCTAGGTCTAATGTTGACATTCCTCTCCAAATGAGGAAGATTTTCAACTGAGGTATGGGGCCCTTACAAGGGACGTATGTATGGGATGGGGCACTATCCTGATAGTAGGCCCATATCCTCCACAGTGGGTTAGTTGTTGGGATGATGTCTTGTAGAGCGTGCGTATGCCTTAAATGAGGAGGCTCATCAGGAAGCACAATTATCCAACGGCTCCAAGAGTAGGCAACGAGCCAAACAACGGTTAGGATGAGTTGAGGGGATTCAAAGCTGAAAATCTCTATGGTGCGTAGCAATAGAAGGCCAAGAAATTAAAGATAAAGACCGATATAATGAAATTCTTCACGAAGATGGACGCCTAAGATCAACAAGCAACCCCCTAAAAGTCACTCCCATCCCTTATTGAGGCGTCATTCTCCGATGATGATGACAACTCTGATGATGATAACAAGGAAGACTTAGCTAGTTCTTTTTTATTTCTATTGTTTTATGGATATTTTAATATTTATCACACTTTTGATTTGTAGTTATTTTATTCTTATATCTTACTACTATTATTGTTTATTCATTACTTTGTTTATTTACCTTTTTATTACTTCCTTATTTCATATCGTTAGTTTTAGTTTATAATTAAATTATTATATAAATGAAAAATAAATGAATAAATGTCAAATAATTTAACAATTTATATAAAAACTTCACCTATGGCAACTTAATTTTTCCAAAAAATAATAATTACCAACGGTCAGACCCATAAAAAATAAATGAATATTTTGATCACTTAAAAAATTATTAAAAGTTGAACTCGTAGATAAACATCTCAATAAACCCATTGGTAATAAATAAATAGAATAATGTTTTTATTTTCAAAACCCATTGGTAAAATTAAAACAACATGCTAGTAATGTTAATTTCTTGATGACCAAATTGACGCCTTTGTGGGCATTATTCCTGACTTTTTTTTCTCGTTTATACGCCCGATGGACATTACCTATCGTTGATAACTTTCTACCGACAAATGAAAAACCGACACCTATATTTGTCAATAAACCTATTGATATCCCACATATTTTTTGTAGTGAACCTTCAATCTACATAACCTTCACGCCTTATTCCAGTCCTCTATTGCATATTTCATTCCATCATGGTGTCACCCAATGCAAACTAGAAGCAATCTATGCATTTTCAAATCTAACTTATATGCTACAACAGTGGTCAATGGCAATTGGATCTTTTACAAAATGAATTTTCTTCTATTTTCGGGTCTTTGTAAAGAAATAAAACTTAAACATTGGTGCATCTAACTTCCACTTCTAAAATACAAGGATATACTTATAACCAAGTGAGTGTCTAAGATTAAAAGACACTTAGATGACTCTATACTAAAATACAAGGATATGCATATAACTAAGGGCTTTCATTAAAGAAGGGTTGGATTATGATCAAATTTTCAATCCAATTGTCAAGCCTCCTATAGTTAGAGTCATGTTGTTAATTGCTTGCACCAACATTTCTTTCTTATTGGCAATGTCCAAGAGAATGTATTCATCCTCCAGACCAAGTATCGTAAAGATTTACCGATCAAAGTTGAAATGAGTGATGCCAAGTCCATGCCTATACCAATGGTGTATAGCTCCAAATTTTCAACATATGGAGATACAACATTAAATTCTTTATTGTATAGGTTTATGGTTGGTTGCTTGCAATATGCCATAATTCCTGGACCTGATTTATCATATTTGTAAGTAAAGTTTGTCAATTCATGCCTTCTTGTCTTGAAGTTCACTAGAAGTTCCAAGAGGATATTAAGATACATATGTGGCACTCTTCATCATGGTCTAATCTTCCCATCCCTTTTTTAAAATGATTCTTCTTGCATTGTGTGACTCTCATTCAGGTTCTAACATTGATGACTACAAATTAATTAACAAGTGACTTTTGTGTCTTCCTTTTAGTCTAATAAGAAACAAATAATGCAGCATTTAGGTCAAGACATGAGGTCGAGTCTCATAGCATAGTTGTTGTTGTTGTAGACTTAACAAGGTTACATGCCCTCTTATCTAAATTGAAAATTTCCTACTTAGCTCACCCTTCATCTTCTATGATAATTAGAGTATAGTACTTCTAGCTAAAAATCCATTCTTCACAATCAATCCAAACACTTTGAACTTAACCTCCATTTTGTCCGCAATAACGTTGTTAAAAAACAAGCCTTTGTTTAATGTGTTCTTCTTATGTTCAGGTGGCATATGTCCTTACAAAGCCTTTCTCAACACCTTCATTCCTTAGATTTCTAGATAAACTCAAAGTTATGCAAATGACATGCCTGAGTTGGGGGGATGCAAGGGATAAGATCACATTAAATGAAAGATAACTAAATCATATTGTGGATAAAGTGTTTGTAATGCTAGTAGAGAGTGTCAAGTCAGTTACTATTTTATTAGTGACGCTATCATCTATTAACTTCTAGTGCAAGCTAAAGTGGCATGTATATAAACCTTGTACATTCTCGCATTTCAATATCTTGAATATAAATCTTACACTCAAAATTACACATCTCCATTCCTATCTCTCTTTCTCTCTCTCCTCTCTCTCGCTCATAGTTCTTAACCTCTATTCATCATAAGCTTGATACCATTATAGTGAGCATGTATAATAATAGTCTGTTACTCATTCTAGTCCATTTACACATGGTTATTAGTGTAAAGGACTAGAATGCTTTCTGTTGCCATGTGGTCAAGTGAACACCAAACCTTTTGCAAGTGACCAGATTTCCATCCATGAGCAACCACTTGGCTAACTTATTTATAAGGATTATGTCCGACATCACCACTTGCATTTATGAATCATCTTGAAAAAGTAGTTTAGTATATCCCTAGGAGTTAAGATACAGTTGCATCATTCTATTTTGTTGTTTGGTTAATGCTATTAGCATTATTAATTTGTAGTTCTATTATATATGTTAGGTTATTCTATTGTTTTTTAGTTCTTTTATTAATAGGATTAATAATATGTTGTTTCTATCATGTGGTTCTTTTATTTTTGAAGATTTGATGCTTTGAATATTGGTTCATTGAATGGTTGAACTTTGCTTGGCGATACTATATTAGAATATTGTTGTTTGGATTTTGTTTGTTGTACTCGTTTATTGTCTTTGTTGAGTTATTGTATTGTTGTTAACTTCTTGTTGGATATTAAATTTAATTATCGTAATATGGGTTTGTAATGACATTGGCACATTAGACTTATGGTGGTTTATTAAAAAGTCATGGAATTTGAATTGACAATAGCTTGCTTATTCTGCTAATATATTATAGTTACATATGATAGTATTTACATTTTTATTATTTAAATTTTGTATTTCAAAAAATTTTATGGTACCAATGTGAAGGCCTATTTAAAGTATGTCCAAAGGCCTAGGCCTATTTTACACCTATATGAAAGCCTAGGCCTTGTGGCCTATTAAGTGTTTCTAATTAATAGGCTTTGGAAATAGGCTTAAAGATAGGTCAAGCTTCCTAACCAAGTTAAGCCAGACCAAAGATAAAGCCTCTGACATGTATAGGTAATAGGTTAAGAGTTAGACCTAATGATTGTGACATATGTTAGCGATGGCAACTATCACGAAGAAGGGAATGAATTGAGTGATTTGAAAATTATTTCTTCAAGAAATTATTCAATTTCATACACTTAAATTATGCACATAACATAATAAATCTAGAAAATATATAAATATTATAGATTACTTAAATATAACTTACATTGATGGAGGAATTAAGAGAATCACTTATATTAATAAGAATAATCAAGATAATAAATTAAACTTACAAGAATGTAAAGAGTTAAAGGAAGAAAAGTGCAAACACAAATTTATCTTGGTTTGGTTATCTCTTATGGCCTACATATCTAGTCCCCTAAATAATCGCTTCAGATTTTCCACTAACTTTCAAATTCCAAGCCTTTACACCAGGAGTACTCTAACATCTTAGGATCCTTGCGAATTATACAGTATGGAATGCTAAGTTTGGGACCACCTAGTCCATGTATTATAATATTAAGAGAAATTGAATAAAAATACATTTTTATTCTTATTTTCTTCTTTCTTCCCAGCCTCCCTCTCTCCCTCAATTCCTACCATCCTTCCTTCCTTTGCTCCTAGGAAGACTATCACCACCACCGCTCCTGGACCACCACTAGCAAGCCTTAGCTCATACATGCGCAAACTTTAACGTGGTGACATCTACCTCCGATCCATTGATGTTTGCCATTTTTTGTCTATGTCGTTCAATAATCTTTGCCGGAGCCAAAGGAAACAATTATGGTTGTAGAATAGGTGCATGGTGGAAGAAAAGACATTGATGATATAACTCTTTGGAAGTCAAGCAATTTCTTTTCTCGTACAAGGAAAAATAAAAGAAAAAAAAACCAAGTTCTAGAGATTTGATGTTGAGCCTAATCTAATTGCTTTCAATATTCATTTCATGATGTTATGCCCAAATCTGAAGTGTTATTTTTGTGACTTTTGTGATATTACCCACACTCTTAGAAAGGTTTAGCAACGTCATTTACCGTTTTTGTTTGTTCTATTTTCGTTTGTTCATTAGTGGAATGATTTTAATTTGCAAAGAGTACTTGAAAAGATTGTGAGTGCTATAGGATTTATTTCTTCTATTACACATGCAGGGTTTGTTTGAATGAGGTAGTGGTGGCATGAGTTTTGAGGAAAGGTGGTAGGATCAACTGAGAAGAAGAATGGGTAAAAGGGACAAATCCTTTTAAAAAGTAATATTTATAAATATTAAAAGATAAATACATATTTTATTACAAGAAGGAGTGTAATGGATAACAACAATTAGATTCAAATTTTAGAGACCAGATTTTGTGACCCTTGGACCCAAACTCATTTCTCCCTATGGCCCACTATTTGTTCTCATAAGGGATACCTCACCCGTTTATAAACTATCTTTGATAGATATAAGAATTCACCCTCTATTTAGAGGAGATAGTACAAATTGAAGAACTATGAAGCTTTTCAAGTGATAAAACTTTTGGTCTAAAAACCTTGATCAAGAAAACGATGAATGGAAACAATGATTAAGTAAATTTTAGATTTGGTTTTTCATACCTTAAAATTTGCCATTTGATGGGTATTTATAGACTCACAAATTGTGTAAGTTGTTAGGAGATTAACCCAAAAGTTGTGTATCTTCAAAAACTAGTTGTTTGCACATTTTCACACGTTGTAATCGATTACAAGCTTGTTATAATCGATTACACGACGTCAAATTCAAATTCTAAGTAAAATGATGACCTGTGTATTGATTATCGATTACTTGAAGCCTATATTTCACAAAACACATTTGAAGCACAATGTAATTAATTACTTGACCTTGAAAACACTTATAAACATGCTTTAAACAAATTCTTTCAAATTAAACTCATGTTTACTTAAATTCAATTCAAGTATTTCATAAAAAACAATTAAATCATTCTTTCACTTAGAATCAAAGATTATTGTTAAGTTTAAATAAAAATTTGGTCAAATTAATTTTGAAACCAAATTAGATGCTTAACCAAGATAGTGGCCATGAAGATTTACTAAAAGCAAATTTTAACCAAAAAAAAAACCTAAATCCTAAGAATCTAACCATTTTGAGCTTAAACTTGGTCTTTTTCAAGTGATCCCATCTTTTGGCTTCAACCATGAATCATCTTTCTTGTTCAAATCTCATTCTTGATACTTAGGTTATTCACACAAGATAACTCACTTGATAAACATAGTTAGTCCAATTTAAGATACTCAACATGCATGATTCATAAATGTGTAGAATAATCCATCTATCATGCATTTTGGATTCATTTGAGAATATATCTAATCAAGATATTTATCAATTTTCACATTTTGTCTTATATGCATGGTTTCTAAGAATATGACACTATGGGTGCTCCATGCATAAATTTGTCATAATCTATTGTTTCTGAGTTATATATCACAATCTAGAGTACACAACCACACACATGATAAACATATTATATTGAACCCATTTTTCCATTGCACTTGTCATCATAAAAAATATCACATAAAATCACTAGACTAAACCTAGTTCTACAACATAGGCATGACTTGTTTAAGGCATGACCTTGCATGGCTTGGCCTGTTTCCACAAACATATATTAATTTAAAGATAATTTAGAGAGATAAGGATTAAAAACAATAAGTTGGAAAGAACAATTAAAGAATGAATCCATTTACTTTAGGAATAAGTCCTATACACTTATTCCGTTGAGTTGAATTAGGTTATTTCTTCTTATATGTAGCTTAATGAAATCATTGAAACAGTGCTAAGACCATACACAAATTGATTCTACATTGCAAATAATTAACTTCTATGTTGGAAATGGAAATAGGTGATTCAACAAAATAGTCCTCTTGTTTCTCACATTTTAACAAAATTCAAAAGCTTTTCAATGGAGGAACATCCAGGTATCACTAAGACATGATAAAGGATTATACTTGCCTCCAAATATACTTCATCCTATACCAATGCCTAATCAGGTGTAAGAAGATTTGACCATGGTAAATGAAAACTTTATTTACTTGAGATTTTCAGACTAGATAAAATATCATTAACTCCTGAATCTTTTGATGCATATGTGCGTCTACAAAATTATATAGATGCACATTAACAAAAACATATGCTAAGTACAAGTATAATATGAAATTTTGGAACCAAAAGAAAATGTGTTGATGTCAAAGTAAATTAATGGCATTGTTTATTCTAAAAATATATGCATCATTTAAGATTATTTTTCCTTTTTAGAACATACATTTGGACTAAGCGATCTCCGAGCATTCAATAAAATCTATAGCCCCTGTGCTCTTAAAAGAGTTTTGGGTTTGGGGACTTTCTGGACTGATTAGTCCCCCAGCATTCAAGCAAACTTAACCCATTCACTTTTAAATAAGCCCGAGACTAGAAGTCTTGTGGACGAGTCAGTCTTTGTACATACCAAATGTTCAACCCCTTCCTAGCTGAGACACCTCACCAAATCTAGCTCAAACTAGACATGCAAATTAAAGAACATGGGAAATATCTCCTTCCCCTTTTAATCCTTTATTCCTTCACTCAGATCTCATAATGTATCATCTGATTGGGTGCCCTTGTTAATTGTATCCTCATACGTCATATCACAACAAAAAGGAAAGTTTACTCTTAGCCTAGTGACAACAAACACCTACTCTCATATGAGAGAGCTCCCTTCTTCCTTCTCCTAGCTAGTTAGCTCTCTACCATAAAATCTCATCTCCTAGATTGAGATCGGAACAAGAATAAATGCTAATAAGATTGTCTTATTTGGCCAATCTTGTACTCTTTCATCGCCATGATTTTGATTTGATTTAGGTGATCTATAAATGCCTTAGTAAGAGCTCAATGATGAATCCAAAGACATGCTGTGACCATAGTCATGCTGTGACCATAGTTTGGGACGAGCCTTCCTCTCAACTTAATATCTATACACACACACACACACAATAAACAACTAAAAATATTTGTCACTTGTTACATTCCTATAATTGTTTATTTTTTATTTTAAAAAAAATTAAAATAAAAGATCAACATGAATGTGAAGCAAAGAAAATTCATTGTAAAATCTTGTTTTTATAGATTTTTATTAGAGAATATAAATATGACATTATTTGTATATCAGAGTTAATGAATTATTACTCTTTCTTGCACTAGCAATTACCTTTGAATATAGGTCTTTTTCAAATTCGGAAAAATTAAACACACGCTTTTCAAATGTGACACTGATATCCTTCAATCTAAATCTTTTAGAAGTTTAATTTGAATACAATGTTAGTGAAAATAATTTTACATAGATCTCTAATTATGTGGTGCTATGTGTAAAAATGTTTGACTCGACCATCATCTACTAACTTGAAGTTCTTACAAAATAAGAATAAAATTTAATTTCTATACACTTGACAATATAAGTTTTTTAATAATATCATCTAATCATATATTAACAATATCAATTCATAATAGTTGATTTTCATATCCATTATTTAAAACTCATACAAATAAAATATTTTTGATTGGATAACAATATGAAATAATTTAATACTGTCACTACATCAAATAATGAATTATCTGAACTAGTGTCACCTAGCAGTGAAGTCAACATGGCATAACTTTTAAATTTTCCATAGATGAATATTTTATGCCTTTTTAATTTATTTAATCACTCTGATTTAATGTTGAAAAATTCTATCAATAATTCTGATAAATAATTGTAGGAGTATAGAATTGTGATTTTTATCTCATTGATCGAGTTGAACTCTTCGGCTAATAGTGAACGCAAATCAAATATAGTGCTCAAAAGAGTTATAAATGCTCAAATCCAGATAATTGTTGGACTTATTGCTGGATATTTTAGAGACCGACAACGCAATTAAGTGTATGTGGCTCTAAACACGTCGTAATTAATTGAAACCAACTTTTTATTTTACCTTTCCAAGCAAAGATAAGAATTCATTGGTGGGCGTGACCGTTCATGGAGCGACACAGACATTTTGTGGGGACAATTTTGCAGTTCATATGTTTCTACAAATATTAATTTCCACATACATATTTGTGTGGCACATGTTAAGTGCTTTAGTGGTGTCTGTACATATATATGTATAGTGCATAACACGAGTACATAACCTCAGCAATTTTATACGCCTTGAGCTACTAATTTCCTTAAATTATTCATACCAATCGATCAATTATGGAAAATATAATTAGTTTACGCATGTAACCTACAGACACTTTCTAATATTCCATTTTCATTACTACTACTACTACTACTATATTATTATTATTATTATTATAGATGCATGGTTGTTTAGATTTTTATTTTTTTGGATGGTTAAAAGTGAAATAGTATGCATCTATATAGCTCTAACCACTAGCAGGGCTGTAGATTTTCTCCTAGTCTTTTGTTTTAATCTTTTAACCCTTGCTTCCAGCCACAGAATAAAGAAAAAGAGAAAAGAACATAGATTAAAAACTACGAATTTTGGAAAAAGGGTAAATGAGAAAGGAAAAGTAGTAGAGACCAAAGAGAAGGAGTTATCGCAAGGTTCGAATAACCAAGGGCCAGATTTTCGTCAAGATCAACCCCGTATCTTGCTACTTGCTTGCCCAAGTCTTCCATCTCAAACCCCACTTTCGATATTTTCTTTAAAAATTGTTTACTCTCTGTATTTTCCAGTTTCTTTTCTCAATTTATAGAATTTCATCAAGACGTATGTGACTGTGTCAACTTGAATAAAGTTCTTTTAATTTGAGTATTATTATTTATACATAATTCTGATATGGGATAATATATAGGGAATAACTCAAGTAAGAAGGACGATTTATTATTAGAGCGAGAGGATTAAATTTAGATTGTTCTACATGAATAATTAAGATTAAAACATAAAATCAAATGGTATTTTTAAATGATCACGTGATTATTAATTATCATTAATAACTTTCAATCATAATAACAATATATTGTATATCCTAAGAATTTGTCCTCTTACTCTCATAATAACCATCCTTTCACTAAGTCATACCCTCAAATATAAATAGAAAATTATTAATATAGACTAGATTTATAATGAATTCTACATTCCATATATTTATAATCTTAAATTATATTTTGAATGATAGATATGTTCCATTTGTAAAGCTCACCGTGATGAACCAAAGATTATATTATTATTACTGTTATAAATAAGTGAATATTTTAATTATATAAGTGATAAATCTATTTATAAGACAATGTAAGAAATTATTATATGTTAATAATTTAATTTTTTTAATTAAATGGCTAATTGTGTAAAAAAATTTCACATCCATTATGGATTGCCTTACAACTTTCATTTCATTTACCAGAAACCTACCAAATTTTTTTAAATACTTACACTCCTACATTATATATTTCCTCAATATTTAAAGAGATATTCAAAATTTGTGTACAAATAATTTTTTTTTCCTTCAACTGCCGCTAGAGAGGTGAGAGGGTTTCATTAATTGAAGTAGGGCAATGATTTGTCTTAATATTTCTAATTTTTCTGCACGTACCAAACCCCTAAAAAAGCAACAGAAAAAAAAAGAAGAAAAGAAAAATTAAATTGCGGAGGATATAAGATGCATAAAGGTATAGCTAACACTAACACTAGGCGGGAGAGTGTACACCAAAACAAGAAAATCACTCGCGAGCTGTCTATTATTATTATTCATAAACACATGTTAATTAGGCATAAACAATTAATCCCCAATTTATAATCAACATTATCACGACATGTAAAACCGGACCATGCCCTTTTAAAAATCTCCCCAGTCATCACCCATCTGTCCTTTTTAAATATCATAAATAAATATTTAAAAATAATGATATGTGTACAATAATATTATATAATATTTATACAATATAGTTATAAAAATAAAGAAAGTGGTAGGCTAAAATATAAGAAATTGAAATAGGTCCACCACCTTCTTTATTTTTATACCTATATTATATGAATATTATACAATTATATTATATACATACCATTATTCAATATTTAAATATCGAAAAAAATGTTAAAAAAATCACTTGGTCGGAGAGAGAGTTTTGAGATAGAGAAATATACTCACTCATCAGACACACAGCGATCTATCTATCTACGAGAGGCTAAAGCAAGCAAAACTATATCCTTGTAAGTTGTAACTCTGCAAAAGTTTCCAATATCCAAATTAGTCCCTTTGAAAGCAAAAGGGTGGCTAGCTTTTTCATGCCCCGCGATGATGGACAGTTTGTCTAGCTAGACAGCAGCTTTCTACCATATCCTTTCTCCTCGTGTGTGTGAAACCGATCGAAGATTGAAGCTTCCCCTTATCCATATATAGTAATTGGGAATTGATGGTACGGACACCCTGAAAACTGCTTGGTTTTCTTCTTCATTGCTCATCCTAGATAGATAGATAGATAGATGTCCTATTTGATGGTATTCCTTCCCATTTTTGTACTATTCCATTTTTTGTTAAAAAAAAGAGAAAACTTTTTCTCAATTTTCTTTCCCCTCTAACATCCTTAGTGAGTTCTGTTTTGTTTTGTTTTGTTTCTCTCTTCTACAATCAATTCCACCATAAAAAAATTCCCATAAATTAATCACAAAAGGTTCTTTCTTCTTTTACACTCTCATCTTGATTGAAGTCTCCTAATTTTTTTTCATTTGTTTGGGAAATTTAAGGTATTTGCTTGGTTTCATTAACAACATCCGATGATCTTTTTGCTTGGTTTTCAGGATCTGCGGGTAATCAAGGAGTACACAGATCAAGATACATAAAGTCACAACAAACAAGCAGAGAAAGAAGGTTTTCTCATTAATTTTTCTGTGTACCCGTGACGCCCTTTTTTTTTTGGCATAGACGTTTGAGAAAGCCAAGACTATAACTATCATTGTTATTATAATTATTATCATGTGATAGCAGGTTCTATCTTGGCTTTCCGTACGGAAAATCAAATATACACAAAAGAAGAATCTGAGAACAGACACATAAATGGCAACGTACTATCATGGCAACAACGACAACAACAACACTTCAGAAATCCAATCCTCCGCTGAAGGGTTGCAAACACTTTACCTTATGAACCCAAACTACGTACCCTTCTCTGACTCGGCGCAGAATCCAACACCCAGCATGCTCCTCCTGAATCCCAGCAACAACACTAGTACTAGTAATGTACTAGTGCCACTCATCACGGTCACGCGCTCAACCTTGCTAGTATCTCTCACGCGCCGCCACAGCAACACCACCACCTTGTTGGGGTTACCATTCCGGCTTCAAACATAGTCGGTGGCGCCAACGCTGAGGAAATTCCAAGCTTCCATGGCTTTGCTATGGCGGCCGGAGCTCCTCGTGTCCACTACAACTTGTGGGGTTCGATCATTGATCAAACCCCTTCTTCTGTTGCTTCAGCAGCCGTTACAACAGTGACAGCAGCCTCGTCTAGTAACTCGGGACATGTCGCCACTGTAGCAGGCGCTGCAGCAACAGATATTGGGTTCCATAGGCCAAGCCATCAGCAGGGGTTGTCACTCAGTCTTTCCTCTCAACAACCGAGTTATCGGTCGTTTTCCGGCGAGATGGATGCCGTGTCTCCGGCAAGCCGTGGCGGCGGCTGCGGCGATGTGAGGGTGGTGGGGAATAATAATGGGGTTTCAAGTATGCATAGTGTTGTTTTGGGGTCCAAGTATTTGAAAGCGGCACAGGAGCTTCTTGATGAAGTTGTTAATGTGGGCAACAAGGGAATCTCCATAATAGAGGGGGCTTCTAACAGTAATAAAGAGAAGATGAAAGGGAATATTGTTGAACCGACTTCTGGCGTTGGTGATGGATCGAGTGGTGGAGGAGAAAGCAGTGGTGCGGCTAACAAGCAAGGAGGGAACTCAGCACAGCACAAAGACAAGAACTTCAGATGAAGAAGTCCAAGCTTGTTAACATGCTTGATGAGGTACGTAATTTTTATATACATTTCATGCACGTATATGATCAAGGTTTCCAACTTAATTATGATTTGATATATCACAGAATTTATGATATTCATTTTAACTCTCTATATGTTTGATCTTGTGGAAGTACTGATAAAGTTAAGTATCTCTTAATTGTGGTGCGGTTTGGGTGTTGTCACTTTGTTCAGTCCGGGCTCTGCTGATTCAGTTCTTGAAAATAATTTATGTATAATTCAACTTGTGATGGGGGGTCCCGGGTTTGGGGTAAGTAAAGAAATAATGGAGAATGTGACACTGCATGAGGGACTGTGAAATTGACAGGAATAGTTAACATTCATCAGTATCATCTCTTACTTGTTTTCCTGAAAATTATATATATGTAGGGTAAAGGGAAATGAAAAGAATTTTAAAGTCATTTGGTCTGGTGAATGTCAGAGAATAATTTTTGGGTTTGGGCCCATTTGGGGTCAGCTTCATGATTATCTGAAGTCTGATTTCTGAACTATCCCAGAGACCCATTATTGATTGAGATTGGGAAAGGGTTAAAAGTAAGGCATTCTTCATATATGCACATATGATATGGGTCCAATTTTCTTCTTTCCTGTGTCATTTCATGAATCATCTCAAAAGAGCATTTTCACAAGAGAGATTCTTTCGATGTTATGAAACAAAAGAAAATATCAGTATGTATTATTCATAACTTAATATATATAACTTTGTAGAATATAATTATTTTTGAGTTTTTATAACAAATAGTTGCAAGTAGAAACCTTTTTGAAATTTTCAACTTCTTTCTTGTTTTTCATAATTTTATGAATGAATCTGTCAAAAAAAATCCACTTTTCAATTTTTATTAGCATTTTTTACTTTATTTTTCATAAAATCTTGAAAACTATGAAATATATCCAAAACAGAAACCAAGCACATTTTAAGATATTTACATTTAGAGCATTCTTAGTTAAGAAGTAAAAATTGGGTGAAAATTTTCACGAATGAACTTTATATGTAAATTATAAAAACTTCTACCATATTTTTATACCTTAACCAAATGCACCCTTAATCAAAAAAATTTCTCTCTGTTTCTTAACCAGTATTCCAAGGGAAATTACCCGACGAATCCTTCCTATTGCCTTCCTTTGTTCCTACTTTATTATTACTTTTTTATCAATCTAATATATAATATGTTGAGTCGTGAATAGCTTTTTTTTTTAAAAAAAAAAAGGGTTGCTCCTTTTTATTTTCACTTCAATGCGAGTGTGTAACTGATGGCTGTTTTGTTTTGGGCTTGAAGGTGGAGCAAAGGTACCGACAGTATCACCACCAAATGCAAGTTGTGATATCATCGTTTGAGCAGGCAGCAGGTTTTGGGGCAGCAAGATCTTACACAGCCCTTGCATTGAAGACCATCTCGAAGCAATTCCGGAGCCTCAAGGACGCAATTTCTTCACAAATCAGGGCAACGAGCAAGACACTGGGAGAAGATGATTGCTTGGGAGCTAAGCTAGAGGGTTCGAGGCTTAGGTTTGTGGATCACCACCTCCGACAACAAAGGGCACTTCAGCAGCTTGGAATGATCCAGCACAATGCTTGGAGGCCCCAGAGAGGCCTTCCTGAACGAGCTGTTTCCATTCTTCGTGCTTGGCTCTTCGAGCATTTCCTTCACCCGTAAGTAATTCTTATTGTGTATATGGCTACTCATTAATCATAGGTTATTTTATATTATAAGATAGTTATTAGCCTCTATTTCGTAAGGGGAACATTTCTTTTTTGGACATAAAAAACACCAATAACAAATGAGACACATTGGGAGAATGGAAGGTTTCTTTTTGGACATAAAAGTGTTTTAATTACATTGAGGAAATTTTTCAATGTTAGTATTAGAATATGGTAAAAGTTTCACTCTGTATCATTTATCACTTAACACATCAACTATTATGTATTAAAATTGTAGATAAGATGGGAGAAGATGATGATGACTCATGAAATTACTATATGAAATGATAAATTGTATAGAAGAAAAAGCTTTTCTCTTGTTCTACTATCTCATTGAACTCCACACTTGTTTTCCGGGTAAATGTCTCATTTGATGTCTCAAAAATAATGAGCTCAAAACATGGGGCTTATTTATTAATCAGTTAATTATTTTGAAAAATGATATATAATTTGATAGAAAAGTGTAACAAAAAGCATTTGGTAAAAGTTATACAAATTAATATAATTGGTTGAATGGATATGATAGATGTGTTATTTATATGAAATTATTTATTTGAGGTAACAAATTACATATATTACTTGCCTTCAAGTTATAAGAGTTTCTACTTGTTGCCTGCATGCAGCTACCCTAAGGACTCCGATAAGGTTATGCTGGCAAAACAAACTGGACTTACCCGGAGCCAGGTATATATTCTAACCCATATAAATGTTCCTTTATGGAATATGGATGAAATAGGCCAACATATAATTGAGCACTCACACACCATACAAATGCACATCATGTTGAAGGTCCACTATCAAATCCCATTTTAGACGGGATATGGTGAAAGTGAGATTAATGTACCCTTATCTGGAATGCATACGTTCTCATGTTCCCCATTGGTTTACCTGCATGCATTCGATAATTTGACAATTTCTACGGAGAAATTCTTAAATATTCTCAATAAAAATGATAATTATTGGATTGTTTGTATCTCAAAATATTTGTCGGTTATTACGATCGCACTTCTATTATATTATAATTTATGTAATTAGTTAAGTTATAAATGATTTAAAGTAATTTTTTAGGGGACTATTTTAATTTTATTTTGACATTCAAAAAATAAATGTCCTATATGATATCTATTTTATTACCATTAAATGAGTTTGTAATTTTTATTCATTCAATTTAACAAGCTCATCCAATAGAAATAAAATAAATATAAAATGAGACCATACTCCTTTACATTCAATTCAAAAGTTGACATCCTGGACATGTAGTGGAGATACAAAGACACAAACTCTAATTTCTCTCTCCACATCAATTTCTCTAAACTAACTCAAGTTTTTTTTGTAACCATGACATATGATAAATATTCAACATCTTCTCTTTCTTTCATTTATCCTATCACTCAAGTAATACTATTTTTAATATTCAAACTCACTCTTAGATGAGATGGATACGCGTGGATAAGTAGGAATCATATTAATCTCTACCTCTCTTAGGGTGTAGGAGAAAGTTGCACAAATATCACGCCTCTACGAAATTGCAGTTTTCTCTTTTTATTACGGCTGAGGGGTATCAATTTTTTAATGTTCATTTAACATTCTTTTCATTTCCTTATCTAAAAAGTGACATTTAGAAAGAGAATTTTTTTATCCGTGTTATATGAACACTAAAAAAAAAAGCACGATATTCTACACTCAATCACATCTATCGTGCAAAACTTTTCAACGTTTTTTTTTTTTTCATGAAAATGCGAAGCAACGAGACACCTTACTAGTTTTTAGTAAGTATGTCAGCCACCTAGTATGTAAAAATAAAAATATTATTTTAATATAAAAAAATAGGTGTCTAGTTGAGATACTTACTCTTTTATTGTTGGATATAATAGTAGTTTTCACTATCTTTATTCATTTATCATATCCAACGGTGATAAAGTAAATATTACAATTAACACTTGCTGTTGGGTGTTGAAATAATATGGTTTGATGTCAAAATATCATTTATTTATTTATTATTATAAATTGAAAGAACGAATATTGATGGGACACCTTACGAATTAATGGGAGATGAATGTAATAATAAAATACAAAGATTATAAATATTTTTGTTTTCAAGATTAGAGTATAAGTGTTTTTGAACTTGTATTTAAAGATGTGTCCGCAATCATGTTGGATTCGAATGTACAAATAACATGGCCCATCTAGAAATTGATAGTTATGAATGGCCTGGGAGTTCTGTAACAGTGTCATTATGTTTTAACACAGGTGTCTAACTGGTTTATTAATGCTCGAGTTCGGCTATGGAAACCAATGGTTGAAGAGATGTACTTGGAAGAAGTCAAGGATCAAGACCAGAACAATGGCTCCTCCTCCCAGGATAACACAAACAGGTCAAAAGAATCAAACAATGAGTTATGGTCAACATCTAATACTGCACAGGAACAAGCTGCCATTAGACTTGACCAAATAAATGTTCTCCAATCAAAAGCAGAAAGCTTCAACAACAACAACAACCACCAAAACACTTCTCCAATGGATCAGATCTCAAACTCCAACAACAATTCAATGTCAACATCTCCCATGGGAGGAGTACACCCTGGTAATTTCCTTCTTGCTGCAGGGTCTTCTGACATGCAAAGGAGTCCAAACAAGCCAAGGAGTTCTGAGATTCATAACTCTCAAAGTAGTATTCTTTCAATGGACATGGAAATGAAGCCTAGTGGAGAGACTCCTAGAGAAGCCAATAATAACACAAAGTTTGGAATTGAAAGGAACCATGGTGGTGGTGTTTATGGAGCATTCTCCATGGAAGACATTGGAAGGTTTAATAATCATATCACTGATCATCATCATCATCAGCAACAACTGGCTCCAAGGTTCCATGGGAATGGTGTTTCTCTCACACTAGGACTTCCCCAAGTGAGAACCTTCCTTTACCTGCAACTCAACATGGGTTTCTCTCACAGAATATGCATTTGGGAGGGAGGCTTGAGATTAATGGGAACAATGAAAATGAGTTTTGTGCAATGAATAGCACTCCACCTCGTCTCATTCAGGTACCAGTTATGATGACATTGACATGCAAAACAGGAAGAGGTTTGCTGCTCAGTTATTAAGGGATTTCGTGGCTTAGGATCTATGATAGCTAGCTAGCTAAGATATTGGATGAAAAATTATATTGTTAGGTGCTATATTAAAAGCAAGGGGGGGGGAAAAAGAAAGAAAGATGATGTTAGTCTATAATCTAAAATGCTCAACAATTCAGTTTTGTGGGTCAATAGTTTTCTATGCTTTGACTTTTTTAATGCAATTATTTAGATGTTGAGCATTGAATATGGTTTGGAGTAACAACTTCTTCTGATTGGAGAGCACATAATTAATAACTTCTTGGATGTGCCATTTGAGGAATTGTGGAGTTTCTTTTTCTGCTGCTATTATCAACAAAAGACAATTCCCTTGGCACACTAACTTAGCAGAAGACTATAGCTAGCAGCCAAAGAAGAGAAATGGAGTGGGTTGTTAATGCAAATTTCAAACCCAAAGGACTGCTAAAATTAAGTCTCGTCCTTCTGGTCTACTTATCTGATATCGCGGCACACGAGAGGGCAAGTTTTTGCTCCATGTAAGGATTGAAACTAGCTAGTCAATATATACTTAGCTTGCAGACAATTCAGTTCTATATACTTTGCGAATGTTTATAGGGTTCAAGTTGAGTTTGGGAAGGTAGATATTACATAGAATAATGTCATTTGGACATGACATTTGTGGGATATCGTATTAAGAACTCTCATCCATCATTATATAAGACATGGACTCAAACTTTTTATTCATCCAATAATAGGAATGAGTATATACAGCACAATATCTTCCCACAAATTTTGTGTATAAATAATATTTGGCTATAATACATGGTATTGGGAAAGTAGCCGGGTTAAAAGGAAGGAATTGAGTGATATTTCCTTGGACATATGTATTGTTGTGCATTAGGTTGTAAAATTAATTATTCTCGCTTGTACTGTGTTTTTTTTCTTTATACATTTGCATTTGAAGTTAATATAGGTGGAATATATTATATATACATACGAAAGGGATAAGGATGTACGTAAATTCTGAATGCTTTCATTAAGAAATGTATGAGGGTATGAATTTGAATGAATTATTTTACTGCTTACTTTGGATATCGTATTGTTGCATGCATGCAAAAGTCTATCTTTTACATATTTAGAGATTAAATAGATGTCATATGTATCTTTTGGGAATCAAAGTGATATTATATAATTTTTTTTATGGATTAAACTGATATAAAAAAATTTTAGGGACCAAATGTATGTTATATATATTCATTAAGGACTGAATTGATATTAAAACTTTTTCGGATGCTAAACTGATGTTGAAGTGTTGAGCGTTGAACGATTGAGAGTACAAACTTCTTTATTTTATTTTATTTTTTTTAAACTCTGCGATTGTGAGAGTACCTAACAATTCAAAACACAGAATCTTCAAACTAGTAAGTCCTACCTTATGGATTTGCTAGCAAATTGTCTTAGTCACTCCTAGTCCTAGCTAGTGTAGTATAATTATTGTGCCACAATAATGCAATGGCCATGAGTGAGAAGCTAAGCAAGCACTATCGAAAGGCGTATCTAGGACAAAAAAGCTCGCACATACACACGACAAAAAGTGGGCTCCAGCAGATTTCCATCATTTAGCAGCCTACTTGATGGTAGTTCATAGTTACATGATGGGCTTAGTTGAACTTAGAGGTTCTCTCATGATTAGTGACAAGATATTTTATGGTGTTCTAGACTATTCATCTAGTTTGATTGTGAAAAAGGTGATATATAATCTAAAATACTAGTAGAGATCACGCTACATACAAGCGACATGTTTTAAAATTTGAGCGAGATAATTTTGGTCTATTTTCATTATTATTATTTTTATAAACACAATTTGGCTTATCACTTAAATTATGCATTTGTGTAAAATTCATTGGATTGTAATCTTGAGTTTGAATAGTCTTAATGATGGTAAAGTATTAAAAAAACTCAATCAATAACTTATGTGTCAATTAATAAATAAAATAGAGTAAATATTTATCTTGTTTCAAGAGCACATAAAAATTTCTCTAGCATTTATGAGCACCTTTAGCTCCATCAACCCAAATCAAATCAATTACAATTTTAGGTTGGTTCGAATAGTCAAGTTAGTTCGAGTAAAACTCGAACAACCAATCATGGCAAACCTTGTTTCTTGATAGCCTTGAGTTGGGTTTTTGATTGTTTTATCTTTGGCTATTTGTATGAGCCGCAAAATATATACTCTTCAAGCCTACTCCATATTTCATGTGCAAAATCGTAGCCAACCATGCGATCTGTGAAGCTTGAATCCATTGAAACCAGAAGCAATGAGAAGACCAACTGCTAATCATGTTCCTTCTGGTCCAAGTGTGTTTCATTGTCTACTTTTCGATGTCCTTCTGAAGTATACCTCACTGGAATCTAGTTTTTGTTGATATATATGATGCTTTAGCTTGTGAGCCTTGATGCAAGATATAATGCTGTATGTCCCTGAAAGCAAGAAGTTCTCTTCATCCCATTTGAGCGATGTTGGATTAGAATTTGTCTTGGGCACAAAAGTTGATGAGGACGAATCATTTGCGGGCCGGGAGCGAAAGTTGGTGGGACAACAGAGGTCTCCATTGAATCACTGAGCTCTAAAGGTATGTAAGATTCCAGGAACACAATGCAAGTCACAATTCACAAGGAAGAATTATTAGAAGAAATCTTTAAAATTGAGAGCGACTCACACACCCATACAGACTTCAAAAACACACAAGTAACTTTATGGATAATACAAGCTTGGGACAGGATTCCTTAGTTCTCCCTATGTTGGGGACTAATGTTAATCACCTCTTTAACACCATTAGATATAATATTAAAATACATAAATTGACTATATTTATTGGATAAAATATATTAAATTTAATTCTAAAATTAAATAATTTATACTTTGTCAAATTTACCCTTTCTGCATCTCTGTTTTCATTCCTCTATTTGCCACTTCTCTCTTTTTAGATCCAGAAGCACATCAACTTGAACCTCCTCCAACACCTCTTCACTTCTTTTTTTCTTCAAAACTACCAACTTCTTACTTGTTTAGACTTATGTCTTTATTCTATTTCCTTCACTCCTCTCTACTGTCTATGTTTGCATCGAGAATTCCAGAATGGAAAACTTCACCTTGCTAACACCACCATTGTTTGCTACTCGTGGCTTATACACATTAACACAAAAGAAAAGACAATAAAAGAGTTCCTAAAGGAAAAAGAAATCCTATCAGAAGCACAAAATGTATTATTCCACTTCATAGCCATTTATTGAAATGTGATTTTGAAGTTAAGTATATGTAAGTTTCAAGCTTTGCAATAAAACATGACACAAATGGGTGATGCTCCTTACAACCAATCTGTGCTCTATTGCAGTGAAATGTTAAACTGAAAAAAAAAAAATCAACGGAAATGTCGTGGATTCTAAAGGGCTATTCAAACCATTGTTATTGTTATTATCATCTCGATTTTTACAGTCATTCTTTTTTAACACTTGTGCGGTGGGGAGGCGAGGTTGGGGTGGGAAGGGTGGTGTCGGGGCAAAGGGGGGGACGGCAACAATGAAGACAACAGTGGCATGGGCGAAGACAGGTGGAATGCTAGCGGAGAAGACAGATGGATTCATTGAACCAGCCAAGTGAGAGAGAAGATGCACGATTGATGTAAAATTTGAAATAACAAAAGGACAAATTGGTAATACTAGGAGGGGATTAACCTTAGTACCCAAAGTTGGGCGGACCAAGAAATCCTTTGTGAGGTTTCGTTGGTCCTTCCACTTGAGGACCAATGTTGGTCCGGTCTAAAATACAAAAACTATTGCTCAGATTTTAATTTCAAAAGAGGGCTTAAAGTATTATTTTTGCATAGAGGGGTCAGTCTTTGACTTTCATATTGCTGTCGGAGTGTTAGTGCAGTGTTGTATGAAGCAGGGGTACAAGGGAAGCCATTTCCATATTTCAGACAACAACATATGCATATGCAGTCCAAATCAAGCCCCTTCATTTCTTTCTACACAAAATGCGCACAGCAATAGCTGAGGGAAGAGGACAAGCATATATATATTTTTTTCAATAGACTTGATGAAAAGCAAGTGGAAAACTTGTTCATACAATCTACAGAGGACAAGCATAATTTTTGTTTTCTGAAATAAATATTTAGTGTGCTTGATATAATGATTAATGATGGCTTTTCTCTTCACAACACCCCAACGTACCAGACGATGATCATGGCCCAAACAACCAGCCTCTAACCTCAATATCCAAAACAACAGCCACCCCATTAAGTTCAAGGAATGAGTTTCGGTTTAACAATGGAGAATTGGGATGCATCAGCCATCAGACCCATTTGATTATTTGAAAAGTAAGAAAGAAGGGGACAAGGGCAAAGTTTCAAGGAAAAAAATTGAAATTTGATTGGGGTAAAAAATTTCAAACACCCCACAATCGAACCACAAAATGAAGAAAAAATTTGAGAGATGGCGGTGGAAAGGTTTTACAGGAGCAAGCTGATGAGGGCGACAACCACACAGATCTTCTTACCACTTGAAATTGTCGAAAAAACACAAATATTCTTACTAATAACCATTTGGCATTGTTAAACAGAAATAAAAGAAGATTTACTTTTGTGATGTGGTTTTCTTTTGTTACCTAGAGATTAAATAAGAGAAAGACGTAGAAGGAAGAAGGTGAAGAGAGGCTGTAATAGTGGTGGAGCAGAGCTATTGAAGAATGAAGATGGGGTGGGTGAAATGGAAGAACCAAAGAGGGTAAAAGGTGAGAATTAAAGCTATAGTAAGGCTAAAATAGTAATTTTGTGAGTTAAATGGGTGGACTAACGTTGGTCTCTAACTTGAGGGGAATGAATCCTTCACCCTAACTCTAATCAATGTAACCATCTAATCGTTCTGGTAGTTGATCACAGATGTGGTTCACGCATTACCAATTCAGATCATTATGAATGTTGTATCTTGCTTCATTGGATCTGTTGTTGTTAGGATGTGCTCTCAGATTTTGGATCCGTTCGAGTCTTCTTTCAATATTACCCGATTGGTTCCAATTTTTGGTTTTGCCTTTATTCAAAATCGCGGTTTTGATATATGCATGTGTGATGGTTCGTGTTCAAGAAGATGGAAGGAGAGAAGGCATGAGTTTTTGTGTTTTGGTGGTTTTGCAGCCCCTTCTTATTTTAATTTTGTTTTTGTTTAGTGGGGGCTTCATACTCTTCGTGTTTGGGTTCATGATGTTTTATCGGGTTATGCGATGTGGGAGCCTTCTATGTATTGCTAAATTTTGAGTGTTTTGTTTGTGCCCTAGCCTCTTTCATTTATAATTGTTGTAATGTTAAAATTCTTTAATATTAATATAAAAAATTATTTAATTATACTTAATTATTAATATATATTTTTTAAGTGTTATTTTTCAAATATGTAAACTCTAACGAGTTTACAATTCAAGTTTGTCGTGCCTTAACAAGTTTATCTCAAGTTTGATAACCTTTGTTATTATCTCATAGTTTGAGATTTGTCATTCTCTTCATTGTTTTATAGACATCCTTTTATGTACTCTCTTACTACACTCTTTGATAGTCTAGTACTTTAAAACTATCGAAAGAAAAATCAAATATGTCAGTCGGTTAACTGACTCTTTCCCTTAGAAATGTAATATTATCGCAAAATAGTATATAGTTATTAATTTTTTTATAAATATAATTTTTTTTTTGAATGCATTCTTATCTATTAACTTAGTTATTTGAAAATAGGCAAAAACTCTATTTTTGTCCCTATGTTTTTAGCTTTGATTTCAGATCCAACATTTTAATGTTATTCTATTTTCTAATATTGTCAATTTTATTAATGAAAATTACTAACGTGAATCAAATGTGCCCATTTTTATCCCATTTAATGTCATGTTATACATGTAAAACATTTGTTTTCGTTTTTTATCTTCTAAATTTTATTGTTTATAGTTATAAGATTCCTATGAATAAGAACTAGTTCATTTCAATTAGCATGATCGGACAAAAATAAATCATTTGCATGCATAAAATAGAATTCGAATGAGATAAAAATGAATACTTCAAAGCCAAAATAGTAGTATTCATTAATATATAAAATTAATAGTGTTAGCAAATAGGGTAACACACGATACTTTATCAAAATATTAAGGACAAAAATGAAAAAAAAAATTGAGACAAGATCAAAATATCATTAAAAGATCGACAAAATAGAGATTTCACCTTTAAAAATTTTTAAATGTGAAATATAAATACATTAATCAATAATATGAATTTAATGTAAAAGATAAAGACATTTTCCTGTAATATTGCAATTAGTGAACAAATTTAAAGAAGAGGTTATTGAAATAATAGTTAAAGTTGCACCACGTAAGTTGTTCATTTACATTATTATTTCCAAGGATCTAAATATCGGATCGGTCATCAAACCAAAAAAGTACCAATTCAGAAATTTAACCCTTAATCAAAGGTTAAGACATAATCAGTATATAATAAAATATATATTTTTTTACAAAGCTAAAAATACTAATGATATCATATAAAATTATTTTAAAATTTATTAGTATTTTTGTCTCCAGTTAGTAACGTTTTTGTTTTTTTGGGTACAGTAGTGATATCCTATCAAATAGTAAAATTAGTTTGTATTTCTAAATGACTTTAGTAGTGTTTAAAAGCTTCATGGATGATGCTATGTGCTGCTGCTCACAGTCGGCTTGGTGGCGCAGCGCACTGCTGATCACGGTTGGCTTGGTGGCACTGCGCAACTGATGTGGTGGAAGAGAGTGATCATTGTTTTTAGAGTAATTTACAATCACCTCTCTGAATTTTAGTGTAATTATAATTACCCATCTATTTTACAAAACAATCATCTAACTTTCCATGAGGTTTACTAAAATTATATGACCTCCTCTACTTATATTAGTTCGTTAATTTAAGTGAGAAAGAAATATAACATATAATATATATATATATATATATATATATATATATATATAATTTATTAATAAAAATTATAATATTTTAATAATATTTAATAGATCTGTAGAATAAAATATTTTTTTATTGCATGAAAAAAACTTATAATTATAACTTATGATAAAAAAGGTATTTTAGTTAATATATATAGCTAATATTGTTAAAATATTATAATTTTATCATTAATAATTATATATACACCATATATTATTTTTCTTTGTCACTTAAATTAACGAACTATATATAGGAGGTTAATGTAATTTTAGTGAACCTTAAAGGAGGTCAATGATAGCTTTATAAAATAGAGAGATGCTGAGTGTAATTACATAAAACCTTGAGAGAGGTTAATGTAATTTTCTCTTGTTTTTTTCAAAAAAAAAAAATACTAGAGGGCTAAACAGTCATAATCGATTACAGTCAAAACAGAACATGTAATTGAGTCATTAACTCCATCCTTAAAATTGATATACTCCAAATATAGCTCCACATGTCATCTATTTATTCATCCACCTCGCAGCTTCATTTGCTAAGCGTTTGTCAAAGCTTAATTGTAGCATGCACCTTCACAAAATAACTTTTACAAAGCTAATTCATAAAAATTGTAACAAAAAAAAAAAAAAGCTAATCCATAAAAATTACACCACTTTTATTCCATTATAACTAAATACACCATAAAGTATTTATTATAAGGATATTATGTGAATTAAAAACTTATAAGAGTGAAACCTCAAATTGATGCTTGAAAGAGTTGTGCAGTGGGACGTCAATTTAGTTTTCAAAGAGTTGTAATATCAATTTTATTATTAAAAAATTTGTGACATCAATTTTGTTCTCCAAAGATTAAAGTTTATTTCATGTTAGACTAAAAAATTTTAAACAATTTTAGATTAATTTAAAATAAATTTTAATCTTTTAAAGATCAAATTGATATAATAAATCTTTCGAGTACTAAATTAATATTCCACAACTTTTTCAACAACCAAATTTATATCACAAATCTTTAAAGGATCAAATTGATGTTTTACAAGTCTAGAGATGAGGAAGGTGGGGCATCAAGGGGTAATTTAGGGATTTTAAAATATTATTTTAATAAATATTAATATTTTTATTTAAGGGTGGTAGATGTAATTTTAAAATCTAAAAGAGGTTAAATGTAATATTTACAAAACTAAGTGGAGGCTGTTGTAATTTGTCCTTGTTTATATTGTGTTTTTTATATTAAAGTAAGAAAAAATAAATTTTAAATTAAATAATGTTACATCTTGACTTTTCAAAATATACATCCTAACACCCTTAACTTTCCAAACTGTAAAATATCCCCAGAATAATTTTGGCAATTGGTGAAAGTATGATTTGCTTGCACTTAACCTCTTAATATTTCTAACTTGTGCACTTGACACTCTATTTGTGAATTCTCATGTATATTTAACCTCTTTGATTTTTTTTATTGTATGTAACTCAACACCCTGCTATTACATAAAGTTTTGTATTGTTTGGAAAATTCAAGGTGTTTTGCACTATATGAAAAGTTTAGAGTGTCATGATGTGTGTTTTGGAAATTAGGGTATAAACTCAATGAACTAAAGTTTAGGAAAGTAAAATGCATTTAACCGTTAAATATATACACACATGTGTGATCAGTGTGTCATGTAAGATCCAACAAGGAGACATATCCAACATGTAGACATAACACACAAATGTGTGTCGTGCTTCATAGAGTGAAACTATATGGATATTCAGAGTAATTAACCCTTAAATTAAATTAAATTTGTATTTTATACTCCTCATTTTCAAAATATTGTCACTTTTGGACAAGTACAAATATTAATAAAGATAATAAATATATTAGGAATAAAGTAAAATACGGTGAATGAACTACTATAACCCTATTAAATGAAATGTTTTTGGAAAATAAATAGTTAGTGAGTGAAATTACTTAAGGGTACTACTAATTGTATCCAAATATATTGATTTATGAATATCTAAAAAGTAAAAGAAATATTTAAGTTGAAATGGAAGGAGTATTAAAAAAATAATAAATACTATTGAAATATGAAATTGTCTAAAAAAAGTGAATAAATATTCTAAAGTGAAGGGGCAATTAGACCATCTCCAACGCGGTCCTTCCTCCATGGAATGTTGTGACGAGACGGTCCCTTATGTAGAGCGCACATTGGAGGGGATGGACAGCAAGGGTCCTATCCCTTGAGCAGGGAACATCCTTTTTGGGACTATTTTGAGTAACGGCTAAAATTTTTAAAAATGATTATTTTATTTATATTTTACTCTATAAATACCAATGTTTCTCAACTTTTTTCATATTTCATTTATACTCTTTCCAATACCATTCTACTATTTTAATTACACAAATTCTACTCCTCCATTACACAAATTCTACTTAATTTTTTCGATAAAATGGACCCAAATCAATTCAATTTAAATTCTTTTAGTTACTTGTAAAATTTCAACCTCTCAAAATCCAAATAACCAAAATTCACAATCTTCAAACCCTCAAAATCCAAATTCAAATACTAATTTCCGATTACCAAATTTCTTCCTAAATCCAAACATTCAACATTTCCTGGCTCAAGTTCCTCAAATTTTCAAGTTCATTTTTTTTCCAAACACTCAAAATCCACAAACATTTCAACTTCCATTTCCTTTCGTCTTTAATCCATTGGCCGGAAATACAAGTGCACCGTCTTTCCCATTTCAAACTCAATTTGGCAATTCAGATCAGCATCTACTAGTTTTGGGGGCTTATTTGGCCTATCTCCTCAATGCCTGTAGAAATGACTCTGGGTTCACAATTTTCAAGTCATGATGGGCTAGATGCTATCGACCTCAATGATGAGGAACGTGAATGTGGCAGGAAAGATCGAAGAGAAATGTGGCAATGGGAAGAGGCCAAACTACTAATAAGTGAATGGTTGAATGTGTCAATGGATGCTATGGCTGGTAAGACCAACCAGGTAATGCATTTTGGAACTGGATCCGTGATTATTGTGGGGAAAGTAACCCGGCTTGATCAAAAGAGGGGCAATTGTGATAAAGAAACGATGGCATAGAATTAATGAATACGCTAAAAAATTTGGTGGTTGTCATGATCAAGCTTCTCAAAGAATAGGAGTGGTTCAAACGATAATGATATAATAGAGTTAGCTCATAAACTTTTCGAAGCTAGAGAGGGAAGAAATGCAATTGTGTGAGACATTGGAATGAACTTTGAAGGGAGTAGAAATGGAGATCTCAATCAACTGAGGTGGAGGTTCCAAGAGAACAAAGATAAGTGCTTTGGAGCATACTCATCTTCATTAAATCTGAAACACACATACTGAGGAAGTTGGTGTAGAGTTTCCAGTTTGTCCATGAGGCACCAAGGCATCCAAAAGAAAGGGTAAGGGAAATCAAAAGCCGTGGAGGTGGATGCGCTTTTGAAAAAATTCTGACTGCTAAGCAACCAGCTTTCTATGATGATTATAAGACCATCGAGGAAAAGAAATTGATGCAAAGGGAAAAGATGATAGCCATAAAGGATATGTAAATAGAAATGCAAATATTGAATACAGACACCTCTCTAATGAGTGAAGAACAACAATTAATTCATGCTAAGATGATAGAGAAAATGAAGTTAAAGTATTTTTAATTTATGTGTTGATTGTGATTTTAATTTACTTTTCGGTTGCATTTTTAATTTAAATTTTAATGTATTTTATTGTAAATGTTTATTGTATTTTAAATTTATTCAATATTTCCATTATGCAATATTATTTGTCATGTACTTGATGTTATAATATTAATTTTTTAAAATATGAAACGAGCGTTAAGAAACAGTCGTTACAAAACTAGCCGTTAGAAACAAACTTATAAATGTGGGCACCATTGTTTCACACTTGCCTACAACATCTTTCCTTCTCTTGCAATAAGAACTCCTAAACCTCATCTGCACTCCTTATCCCCTTTTAAAACACTTTTTCATGCATAACCACTACATAAATATTCATCACTACATATGGCTTGGAAACCATAATGAACCAAATAACATGTCTTGGGATGACATGCTCGATGAAATTGTATTTAGTGATTTAGAGGATTGGGTTGTCGAACTATACTGAACCCAATATTTCAAAAGCATGAGCAAGGCTTTTCCTCCAGACTCATACGAGGATAGACAGAGACGATGAAGCAAGATATGAATGTCTTTTCAGGGACTACTTTGTACCTAATCCGGTACACCCTCTTGATATATTTCAATGAAGGTTCCGAATGGGAAGGCATGCCTTCCTTCGTATTGTGGAAGCTCTCTAAGTATTGATCCATATTTCCAGCAAAGGTTCGATGTTGTAAGGAAGAAAGGCTTATCCCCATTGTAAAAATGCACAACTGCCATGCGAATGTTGGCATATGGAGTATCATTGACGCCATAGACAATTATGTGCGGATAGGTGAAAGCATGCAATTGAATGCTTAGAGAAATTTTTTGAAGATTTAATTTTAGTATTTGAGTTTGAATATTTGCAGAAGCCGAACTCAAATGATATCCAATGCCTCCTAAAGATGGGGAGGACCGTGGCTTCCTAGGCATGATGGGCAGCATTGATTGCATGCACTGGTAGTGAAAACCTTCAGAAAGCATGGAAAGGTATGTTCTTAAGTGGTTACCACGGCTTCTAACTATAATACTTGAAGCTATGGCTTCATGTGACTTTTGGATTTGACATGCATTTTTGGAGTTGCCTGGTTCGAATAATGACATCAATGTATTAAACCGTTCACTGGTGTTTGATGAAGTTCTAGAAGGTCGTGCTCTAGAGGTAAATTACATTGTAAATGGTAGCGATTACACCATGGATACTATTTAACTGATGGCATATAACTTGAACGGGCAACATTTGTTAAAACAATATCCGACCAGGGAGATAAGCAGAAATTATTTGCCAAATGTCAAGAAGGTCAACGAAAAGATGTGGAATGAGCATTCGGAGTGCTGCAAACTCGCTTTGCAATTATACGTGGTCCAGCACAATTCTAGGATAAGGAGAAACTTGGGAGGATAATGATTAATGAGAGCTTGTACCATATTGCATAGCATGATTGTAACGGATGAAAGGGACACATATGCAGGGAACTGTCCTCAGTTATTTCTTATGATGATGTGGATAACGACATATTACAACCAGAGCTAGGTGAGGAAACTTTCTTGATGAGAGGTATATCCAAAACAATATTCAACTACGTGATAGACAAAGTCGTCGACAACTTCAGCAGACTTGGTAGAACATATCTGACAATTCCACCATACCGTTAAGTAATGTTTCAATTATGTATGTTTCAGTTATGTAATTTTTCAATTATATTTGTTTCACTTATGTATTGTTTTAATTATTCATATTTTAGTTATGTAATGTTTCAATTATATATGTTTCAGTTATGTAATTTTTCAATTATATATATGTTTTAATTATGTAGCACTTTTAAAAGATAATTTAATGTTTTAACATATTAATTGTCAATTTGAAACTTTTTACTTTTAATTTGATTTAAAAAATAAATAATAAAAAATATTATTAAAAATATATAGGATAAAAAATGAAATCAAAATTAGCATCTTTTATTAGAGTAAAAAATCCTAAGTCCAATCCCTTTTTTACTTTTGTAAATGTGGTAATTGATGAGATTAAATTGGTGATTCAACTTAAAACCAAGGTTGGAGGTGCTCTTGGAAACTTTTAATGGAAAAGGGCAATCACTTGCCTTCCTGCTGGCTGAGCTTGGTGCAGCTGAGACCGTCTTGATTCCTCGAGAATCCCTGAGAACAGGACACCAAACAAGAACCAGAAAAATCTTGAGCACAACTGTGTGTGGATAAAACGAGAAATCCCAATGGAGAAGAAAGAGCATCAACAACAACCACCTCCTTCAGAGAACTGGAGCGAAGCCGCGGAGGACCTCGCCGCCGCGGGCGACGTCGACGGCGCCATCTCGCTCCTCGAATCGGTCATCTCAAATCTCCAAACCCTAAACAACCCTTCCTCCTCCGATTCTCCGATCTCGCAGCTCCAATTGGCCACCGCTCTCTTCGAACTGGCCACGCTTTACTCATCCAAGGGTTTCTCCCTCAAAGCCGATGACCTTCGAACCCGCGCTTCGCTCATCAAACAAAGAACCCAACAAATTCACCCTTCTCTGTAACCACCCTCTCTCTTTCTATTCTCATTTTTTGTTTCTTTTATTTTAAATTTCAAGAATTTAATTAGGGATTTTTTTTTATGAGTCTGTTTTTGGTTTTCAGTGAGGCGCGAAGTGGTTGCTGTGACCAATGTTGCTTCTTCTTCGTCTTCCAAAGACTCGATCTTTAACGAGGATTCGGATCGTGGTAACGTAGTGTGACCTTTTTTTCTTGTGAAATGAATTGGATTGCAATGTGAGTGCGTTGAGCTTCGTGTCTTTATTGATGGGAATTGGCCATTTCTTTTTCTGAAGGGCATACTGGGAAGCATGCGGAATTGCCTACTGAGACACCCCCTCACAATGATTCATCCGACGACGGTGTGTTTTCAATATCTTGGATTTAATAATAATCATACAATAGTGATTTAATATATATACCTTTTTATTCTCCCTGTAGTTGCTTAATTTTAGATTTTGCAATCAATTGAGTCATTCTTGTGTCCTGCACTGCTAGTTCTATTTAATGTTGGATCTTCGTGATAATAAGTTTATCACCACCAGTGCTTGGTTAGTTCAGGTGGCTTGTCACTATTTCCCCTTAAACAAGGTATCCAGTTAAAACTAGCGCTGGGAGAATTTTACCCCCATAGTGGGCTGGGCTGGCCCAGCTCGTGCCAGATTCGTTGGAGTCTAGTGGACTCCAGATAACCTGTGTTCTGAAGACCCAAAAAAAGAAAGAAAAAACCAGTGGTCTGGAAAAGAGGTGCATCATAATCATAACCCACTCAAACATTTAAGGATGCACGTCCCCTTGCTTTCTCACTTCAGAGGAGTTTGTTTCGTTTGGCAATGTGCACTTAAATCTTTTCTCCAGTCTAAGTATAGCACTAACAGAGTTGAAGGAGAATGTTGTAATGTAGTGGGTAGCGTTGGGATATTTTCCTTTGAATTGTAAATGTAAAAGAATAGTTCATTGCATGAGAGAGTTTATGTCTGTGTGAATGTTGTAAAGAAAGCAAAGAATGTGCTTTGAGTGCTGTGTGCTGTGATAGTGATCCATGAGAGCTGGTGAGAGGGAAAATAATGCGAGTTTGGGAACTTGAAAATAGGAAGGGTAATAAAAGATTGACTTGGTTAATCTGTGAGTGCTTAGCAAAAAATAGAAGTAAAGACAGTGGGGAGGTAGGTGTAAAGAAAAATCAAGAGAGGTACATGGCAGGTGGCAGCATGAATCTTCAGCATGTACATTTGTGAAGATGTAGAGTGGATGGCTCCTGATAAAGAAAGAGCTGATAGGTTGGGGAAAGGCACAAGAATAGGAAGCAGAGGTGAGACTCTTGTTAGAAGGGTTTTAAAGCGGTGAGATTCACATGGTTTATTCGAGATGTAGGGCATTGAGAGGCCGTGTAGACATTATCCTAAAATCTCATTATGATAGTGGATTTGTTCTTTTCTCATATGTGGATGTAGGCATGTTGGTCGAACCATGTTACATTTTGTTTATTGATTTAGGGTTGCTGTTGTTTGTTTGTGTTGTTGTAACGGTGGATCCCTTGCAGTTATCAATGTTATGGGGGTTTTTCTCTTTCATATCATTGATATCTTTTACTATAGAATTCGATCATATTATATGCTAATGATGTATTGATGTTAGTTATTGCAATCATGCAATTTGAATGATACTATGAAATATGACAGATTGGGAAGCAATGGCGGATCGTGAACCTGAGGAATTACTGTCCACAGTATCCTCAGATTGTATAACTGGGGTATCAAATCTTAAATTGGAGAACACCAAAAGTCCAACCCCAAAGCGGCGCGGAAGAGGAACATTCTCTTATGAAAGACAGGAACTTTATAGTGATAATTTACCTGATAGCTCAGTCGTTGATGCTGAGGATGACGAGACTCACTGTAGCTCAGAAGATAAAAGAGATATACAGAACTGTAAGTGACACCTGACATTTCAACCATTCATTAAAAACCAGTTATGTGCTTTTTGTGAACATTCATATTTTTTATATTTTGGGCATATCTAATTAAATGGTGTGGCTAGTTGGTTATGAGTGCTTATACACCAGATCATGGTTTTCATTTACATTTGAAAGCATAATTGTTTGATCAATTTTGGAATCGTGAATTGTGAACTGTTTCGTATTGTATGATTCAAAAGCATATTAATAAAAAGCCTGAACATTAAAATTACATACCTAGAACATAAAAACAAAAATGCTTAAAAAATTACAAATAAATACTTAAATTTCAGTATATCGTTGAAGAAATAGTAAAACATAAGCCCAGACAAAACATATTAGACTACAACACAAATAATCACAAACCCACCTCAACAAATAAATTCAAACAAGCAAAAAACAAAAAAATAACCCAAAAAAAAAGAAAATAAATAAAGCCCAGCCCAACTTCCCTTTCCCTAGCCCTTTAACATTTTCCTAACCTTTTGCAAAACAACCCTAAATCATATACGCAGAAAAGAAATGGTGGTGATAGCACTATTTCATGTTGGCTGGAAAACACAAAGGAAAGGCAAGGCATGGCATTGGGTGGCTCAGGTGACGGCAATTGTAGTTCAAGGCGCCAACAGACCGCAGGCTGCAACAAACAACGTCAACATTCAGCGGGGAGACAACGGAGCGCTGCTAAAACGTAGCTCCTGCTGCCAACGACGACGATGGGTGACAGCTCGCGGTTTGATGTGAACGGTGTATGGGGAGAACGATGACAGCACAGCAGGTTCCTCTATTTCACCCTGTATGGGCCAAATTGTCAATTCATAAGCTCGATATGGAATCTGACCGATTCATGCGATTCACATCCGATTCATAGCCATTTCCGATTCAGGCATGTTCTTGTGTCGCTAGCAGCACGAATGGACTCAAATCGTGCGATACTAATAACTATTTTTGAAAGATAATTTATCCTTTCTGCTAGGTTTTGTTTATGTATGCATAATGCCTTGTGCTGAAAACACTTGGATTATAACTATTGTTTATTCAATTTACAGCAAAATATGGAACCGGCCATGTTCTTGTTCTGGCTGACTTTCCACCAAGTACTAGGACAATAGAGCTGGAGAAGCTTTTTGAGGACTTCAAAGATCGTGGATTTGTTATTCGCTGGGTTAATGATACAGTTGCACTTGCAGTATTCGAACACCTTCAGTTGGTAATTACAAAGTTACCTGACTTTATGTATTAAGGCTTAGGGTTTAGGGTGTTTCTTTAGCAGTACTATCATGAATTTTACATGCATCAAGGTTTTTTTGTTTATGTATTATGATGCTGAACTATGGTTGTGTGCCACCAATTTGACCTCAGATATGATACCCTCCAAATATTAGAGGATTGTTATTTGCTACGTGTGTCCTTATGAAAACTAGTATTTGTTGAGCTCTTTCATATAGATCTTCCACTTCAGTTATTACTTGGACAACATCATTCACTAATTTTAAAGCATGTATATGTAGTGTAAACCACTTTGAAAATTTGTTTCTAACTGGGGATACCTAATATTTGCATGAATCTGTGTTGTGTGATGTGGAAGTTAAAGATTGGTATTATTTGAAGGGTAATGTTATTTTAACACCTAAATAGTGGGTGTCTATTGAGACAGTTCAACTTTATAACCATTGAATATGATGGATGTTAAGGATAAGTGGGGACCACATTTAATTTAATGATGATAAAGTGGGTCTCCCATTAAACACCCACTTTTTGTGTTAAAATAACATTTTGTTATTTGAATGATGCTATTATCATTCCGAAGAAAGTAGTAGTGACTTTCCTCTTCCCTTTGTATATTGGAAAACAGAGAATGGTGTGGGGGCATTTAAAAAGATTAAGATAGCTTGAAAACTACCACATCATTCCAGTGAACATATATCAGGCATGATTTTTCAAAAGAATCCTGGATTGAATTTAATATAATGGGTTTTGCACTTGATTTTTCAAAAGGATCATGGATTCCTTGAACTCATACTTTCCGTTATCAATTACCTTATTTATTTTCATATTGAATCAACAGTGCTGCTTCTTTTTTTTTTTCATGTTTAATGTTTAGTTTGATTACTTGGTAATTTAACACAAATTTGTAATGCAGCACTTGAGGCTCGAAATAGTGTTCATTTTCCATTCAATGTGAGGATGCTTGATGAAGATGATACACTCCTTGGTTCAATTAAAGCAAGAGGTATTTACTTAACTGCTTTCTCTTTCTGGTATTTGAGAGTAAACAAGAAAGCATCGCACAATTGTAGTTAGGATGGATCTTCACTTCCAATGAAAAACAAAAAGTTTACTGTTTGTTAAACAGGTGACAGTTTTAGATAGTTCACTAGTAGTGCAAAACCTCTTTTTTGGGGCTTACGATATTGAATCAAAATCAAATCCTATTGTTTGTTGCACTTGTTAACCAGTTAATGGCGAGATCAATTAATCTCGTTTTTCATAGTTTTCTTGTTTCATCATTCATTCAGACCTCGAACCTCCTCGGCAAAGGCCGAAAACCTCAGCCCAAGCAGCTCAGAGGCTGATTGCTCATGGGATGGGATTAAAGTTACCAACTACAGCCTCTGGCCGCGAATATAGAAAACAAGAAGATGCCAGGAGGGAACGTATTGTAAACAGGCAAAAATTGAAAGACGATGCTTGGGGAGACGATTAGCAATTTAGCATCTTCAAAGGATCATAGCAGTGCTTTGATTGTTGTAACTAATACCCCCATTTTTCAGTCGGAAAATGCAAAAGACTCTACTGTTAATTGATGTTGATTAGTGGATTCTTTGATGTTCTCTTACAAGATAGCCTTGATTCCCGAAAGAATTGATTGGGCGTGAAATGATGACCCAATAATAGGTCAGGTCAAATGCTCATGGTCTTGTACAACCAGGTTCCTTGATGAACTATTCCATTTCATGGCTAGCTTGAGTCTTTGGCCCTAATCAGATTGAAGCCTGTACATAGAACTCAATTTACCGTGGATTTTATTGTGTAGTTTTTCTTTCTTCTTTTCTTTTGTTTCTATAGAACAAGCTAATTTCAATAATCTTTAGATGTGTTTGGTTGGGGGTAAAAATGAAATATAAGAGTCTATTTAGTTTGAGTTTTCAGTTTTTATTCTCAGTTTTTCAATTTTCAGGGTTTTATGAAAGAAATATTGAAAATTGAAATTTGTATTTTTTTAATTTTTAATATTTTCTTTATAAAATCTGAAAAATTGAAAATGAAAATGAAAATTAAAAATTCAAACCAAACAGGTCCTAAATTTTTATGGATGAATTTCATGTGTAAATTTTATGTAATTTTCGTGTGAAATTTTGATTGTAAAGATGTTTGATGCAGAAGGCCGAAATATGTACATGGTCCAGTTATCTGAATTTTTTCCATATAAGACTGCTCGTAAATCGGAATGCCTATGTTTGATATCTGAGTTAATAAATAGTCAATTCTCATTAGAAATAATTAACAACTGAATTAAATTTGATTGGAAATCAACTTGGCGCTGTTTTCCTTGGGCTGCCTCCTAGGTCTATGAGGGGGCTAAAATACACATGGTGTTTTTTGATCTTTTAGGTTTTTTGTTTTTTCTTTTTAATCGTTGATTCTTTTTTAACTAAAAAAATTCTTCATAATCATTCGCCAAGTTGGATCTTTGATTAACTATATTTTGGTCTGAAGTTGGATCTTTTATTAGTAGTTGGTAACTTGGTACACACAATGTTTTTTGGGTTATGGTGCACACAATGTTTGATCTTTATTGTGGTACTAACATTAATGGGGAACTCTTAGAAACACCATATTTGCAGTTTGGTTTGGTTGATTCGGCTTTACAAAGCCCACAAGAAACCTTTCCATAAATTAGTCACCTGGAATTGTCTTCTTATCTATCCAATAATTACAATTTCCTTTTATAGTCCGAGAAAGTAACTCTTACCACCCAAGTTTTAGTGGGAGAAAGCAGTTACTGATTATGCATGCACGATTCAACCAAGCAACGTGGTTAGTCTCAAATTAGCCAAGGCAAAACGGTTCTATTTACTCAGCTAATGTTACGGAAGAAGTTAATGATTCAAGTTCATTGATTGTGGAAGTGGAAGGCTAAATGATGGCATTTACTAAGAAGCCCCACTTTCGTTGCATGTTCAGGAACAATTTTTGTGCGGTTCAAATGTAAAATTACTTTCTGAAGACTGAAACATATATAAGGCTGAAGAATAAAAAAGAATGGGGAGATGACACATCATGAGAACTTTTTTTTAACTCTATCTTTTGTTTTATTATCCTTTAATCTTTCCCTTTTGTAGTTTAGTTTATATTGTAGTTGTAGTATATCCAAATTGCTGTGACGCTTTGGTGTAGAATGTTGTACTGAAAGTTAATCAATAATACAATCTCACATTTGCATGTGTCCAAAGCTTCATTGTTCTTAGTATTGCTTCATTAACTTTGTCTTTCAAAGATAACTAATATTAATTTATCCTTTTAATATAATAAAAAATAACTTTAAATTGTTCTTAATGATAACTTCAAAATCATTCTTCTTCGTGCAAGCTTTCTTCTAGTCCAATCAAGAACTCAAAAACAGTAACAAAATTGTATGTATAAGCCAGGGAGAAAAAACAGAAGAAGACGGGGGTGGAAAAGCACGAAGACAATGGAAAAACCTTAGACAACTCCATGGAGTTCTAAAAACAAAATAAAGTAAATAGGAAGTAATGGCAGCGGCCAGTTTTCATTCTCATGTAACAGCAAAAAAGAAGTTCACGTTTCCATAGTATTTGCAAAAATGTTCATATTCTGGCAACCCATTCAAAAGCAGTATTAATTTTCTTTTCAACAAATTGTCATTGACAAATAATAATAATAATAATAATAGTAGTAGTAGTAGTAGTAGTAGTAAGCTTGTTTACAAGTTACATCAATGAAACTGGTACAACAAAGTTTGATAAAACATAAATTATGCGTAGAATTATAACCAATGGAAACTATACACCTTTAAATGACACGTCGGAACATACAAATGATTTTGCATAACACTAAAGATATACATAAACACAAAGGTGAGCTCACTAGATCTCTAGTGTTAGATGTGAAGGAACTTTTCAAACCCTAAACCAAGCTATATTGGTAGGCTACGTGAGGCTTAAGTACTAACTAAAACATCACATTCACATATTCTAAGAAATTAAGGCGAGTTTTATGATGGGTAAAGGCGAGTTTGGGTCAAGGTGATTCCATAAATAAATGACACTTATGAGGCATAATAGAAATATAAAACAATGTGCAAATTACCTTTGTGGGGGTGGAATTTGAAATTTAAAAAAATTAAAGTACAGAAAAAAAAATTATTGCTATAAGTAATAGCAAAATAAAAGAGAATACAAAAAACACCACTTGAAGAGGGCAAAATTTTTCTCATAGGGCAGATTCTCCCAAAAGTTTCCTGTGCTTTTGTTGTGTCCCCTGGCAAAAATCTACTAGAATTGAACCCAAGCTTGCGAACCAATGCTATTGTTGTGTGCCCTAGCAAAATCTCCCAGAACTTGACCCAGAAGCTTGCGAACCAGGACTCTTGTTGTGTGGTCTCAGTAGCCAACAGCGTTGGAAGTGGAACTAGGACGATTAGTAGGAGATGACATCATGCCTCGCTATTAGAACACAACTATGGTGGCGTCTTCAACTCAACCAATATTTAGTTAAAAGAAAGGAGGGCTCGTATACTAGGGCAAAGATAGAGACAAGCAAAACAATATCACTATAAGGAATTTATACACATTTCACCTAGTCATTATATAGCATAACAAAATTTGCACAAAATCTACAAAACAAGGGTAGGATCCTAAATCACAAATCCTATTGTAACAAGCTTTCAATTCTATGGGGTGAGTTAGCATATTAGAATCAATCTTCTATAAAAGGGAGAATAAACTACAAGAATGTGATATCTCAAGTCCACGTATCCCTAGATAAGTCTAATTGAGTCTTAGGAGTCCCCTAGGGCCCACCAATGTTGCCTGGAAGGCCCCATGTGCACGACAACCCAATATTGCAGAAACAGACTCTAGAGAACGCTGAGCCCTCTGGGACCACTTGGAACAGGAGGCGGCGAATGGAGAGGTCACGCTCTGGAGAGCTACCACGATCATGCGGGTAATAACTATGCATCAAAATGACGTAGTCTGAGTTAAACGCCCTTACGCTATATAAACTATTCCCCAGGCTCGGGTTCCATACCCTAGCCACTCTTAACACTCTCTGCCTCACCCTTGCATTTTTCTTCTATTCTTCCTCCTCCCCAAGCTTCTGGTAAATGATTTTTATGGAATTTAGCTAGTTTCTTCCTTTTTTCATCTAGTTTATGAGTTAGGGCGTGATTAGGCATGATTTTCTCACAACTTTCTTCTTCCCTATTATTCCAAACTTAGTTTTGTGATAAAGCCAAATTGTTTATGTTTTCATTATATTGTTTGGTAGTTAGCGGTGCAATTCCTACTCCCTAAGGTCAAGTTATCAGTGGAAACACACTCTTGCTAATGGTGAGTGGGTTTAAGCTCATGGCTATACTTTTGGTCACTATTAGTATTTTCCCAGCATTGCTATATAAATTGTTTACGAAATTTAAGAATGATTTATGCCAAGAAAACATGCTTTCATGGATTTTAGTAATTTTAGAGAAATTATTGTTTCTCATTTACCATGGAAATTAATTATTTTGGAAAGCTCATGGGGACCATAGTTGTTGTATGTATGTTTTAGAATTATTTTATCAATTAGAAAAATTGCATGAACCCCGTGTAGTATGAATAGCAAGAACAGTGAATTATTTGAATACTAGCTTTTAGTCAATGATTAGTGAGAAACATAACAATGAGTTAATAGTAGATTGATCGTTAACTTTGGTACCAAGTAGTTTGCTAGAGGACTAGCCTACTAGTTAGGAAGGAACCCAGTGTGGTGTCCATTTATGGGACCTAATTAGGTGCCGATCAATTTAGCCATTTGTTCAATTTTAGCTTTCAGCTTAGTTATTTATATACAGGACATATCTTGTTTCTCTATTAGTTATTGCCATGGATGTAGTTAGATTAATTTTTTTAGTATAATTATATGTATTTATATATAAAAATGTTTTATATTAGTTGCTTGTATATGTTATGTATTTTGTTGTTCTCCCAAGTAAGTTGTGAGTAGAGACCTTCACTAGGTTTTGATGAACTCACCCCTTTCTTTCTCCCCTAAGATATAGTATAGGTTCAGTTGCACCACACGATCCTTTCCAGTAATGTTACAGCTTCTTTTGGTGATCTTCCTTTTAGAGTGAAGCTTATTATAGGTTATGTTAGTTTATTAGTGCTCCAGGAATTGTGAGCAGGATCCGACATGCATAATATTATTTTATTTATTTTTAGAATTTCAACTATTTTATAAGTTATGTTTGGCTTTAGCCCAGATTATGGTTACGATACAATTTTATATTTAGGATTTATGTTTTTGAAGCATTTTCATATTTATGAAATTTAGCTTAATTTGAGATATTTGGAATATATGTTTTATTATTTATGCATATTAACCAGTTACGTTACCCAAAGCTTCAGTGGGACCCAATCCTCACATGCCGATCACGTTCCCTACGGGTCGTAACAGAACTCAGCCAACTCCCCTTTCGCCATTTCCTTCCTTTCGTCAAACATTTTCGATGCGAAGAAGATGATGATGATCATATTCATTGAGGCAGTGAAGATTGTTCGCACAGTGCATAGGCAATGAGCAAGTTCATGCTGTTGAGTGTTGACGTCGATGGTAAAGGGGTGGTTGGCGATAAAGGGGTGGTCCTCAAGGGTTGGTCCATGATGAGGGGAGGGGTACTGTGTAATGGTAAAGACATATGTTTTTACAAAAATATTAGATATAAACCCAAAATTTTTAAAGTCACCAATCCAACTATCAGTATATAAATTCAAATGTGGGTCAAAATGCAATTCACCATTTTTTTATTTTGGCATTCTAATAGGCAACTTCTGTAATATTAAAAAGAACCTAACATGCTAGCATCATAGCCGTTAGATCTATATTTTAATGGATCAGATTTTTCGATCACCTGGACCCAAACTCACCTTTCCCACTATAGAACTCGCCAAAAACTAAGGCAATGAACGTAAAACATATTGGCACACCAACATCCCATTCCATAGTATATGTCAGTCTTTAAAGCCTTATAAGACAACAAAATGTTATGGAAAAAAAGATAATGCCTCATAAGAAAGCCCAACCATCATCCATTAGCAAAGGCTACAGATCTATCAATTGACACAAGCACAATATCATGATTTAGGATGTAACTTTAATTGCAAGAATCCAAATGTGAGTTGGCTTCTTGCTTATTGTACTAGTCAGGAAAGATAAACTTTCCCCTAACCATTTGAGTCTCTTCGCTAGACTCAAGCTCCGACGCCTGGAAGGCAAGAAATTCACAGAACACAAATGGAATTATGGACGACTTTTATAAGCTTTACAAATGAATTTTTTAGATACAAATGGATTTAGATAGAAACATGTTGTTTGTTATTTTTGCATCTATAAATTTTACAGATGGCTTTGCAGACATATTCTCCGTCCTTAGATTTAAAGATAGATTTTTCATCTGTAATATTATTGACGGGAAATATCGTTTGTAATGGATAAATTTTTTTTAAAAAAAGTATTTAACTTCAACTCCACTTCACTGCCTCCATTCATCGTCTCCAAGAACACCGCCTTCCTTGACGGCATTAACATAACCAAACAAAATCAAAATTTCCAACTATTATAAGCTCAAACCCAAATCTTTCCAAACCTAAAACAAAAAAGCGAAAACCAAAAGTAGAAAAGGAAGAAGAATGAGGAACCGCCACCCCTAAAACAAACAAAGCACAAATGTTCCAAATATGCTATCTTCAATCCTACATAATAAAAACTAATAATTCAATGCAATCAATAAAAAAAGGCATAAAATGAAAAAATTAAACCGATCAAAAGCTAGAGAATATTACCGCAAACACAATGGTGCAAATCATTTGTAAAATAGAGGCTTTTGTGACCAACGACACCCAAAAAGGGCTACAGTGATGGAGGTTTTGTAATAGAGAGAGAAAAGAGAGAAGTGAAAATGGAAAATTAGGAAGAAGAAGGGGGCATCTGTGTTTCATTCCTAATTTTGACATTACAAATGGCTTTTTCCATCTGAATGAATGCATTAATACGCTCCTTAAATTTTGAATTATAAATGGATTTTTTCGTCTATAACTCCTTTAGTGAAACTATGAATGTTAATTTCTTTCATTACAAATAGTTTTTTTATGTATATAATGTGCGCGTTAAATATGTGCTTTGAATTTTGAATTACAAACGGATTACGCCCTCTATAACTCCTTTAATGAAACGATGCGCTTTAACTTCTTTCATTATAGGGTTTTTTCCATTTGTAATGCGTGCACTAAATACGCGCCTTAATTTCAAATTATAGATAGATTTTTTCATTTGTAATATATTGGATTAATTTTAAATCAATAAATTAAATATAAAATTGTATGTAAATCAGTCTATATGTTTTGAAAAGAAAAAATTCTTTTGGAATCCATTTGTAATTTCTATCTATAACGTTACATGCCATGTAGTAGAAGTTTTGCCAACATTTATAGACGAATTATATAACTTTGACAAAAAAATTTGTTTCCAGTTTTCATTTTCGTCTATAAATCCGTTTGTAATAGAGACGGAACAAAATTTGCGTGTATTTTCCATCTATGTTCTGTGAGTTTCTAGTAGTGTTAAGGATGACTCTTCCTCCACTTGTCTAGAGCTTCGCTCGACTTGAAGGATAACCCTTCCTCCACTCATCTAAGCCTCTTCTCTTACTGAAGCTTCGACGTTGGAGGGCTTGTGTACCGTTAAGGTAAGATGATCTTGGATTCCCTTGTCCGAACTTGACTTTCTTAGGGCTTAGATCATCCTTGCCTCCCTCGGCTGTGCCCGGTCACTCGACCATGCTGGAGAATTAGCCCCTCCATCAAACCTGATTTGTGCCCCCATTAAAGCCATCCGATAGAGGTTGTCGCTACCCCTAAACAAATTAAAAATTATTTAATGTCAAGTTGCACAACAAATGTAGAAAAAGCACAACTCAGATCATTTCACAAGGAAGTGTTACTAGCCAATTGGAAATTGAAGAGTTTGTTTGGCAAAGATCAATAAAATAATATAAGAAAATTCAATTGAATAAATTATCTGCACAAGAGATCTGTAGATCTAGGATTATGTTATCACTAACTCAAAAGAATAGTTCACAGATGCGGCTATTTTCACTAATTCATAATCGCTCAATTAGGGAAGTAATTCTGTTGATAGTCACACAATTGCACAACTAACTAAGAGTTTGGCTAACACAAACACTAGGAAATCACAATCGCAATTCTTATATGATTATGCCAACTTGAATGCCAATTACAATAACCTAATCTTATTAGAATTAATTTGAATATGCTTACCAATAAACATACTTCAAACTATTAGTTAAATTATGTCTAATTTGAACTCTAACTATGCATAACATTCACAATCACGAATATACACATAATTAAAGTTAGCTCTCAAAAATACAATTGTATCAAACAACACAAAAATATGAGGTAAAAGAAGAAAAAGAGGAGGAAGAAAGATTGAAAAGCCAAACCGTAAATTGCATTAAAATAATGGGACTTTCAAAACATAATCCTTAGATCCTTTGGAATTCTTACACTACGTAAAGAAACTACTCCTCCATTGTCGAGTATTACAACCAAAGTAATGAAAAATGTGATCAAAATCCCAAACGAAAGCTAACTAAAATGGGGACTAGAATAACTAAAAATCCTAGAGAGAAAGTAGAGAAAAGATAGCAAAAGAGAGAGTGGAGGCAACTTAAATTAGGTCTAGAAGATTTCCCCAATGTTCAGACCTAAAAGACTATTTATAGCATCTTGATTACATGTCAAAAATTAGGGCCCATCTAATAATAAGTGACGCGCTGACACTAACAAGCTGGGCTTTGCACAAACACTATAGCATCTAGTCTATTGCCATACCAAAATCATCCTCTAGTGACCGCTATAGCGGTCTAGGACTGCTATTGCGATCTAGGACTCCTATAGTGATCTTCTTTGTTGTAGTCACAATATGCTTCCTCTATTGACTGCTATAGCGGTCTCTGCCAATACTACTACAACTCTAAATTGCTCCAAGCACGTCTATGGTCTTCACACACCAATATGAGAAATTCCTACAACAAAATAACACTTAAAAAAAGGATTAAAAGTACATAAAACTTCAAAATATATTTATTCATCAAAATGATGCAAATAACCATGATTTTACTCAATGATACCCAATGAGTACTGAATGCAAATCTACCATATATCAACCAATTAAGCATATAAATGATGCAAGATGCTCAGAGTTATAGAGGAAAAGGAGTGCATGAATGCAACCCATCACCTTGGGATCAATGCTCAAAAATCCCGCATTAATAGCACATCCACATTTTATATATATACATGTATGCAGGAAAAGGGTATCTCATTCTCAACATAGACACCAACCTACCCTCCATCGCGAGCTAGATAGCTATACTTATTTCATGATCTAGACATCTTGCCATTAGAAAAAGAAAAGTTACCATATGTGATATCAAACATCTATCATATAATAGAGAGGTGGCAATGAAAGAAAAAAAAATGACTAAATTACCAATTTAGTACCTCAAAGATACACATGACATCAGCTTAATCCTTGAAAGATACATGTAGCATTAGTTTAGTCCCTGAAAACTTTCAACATATGTTTAGCCCCTAAGAAATAAGTGTGACATCACTTTAATTTCAGAAAGAGACATGCCTGTTCAACCAAAAAATAAAAAAAAGAGACATGCATATGGCATCGATAAATTCATCAATTTGTAGAAAATGGGATTAAATAAATGTCACCTGCATTTTCAAAAACCAAAAGTGATGTGACATTCATCTTTTAGTACTATATTGATGTTGAAAATCTTTCAGGGACTAAATTGATGTCATGTGAATTTTAGGCATTAAATTAATGTTAAAAATCTTTTCGATACTCAACTAAATGTCATGTATAAATCTTTGACGTAGTTTAATAAAACAAAAAAAAATGGTCTAAAAGTGAAAAGGCATAAAACTGCCATGAAAGAGAAAAGCTGTCTCCATGGGGCCAACTCCCCTTTAAGAAAGGAAGAAAGTGAAGGTTGTGGAAGTTAAAAAAGCGAGGAGACAAGAGAAGGATTTTAGGAAGGGTTTGCCAACAGAATGTGATGTTGCTGATCTGTGACGCTAGCTTAATATTAATTTAGGGGAAAATGCTTAATGTCCAGAAATCACCCAAAATGTCTGATTTGGTACAATACAATTTCACTACTAGAAAACAACGAGATGCTAATGGACACTATTGACGGACTCAAACCTCTTGGAAGTTATCAGCATTTTACGGGTTGTCACAGTTTTGGTAATAAATGAGGTTATCAATAATGTGCATGATATACTCATCGGTACAACCATCGGTAAATGCTAACATCACCATGCTCCACATGGCGTGCATAGTGTTCGATGGGTGTTTAATAATATTTTTTAAAATTATTTTTATTAACTATTACCAACAGGTTAATCGACAGGTATATTTAATATTATCTTTGAATTTTATTTTGATTAAAATTAACCGATGGTATACCGACGGGTGATTAATAATATCTTTTAAATTATTCTTATAAATATTATCGACCGGTTAATTATATTATTATATTTAAATTGCTTTTATTTTAATATTACCGACTAGTTTACCAATGGGTATAATTTAATATTATCTTTGAATTTTTTTATTAATAAAAATAAATCGAGGTATACGACGGGTGCTTAATAATATCTTTTAAATTAATTTTAGTAAATATTACTGACTGTACTAACGGGTTAATTATATTATTATATTTAAATTACTTTTATTTTCATTTTATCAATCGGTAACGAAGGTATAATTTAATATTATCTTTGAATTTTATTTTTATTAAAATAAATTGACGATACGAGTGCTTAATAATATCTTCTAAATTATTTTTAGTAAATATTACCAACTGGTTAAACGCGGATATACCGTCGGTTTTTTGAAATTTCACACATTGCTATGCAACCTTTGGTATTTCCCACGTCCGGTAAATTTATCGTAATTACTGATGATTGAAATGCACCATTTCATTAATTGGTTACCGTCGGAGCTTTGGAACCATGTTTATTCCCCCATCGTGAGCCTTTTTCCTCCTTATTCTATCAAAAGCTCACTCTCTCTAAACCCTCTCTTTCTACCTTCATAGCGGCCACCTATTTGGCAGTCGTGCGCGCCACTGGAGCTCCATTCGAGCGACGGAGACCACTATTACGATCTATGGGCTTTGGTGAGCATTTTAATCGGTTTAGTTTTTTATTTGGTTTAGTTTTTCCATTCGTTTATGAGTGCCTATAGTGTTGTGTTTTGTTACATTAGGGAATAATTATTGTTGTTATTTTGTTAATGTAGGAGTTTTATTTTGGGGTGACAACGATTATTAGGATCGGTTTGCTATTCTTACTCCTTTTGTTATTTTATATTTTCTATGTATATAAGTGTGTTGATTTAAATTTATCATATTGGATTTCAGGATTGGATTTGGTTGGATGCTGAGCTTTCCACATTTTGTGATTTTTTTTATTGCTATAGAGGTTAGTAACTAAATCCTTGTTATTTATATGGTTTAATGGTTTGATATGTATGTAGGATATATAGAGACTTATGTTTTCTAGGATATAGTTGTAGGAAATGAGGATTGCATGACTGGAGGGAAGGGTGTAGAGGTCCTTCCCCAACTTGTTTGCATTATTTGCTTGAGATTCTTTGTATTTGAGATATTGCAGGATGCATGTTATGGAGTTATAAGGGGATGCGCAATAGAATGATTTTTAGGATTATATGAATTGTATGTAATTATTAAAATGTAATTGTTTCACTATATCCATTCTGTTGTTGATCTTTATAGTAATATATATAATTGTTGGATTGACTAAAATATCTAACGATTGAAGATCCTAATTTAAGGAGAGATGCTGTTGAAATTTTGTTAAAATTTTTTGTAGGAATAATAGATTAAATAAAAGTAACTATATTTAAAAAAAAACTTAAAAGCCAATTGAATTTGTTTAAAAATAATAATTTAAGTAAAATTTAAAGACCAATTGAATGTGTTTTAAAGACTAGTAGACGGAAGCTCATAATTTAAGGAGAGATGCTATTGAAATTTTCCTAAAATTTTTTTAGGAAAAAAAGATTAAATAAAAGTAATATTGTATTAAAAAAATTAAAATTCAATTGGATTTGTTTGAAAGTAATAATATAAATGAAACTTAAAGACCAATTGCATTTGTTTTAAAGACCAATTAAAAGAAATACCTAACGACGGAAGCTCCAAATTTAGGAGGAGATACTGTCAAAGTTTTCCTAAAATATTTTTAGGAAAAAGATTAAATAAAAGTAATTATTTGAAATTTCCTTATTTAATTAATATTTTTTTGTGAATTTTTTAATTGTTTCAGGATAACTGGTAGAGGCAGAGGTCGACCTCAAAGGTCAGTCTTACCCACCACCCCCTCAGTCACCGCTTCCCCCACCACCTTAGCCTTCCACTACCTCTACCTCAGTCCTACTACCAGCACCCCAGTCTTCAGGATGATGCCCACTCTTGCATATGCCGCCCCACCTCCCCGTATTCACACTTACAGCCCACTGCATCAGCGACCTCTCCTAGCCCTACCATTGCCCCGACTCTCAGCCCCTATCTTATCAAACTTCTCCTTCCTCGACGGGTATAGGCACAAGACGCGAATGGGAGGGCCCTCCGGCCTAGATGGCATGCCAGTTGGGCCTAATGGTAGACCGCTCCAGAGATTAGGCTAGACGGTAAAGATAGGTAAGTTGAAACATGTTTGTTTTATTACATTCTAATTTTACATTGCTTATGATATTTAAAATATTTTGATTGCTTTTTGATTTATTTTATATATGTAATAGATTTTATCCGTTTTTCGGCGGTTCACTATAGGATCACGGAGGTTATATAGAGTCGCTATAAACATCCTTGGCCCACCATGGATTATTATTAGGTTTGGGCTTAATAGTGCGTGTATTGGGTTATGATGTAGATGCCCAATGTAACCTAGCTAAGTCTTTGATGGACAAGACCATGTTACTATGTATATTTCATATTCTGTGGCAGGATCCCCACTCCTACTGACATCTCTTGACGGCTTCAGCTTCATCGACGTGGCATCTCTCTTTAAAGGGAAAGATAAGGAGTGGGTTCTCTTGCACTTGACGTATACACGTGTGTACGCTTTCGCATAATAGTAAATGAGTTCTAGGTACATGAGTTACTATGTTAATTTTATTCCGTGTATTGGTGTTCCAAATCCCTAGCATTTGATATGTGAATATCAACAAAAAATGCTTTTGTCATGTTGTTGATGTCCAGTGAAGGTGATTGGATAACCTCGAGTTTTTAAATGAAATAAAGTGTTCTAGTATTCCAAATCATAAATTAGTTTTGAAAAGGGAGTCCCAATTATGCCGTTGAGGAACATTGATCAATCTTCTAGATTATGTAATGGAACAAGGTTAATTGTTGAAGAATTGGGAAACAACTTCATTGGATCAATTGTTGTGACTGGCAATAAAATTGGAGAAAAAGTTTATATACCTTGGATGAATCTAATACCTTCTGAATAGGCACGCCTCTCAAGTTTCAAAGAAGACAATTCCTAGTTATTTTTTGGTTTGCTATGACCATTAATAAAAGCTAAGGTCAATCTTTGTCATTTATTGGGTTGTTTTTACTTAAACCCGTATTCACTCATGAACAACTTTACGTGGCTACCTCTAGGGTAAAATCAGGGATTTGTTTGAAAATATTTATATTGGATGATAATGCGAAACCTTGCAACATAACCAAAAATGTTGTTTATCCAAAAGTATTTCAAAAAATTTAAATTTCAGGTTTGGATCTATGTTTTATATTCTTTATTTATTTTATTAAACAAAACATTCATTACATTTGTTATTAAGTCTTTATATATTTTTGTACTAATATATTTTTTATTATATAATGCAGAGTGACATATGAAGATTAAAACACGAAACAAAGTTCTTATGTAATTAATCATTTGTAGTGCTTTTTTTTTCCTGCAATGATCATGTGGAGTATTTACTTTTAATCGTAATATTATTGTTAATTATCCACTATTATTGTCTATTAATTTACGAAAAATGAATCAAATAATTTGTTACGTACTCAATTTTAAATTTTTTTCTTATTACCCTTGCATCACACGGTCAAATCACTAGTTAATAAAAATGCAAAGCAGGAAGCCCAAGCTACTAACTGGATGAAAATCTTCTATTCCAATATAATGTTCCTTTTTCTGGAATCATTTATTGTCACCACGGAAAAATAAGAATAAAAATAGATATAAAAATTTATAAGTTACCAAATTTATAATACATATCTTTCATGTGTCAATAGATGATTAGGGGGACACGGAATAGGACACCATTTAGGGTATGCTTATGAGTTTGGGTTTTGGAGGGGAGGAGGACTTATAATGTTACATTACAAGTTCTCTTATCTCCTCCGTTTCCCTTCAAAATCTAAACTAGAAACATATAATTAATGATAGAATATTTCCATCCCACTAACCCACGTCCTGGTGCATTAGAGCCCAATTTATAGGCTTTTGTGACTCTTAAAAACTACTTGATATATAAACGCTTTGAAAAACTTTTCTAGCCACTATGAGAGATAATCCTTTTGAAATATCTCAAAAGGTTTTAAAACACGACAGTGGATGGGGACAACACTTTGTGTTTTTTCTCTTGAATGTCTACTCTTAATGTTTATTTTCTATGTACAACTTATTTTACCCTAACATATTCACACTTAAACACACACAAAAAATTGTGGACACCACTTAATTTAGGCAAAGATATTGTTTAAAACTAACATTACAAAAAATTAATAATAATATTAATAATAAAAAGCATCTCTAAAGTGAAATTTCCTCAAAAGTGAAAAAGTTGTGAGATCCATAAACAATGCATTTTATTAATCTAAAGGTAAATAATTCTTTAGCTTTTCACTATTAAAAGGCAACGGACTTTAACCTAATTTGAAGAGAAGACAATGTTTACGGATTTTGATATTTCAAAGTGAGGGTATTTATAAAGTAAAAAGGTGAAAGATTAATCGGGTGTTGTTTGAAAAGTCTTGGAATTGAATTTATTCAAAAAATTGAATTCAACTCCTTGATTTGGAATCAACTAATGGTAATATGGTATATGAAATTAAAATTCAAAGAGAATTAAATCCTCTAGAAATACCCCTGATTAAATGCTTAAGAAGGAATGTCATGTGGGTTTTGTCTTGTCATGAGACACCTTCCATACACGCCAAGAATCGAACTCCTAACTAGATGCTTAATTAAGGAGCTCACCTAACTACATATTGTGCTTGAACCTGTGATTTGAATTCAATTCTATTAACAATTGTATGTGGGTCTCATAAAATGTAATTAATTTTAACTTTTCCACTTTACAAGTATTATCACTTTAATCCAATGGGGTTAACTCAATAGAAGTAGGTTGAGTACTGAATAAGCTTTACTTGCAAGGTCGGAGCTAGTTCATAAGCTAGGGAGCACTCTTAGGGAGAGTTCGTATCATCTGTGACCACTCTAGATTATAGGGGCTTGGGCTTCATTGCCTAATTTTTTTCTCCAAAAAAAATCTGTATATATGAAAAAGGTATCATCACTTTAAAAAATCTCAATCCGATATCTTTATATGTTGTTGAATCTTATTACTTCTCTATAAAGATTCAATGGTATACACCTCAGAATCAATATGTGACCAATGTGTAAGCGACACAGTGATTTATTTTGTTTTCGCACCAGCAGCGCCAAAATGGCATCGACATAGTAAAAGCTTTTCCCTTAAACGCGTTCCCATACACATCCTATATTCTGGCAAGTTTCACGTTTCACGTTATCTCCTTTTAATCTGTCTGACAATTTATTTGATCACGTGAAGTGCCATATCGACATATGCAACCCTTTTCTTGACAGAAATTTTAAAATAATTTCCAAATAATACCTTGAGCGGTTTCCTAACCGTTTAGATCCAATTTAATAATATCCTATACTCAATCAAAAAATTATATAATTAAATTAATTTATATAAATATATTGTCAATATAACAAAAAAATAAATATAAGTGAGTCCACGATCCTGGTAAACACTTACATGTCTCAATGAGGATAGGGTTATGAGTTAAACTCTTATCCTTATTCCTATTCCCAAATATCTTAACTCAAAAAATAAAATAAAAAATTAAACAGTAAAAGATGAAAAGTAACAAATTTTTAAATTTTTAAATGCATTTATTGACCTTCATCAAACTCTTCACTGTTATCTCATTCCCTAGTGGACTAGTGGCTATAATATGGGTTACTTGCTACTCCATGAATTGTGCGCTATATGTAATGTCTATCATTAAAAATAAAAGTATTTCAATTCAACAATAGAAATTGACAGATAAAATAAATTATCACAACGAACATTTATCGAATCATATACATCTCTATGGTTGAGTTCATAGTCTACTGATTACATTTATCCCTATATCTTTGAGTGAGAGGTCTCTTATTCTATCTCCATTTTCCTTTTTTTCAAATTTTTTTTAAAAAAATTTCTAACTTTAATGTCTTTATTAAAAAAACAAAAATCATTTACATCACCTGATGAACTTTGCCACTTGGGTAATTTCGTTTCCCAAAACTGCCAATTGCGGTCCTCATTCTCATGCTCTAGTTGAATTTAAACCGACGTCTACCACCTCTATCTTTGAAACTTACACAGACAAAGTTTACACTTATACTGGCCCACCATTTATGTTTACTGTTGTACACACTTGCAGTTGGGTCAAAGGAAAGAAAGATTAAAAAGCACAGTTGAAACATCACAATCCATACAATTCTTTTTTCCAAAATTAAAAAATCAAAAGGTAAAAACTCAAAGTTCATTGTATGTCTAATGAGCTTGATTCAAGAGCAAATTTTACACAATCGAAAAAATTATTGTCAAAATTTTAACAGAAATCATAATTATCATTCGACAAAATCAAAAAGTATAGATTACTTATTCATCTACGAATTGGGAAATATGTTACGTTATTTTAACAACTAAAGTCGAAAAAAAAATTACTATCTATCATTTGTCTTTATCGAAAATTAATTTATTTCCGGTCTTCTCCATCAAATTCCGCCTCCATCACTATTTCAGAAAGTTCCTGTCCTGCGTGGTTTGAAACATCTCAATTCGAAAACTACTCAAAGCATTAGACTATATTATCAGCCATAGAACCAAATGGCCAATAAAATCATGCCACGTGGAAAAGCATATACACATGTACAAAAATTCATTCAAAAATTCCATAGCCGCAACAATATTGTAATTCAGACGGTTGCTAAAGGATTTGACCAAACAACTCATCATTGACAAAATATTAAAACGCACCTATCTATGACTGGAAAAAATCAACGAAAAAAAAAAAAACGAAAAGAACGGTACAAGGCTTTTTTAGCACATTTATCTAGAATTGTCCATCCTCTATGGTCTATCACCAATATTATATATACTATATGCATGTATATATAAAGCCGCATTCTGTTACCGAAAATTAAAACAATAGCTCATTTTTTTTCTTCTTGCTTATTCTATTAAGCAAAACATCACTTACCTCTGAAAAAAAAATTAAAGGACATACCAATTGTTTTATGTTCTTGTGTGATACAATGGCTGAAATTGAGGTTCCTCAATATTTTGTTTGTCCCATTTCGCTTCAGATCATGAAGGACCCTGTGACCACCATAACAGGAATAACATATGAGAGGGAAAGCATTGAGCAATGGCTGCTCAAGGCCAAAGACTGCGTGTGCCCAGTTACCAAGCAGCCATTGCCGAGAAGCTCGCAATTCTTGACACCAAACAACACTCTAAAAAGGCTGATCCAAGGGTGGTGGAGCTCAGCAAATGCATCATCCAAAGGCGTTGATCGAAATCCAACACCTAAAGATCCTCTCGAGAAGTTCCATGTTCAGAAACTTGTGAGGGATCTTAAGGTTCCTCAGAGATATCAAACGGCATTGGAGAAGATGCATGCATTGGCTACAGAAAGTGAGAGGAATAGAATTTGCATGGCTGAGGCAGGAGTGGCCAAAGCCATGGTTATGGTGACTAACAAGTGTTTCAAGGAAGGTAGTGTTTCCTCTATATCTATCCACATACTTTATCGCCCTAATTTTAAATATATACATGATATGCATAAGTGGCAATGAATTATGAAGGTATATGAGATTCTGGCAAAATCAATAGTACTCAATTTAATTCAAGATCTTCTCTACTATATCCTATTCCTTTGTAGTTATTCAATGAAGAATACGAGAAGATCAATTCTCAAGTACATTTGCACATATAGGTGCATTTGGTGTAATTTACCCTATACAAAAGTGGTCGAATAAATCTTTCTCTAATAGTATGACATTTTTTTCTTCTATCGAGATACCTATTCTATGATAAACTTATCCTCCTTTTTGTGCCTTTAGTTGGTCTAGTATTTTTGGCAATTGCAATGACTTCATTATTTCTTCATGTTCAAAGGAACAAGATTGTTTAAATACATATAGTAGGCACAAATCAAATATATATTTAGATCTGGAAGCAATTCAATGAATTTATGTTAAAGATTTACATCAAAATAGTGCTAGTTGATGAAAGTTATTTAGAAAACAAAGAAAAGTAAAGTAAAATTCATTTGTTTGGGTTATCTATTTTCCCAATTATAATAAAACAAGACTAGATCTAATATGGATTGACAATCACAACATCTATTGATAGAACTTAAAGCGGGGTCTCAGAAAATAAGTAATTTCTATTAGGTCTTTATAAAGTAAATTTTACCAAATGAATCAATGTATAACTGCATTAGAGCATTCACCGTAACAAAAACCAGATACATTAAACTAGGGTTACTCATATTTACTGTAGCAGCTTTGAGCCTATGATATATAGTATATTAAATATTTGGAAGGGCTAACTATTTGAGGATTATTCCATTAATTCATTAAATGATTTTTTTTTTCCTCATCAGGTAACACCACGGGCCTAGAAGAAGCTCTTAGAGTCCTCAGTCTTTTGTGGAATTCATCCATGACTAACATGAAGCCTATAGTTGGAGGAAACTTGGACTTCATCAACTCTTTGACTTGGATTTTGCAGCATAACGTGCACAACAACATAAAGATGGTAAACGAAGCCATGCCCCTATTGAAGTTGACAATTGAAGTCGCCGATTCAACCCCTTTAGGTACTTTGAACCTCGAATTCTTCAGAGAAATGGTGAGAGTATTGAGAAAGAGATCATCACTCTCTCAACGAGCCACAAAATCCGCATTACACGTTCTCATACATACTTGCCCCTTTAGTAGAAACCGAACGAAAATCGTGGAAGCAAGTGCAGTAGCAGAACTCATCGAGCTCGAGCTAGAAAAACCGGACAAGAACCTCTCGGAACTCATATTCAACCTTCTAGCACATCTTTGTTCATGTGCCGAAGGAAGAGAACAATTTCTGAGGCATGCTGCGGGAATTGCATTGGTTTCTAAGAGGATTTTGAGGGTTTCTTCGGCAACCGATGACCGAGCAATTCATATATTTTCGGTGATTGCTAAGTATTCAGGATCACACGATGTTGTTCTAGAGATGTTGAGGGTTGGAGCAGTGTCAAAGCTTTGCATGGTGATACAAGCGGATTGTGCCTCATATCTGAAAGAAAAAGCAAGAGGGGTCCTTAGGTTGCATTCCAGAGTTTGGAACAATTCCCCTTGTATACAAATTTATTTGTTGACTAGGGATCAAAGGTGATTAAATCAAGTGTGTTTAATTTAACCCTTCATGTATTCTTAGGTTGATTCTTCCCTCCAAATTGACTTGGTTACTTTTAATTTTTCTTTACTGGTTGAGGGGTTTCCGTCTCATAGTATTTTATAAATCAAGTTTATAATATAATTTGATGAAAGTAACTCTTTTTTGGGACAATAAAAATTGCGTCCTTCTATCTGTCTCATCATCAATTAATTAATTGTTATATGAAAAAATTATATATATATATATATATATTGTGTGTGTGTGTGTGTGAGAGAGAGAGAGAGAGAGAGTGAAAATGATAGATTTGGTTAACAAAGAACATGATCTGACATAGAAAAAAACTATAAATTACACTGACTTTTTTTTAGGTTAGACAATGTTACATAGGACATCACAAAAAATATATACTATCTTCTCTCAATTAAGATTTATGTAATATTCATCTAATTATAAAAAAAACCCTAATAACCTTATATTTTGTAATGTAACACTAAACATCCCTATAAACAAGATATTAAGTATTCTTGTAACAAGTGTTAGTGTTGAAGGGTATTCTATGTATATTACCCAACATTAGGAAAACATATATAGAAGGTATGTAAAAGAGAGATATAGAAATCTAAGTGTAAGTAATTTTTTTTTTTTTTGCATTTGTATTAGATTTTTTTTCTACTAGATTTTTTCTGTTATTTGCATAGCTAGTTAAGTTTTACGTGGAACTCCGACGCTTAATAAAGACAGGCATACATTTTTCAATATTTAGTTATTTACACTTTAATCTATATTTTTCTTTTCTAAACAATGCAGGTATAAGGTGAGTGTAAAAAATAATTGTTATGATAGCATTTGTTCTCATTGTGTTTTAGAATAATTGTAATTTTTTTTTACTTTTTTTATATTTCAAAATTTCTGTCTAGTTATAATATCTAAATAACATTAATTTTTTTTTATTTATATTGCCACTCCCACTTACACTCATCTTTCTTGAATTTGACTAAAATGTCCTTCTATTTTAATTAAAAGAATGACTAATTAACATTAATTATATATAATTATAGTAATAATATCAAAAATTATTATTATTAATTTAAAAATTATAAATAATTAAATTAATTATAAATATTTAATATTGATCTAGGCATTAAATATCACAAGTATTAAATATTAACATATTTAATTATATTTATATATTGAATTAATTTTTTAAAGCTATTTTACGAAAATACTTAACTACATAGGATAATAGCGAATATTGTAGAAAAAGAAAAACAAGTGAACTATTATTTAATATTGTTGCAGTAACTTATTTTTCTGTACTTAGTTGTTCTCTTGTTCGTTTACACGCTTTTTTGCGATTTGTCAAATATGCTATTGCTTAAGCTTTTGTTATATTTGTTCTTAGTTCTCCAACAACTACATCCAATTAAGTCACACCTTTTATGTGATAGTATGCCTCCGTATGTATACAGACTCTTCTAGTTGTTCACAAATTGATCTTTAAAGCTGAAACTGATTTTTGTAACTATGTTTTAGATGCAACTAGTCATGATTATTAAGATTGATTGCCTCTTCGAAAAGCCAAAAAAAAAAAAAAAGATTGATTGCCTCTGTTTATTTTTTTTCCTTGTGTGTGTGATTTGTATGCTTATGTAGGTATTTTCTTAGAAAGGAAAAAATCTATGGTTAACCACAAAAGAATCAAGTTCAAGATATTTAAGATTTGCTCATGCTAAGCTCAATGAGAGAATAGTTTCTCCATTATCACGGAGAACTATTGCTGCCCATCCCTAGTATGAGTTAGAGATTGGAACAATACTTGAGATTTTTCCTTTTCAAATGTATTAGTTATTGTTTTAAGAAAGCTTTAAAAATATAGTTCAATATATAAATATAAATTATTATATCAATATTAAATATTTTTTAATTTATAAATTCATAATAATAAATTTAATTTTTATATCATTATGATAATTAATAAATAATTAATATTCACTAGTTAATTATTCTTTTAGTTAAAATAGAGAAAGAACATTTTAGTAAAATTCAATAAAGAGAGGTGTTAACGGGCGTGGTAATAGACAAAAAGAATGACAATAATCACTCCCTTATATCTTTAGTGTAAATATATTAGTTAAGTAATCAAAACATTTATCAAGATAAATAATAATAACGATACAAGAATCGTTTTGTCAACTCATATGTTTTCTACAAGGGTTCTTAGCGTGTTATTTGATTTTTCAAAGTTATTCTGAAATGGATGGAATATGATTCAAATTGGACTGTGGTCCAAACAGTCAGCCCCAATTCCCAAAGCCATGTTACCTGATTAACCATGACCAGCGACCCGCAACCCAACCTCCAGTAGCCAACCCGAGCCAGGATATATAGTATCCCGCCTTCTCTGTTACATTTATGATCGCATAATCTTTGCTTAATAAAGGCTCGCCTCATTATGGCTGCTAGGCCATATATACCCTTTCGTTTGAGGGAACCTACCCTACCTTAGTAATACAAGAACATACCAAAAGACTCATGACTTATTTTTTGAGACAATCCGATTGATCATGATAAGTTTTCTCAATACAACCCTAACTCGGTGACCCATTAACTTATCGAGATTAGATATAGCGTTGTTAACTCGTTGTTTCAATATTTAATGGAATTTTTTTTTTCATAATTATTAGACACCCCACACCCTTGCAAAAAGAGTGGAGTAACAAGCAACAAAGCAACAATGTCAAAAAAACAGCAAACACTCGATCCAACATAACTAGCCAGTTCCTTCTGACATTGCCATAAAAAATGAAAAGGGACACCAAACTACAGCCAACTAAAAAAGTGCTTACTACCACTGTCTAACAGTGGCTAAACACATAGAAGAAGACAAGCACCTAATACAAAAAACATGACTCCAATACATATAATATCAACGCACACCTATCAAAACCACACCACCTGGTAGTCCTCTGATTGTTGCCCCTGTATGGACCAAGCTTGGAATACTCTCTTATTCAGAGTGGGAGTGCACACTAGAGAGGATTTCTTTAACTTTGTCATCATGCAGAGAAATAAATTTCTATAGAATCCCTATTCCCAAAAAGAACTAACATCTCCTTTGAACCACTTAATTAGCCAAAACTATCGAATTAGTTTTAAATTCCACCAAAGTAGAGTACATATTGATTGTTAAATTGCTTATCTGACTCTTTGTTAAACTTCACAATGACATGTTACTAGTTTTTCTCATCAAAATGGCTAGGCTTTGATCTTTTTCTTTATTAACTATCCTTCTACAACCCTAACCCTCCCTTATATTCTAATTCTTTCTTCATTTTCATACATCTCAAGCCAAAACGACTTCATTTAGTGCTACCATATAAAGTTTAACAGAATCAAATAATCAATTTAACATGTCACATTTGCTTTTCTTTTATTTTTTTCGATGTTAGAATGATGATGAGTTAATATATGCATTACTAACATTCTCCGTTTTGTAAAAGGCGAGAATCGTAAAAAATCTTCTAAATTTTAAGGAATTAATTTATTTCCCATAATATTAATAAGGGATTAATTTAAAATTTTAGCCATATTTTCAGGTAATATTTATATAATTTTTTTTTTATGTAAATCAGCTTGATAGAAAGTCACTTTCATATATCACTTTTATTTTGGAAAAAAAACACTTTTTGATTTGTCTGTTTTTAGAGTGACTCACATTGGGACGAGTCCACAGATACATTTCCGGTTTTACACGCACGCTGAATACGGTTACCAAGTGCATACAGCGGACATTCATGATAGTTGAGTTGGGCCCCACCATAATGTTACATTTGCTCACTATTCATCGAAAAATGTGATTTGAAATCTAATTATCGTGTACAATAATAGCATGGTGTTAACAATCTCTCGGTTTAGTGGTCTATGGATAAGGTTTAACTGTTTTAAGAGTTATGTTATTTATACTTACCATATATAAGATATTGTGTTGATTCATATATCATTTATTATTAGATGAGATGTACCTTATTCAAGTTCACATCTCATCTAATGATAAATAAGATATGAGTTGACACAATATCTCATACTCCTTTACAAATAACATTTTTCTTGTTCTAATATGCATTGTGCAAGTCCTTTCTTCGTTCATAATATAAGTCATTTTAAAAATTTTTATCTGACTCAAAATATAAATCATTTTCGTATTTTAAGGAATCATTAATTACTTTTTATACATTTTATCCTTATATTTATTATGAGTGGAAATGAATAGATGTGAATATGATTATTTAATAAAGAAATATTTTATAATAAGTGATAAATGATACTTTTATCTTCTACTTTTATTTTTTTAAAGATAAATGAAATTTAATTATTACTTTAATTTCTAGGTGACTTATATTATGAGTGGAAGGGAGTAGGAAATTATAAAAAGAAACAAATAAATAAATAAATTGTGTAAGTAGTAATTACACATGTGATTGTTATCGGTCAAAAGGTTATCTTCTAGGCAACTGCGCAACCGACAAAAAGGTGCCTGAATATTAAGTCGTGTAAATACTAATAGTATGAAAGCCGAAAGAAAAATCTTTAAACACGTGCTTTAATTTCGTGTGTTACTCTAACCACTTGTCTCATTAAGTAGTATCTCCGTCCATTTTTAATTATCTTTTAGTGAATCATTAAAAATTTGATAATTAAGAACTTAATGTATCTGAATATAAATTATGTCCAGTTTGTGTTTTATAATTCCTTGTTGGATGCACTTGTTAGGAGTTCATAGAAAATTGTGGACCTCTCTTTTGAATGTTATGATATGGACCATATGGTGGTTTCAAAACATGATGGGTTTTTTTTTTTTTAATATAGTTAGTTTTAAACCAAATTGAGAGGCTGAAGTTCAACGGATTTTGATTAGATTGGGTTTTAGGGAAAAATGGTGGTGTGAATTCGAAAAATTCCCTTGTGAATTAGATTTTCTTTTGAACAACATAGGACATGTACGAAGATGGAACAACAGGAAATAAAGCCATGAAGATTTCTCTCTGAGGCCTTAGCTTGGTTATGGAGTATACTATAGGTTTGTGTGTGCTAGCGTCTGGTAGTTTCTTATTTATCCTTGATGGCAATGCTGAAGGGGATGTAGTAGGGTGCAAATCATTTTTTTTTCTTTCTTTCTTTGTTCATTATTTTTTTGTTTTTTTTTCTTTTCTTTCCTTTTCATGTCTCTTGCTTTGTTTGTATTGGGTTTTTTTCTATGTTGGTGAGCTAAACTTTCTAATGATGTTTAATGTCCTTGTTGATCTCTACCTTTCGGTAGCTTGAGCTCTTCATTTATAAAAAAATAAAATAAAAACAGTGCACATTTAATAGAGCTTGGAGTATTAGGTTGCACATTGTTTTTTAGCTTAGGAACAAAAATACACATGAATTGAAGTTTAGGTGTATAATGCTCTTATTTTCTATCAACCTAGCTAGATCATATCCTTTTTGTTTTGTTTAAAGGATCACACTTGTAAACTATTAATACACATGATATGATCATTTCATGTTAACATTTTCACATGATCTTATTATGTATGATCTCTCACTATTAATTCTTGTATGACCCATGTCTTGTATGGTCCCACCTTTTAAATTAATTGTGAGAGATTATACATGATAAAGTCATATAAAATTCAACATTAGAGGATTCGATCCCGTAGTTATGTTTACAATTCTAACTTGAAAATCTTCATGCTATCGCAAAATTTAAATTTAGTTTTATGCTTTGCTAAAATTTATTATCATTCAATCATATATATATATATATATATTCCAAAGTATATAATACATTTGTTTTTTCTATTAAATTTGGGTCATATGTATTTTTCAATTTATAAGTGTTGTTAGACTTTTCTATGAATGATGAATATTTCCAGAAGAACAAATGTCAAACTTTTATATTAATAATTGGATTTTGTTTTTTGTACTCTTAGAGTTTAGGTACTATATTGGACTAGAAATATGGGTTCGAGGTCTCAGCCCAATCACAAAGAACTTGGACAGTGGGCTAAAGACTAACCACGTGACATAATGATCCCTAGAAATTCTCCCTTAATTTAGTCAAGGATATTTCCTATTACCCTTCCATATCACCTATTATCTTGTCATATCTTTTATATTAGATCATATCTCCCAATAAATACAGAGTAAGCTAATCCATACTAAATATCAGGAATATCTCTCTTATTTAAGGAAGATTGCCACCTAATTTATCATGGGGTCACCTCTTGCTATATAAAGGGGCTCAATACCACCCAGGTATCATAATCTAATCCTTGTTATACTCTCAAAACCTCTATGCCTCATTCACTTGTTGACTTGAGCATATAAGTGTTTTTGCAGGTATCCCCATCCACCACTCATATAGATGCCGAAGACACCTTAGCCTTACCTACACTTTTAGATAAGAACATTGGCGCTCACCATAGGGCTAGTAAACAAGCCTCCCCATAAGAAGAAAACAAAAATGACCAACACCAACGACCACCAATCCCACACGGGAGAAAACAACCATAAGGACCCATCTAACCCCTTCATGGACGAGCTCCTCGCCACCATTCACCTTGTCAAACAGCAAATGGAGTATATGCCAAATATATTTGTGATCTTAAGGGCAAAGCCAAATGCCAACACCTCGAAGATGAGAACGACAATATGGAGTCCTCAATACTAGAGCCATCAAAGAGGGTTCTAGCTGAGCCAATAGGGCTCAACCCACCATTTTGGTGGGTTAGGTTGTTAAAATTACAGCCCACATCAAAGTGGATCAAAACGGTTGACCCACTTAACCCATGAGTTAAACGAGTTCAAGCTAGGATTTTGTAGGCCAACCCTTTTTTTATTTTTTATGCTTATGCTTATGCTTCTAGCTGGTTTTTAGCCACATATTCACCAATCAGAGACAAATTGGCAGAGGGTGGACCGTTGTGGGGAAAATTTTCATTTCAAAATTTTTAAAATAAAATCAAATCCATTTTCCACTTCTATAGTTGGACTAAGTCTAAATGCATCTCGTTCACTTTCTCGGTATTGGAAACAAGAAAACCCCGACTTCTTTATTCCTTTTTGTCACCGCCATTGTGTTGTATGCTTCTCTTCTTCTTTTGCTCATTAGTCACTACACTTTACCCCCATCCTTTGTCTCATATTATTGGCCAGCTCTTCACTCCTTCTCTTATAAAAAATGACAGTGCCAACACCACCATTGTCTACCTAGGAATTGCATAGCCGCCCATCCTTTTCTACCATAGCATCATAGTTCTACTAGAATGTTGGTCCACATATGAGTTTTGCTTATGCTATTACAAATCTGCTAGTCCACCTCCTCCTCCTTCTCATTTGTTATGGGTTTTCTCATTTGGCGATTTTTGATTTTCTGTTTGTTTTGTGTTGTTTCCTATTTTTAATGATTTTCTTGGATTTTGTTAATGATTTTTTATGGTTTCATATTTTGTGAAATTCTTTTTTTTTTTTGTGGGCAAACTTGTCTAACCTACCAACTCGAGTGGGTTTAGCCGAGTTGACATTTTCTTGGCTTGCTAATAATGTGGGCTAGCCTAGATTTGCCATTCTAGCCGCCTGGGTTTGCCCACTTTGACAGCTACTTAATACGACCATACAACAAAGGCAAGGCTTCTCACTTTACCCACAAACTAAAACGACGCTTAACATCTAGGCATTATGGCGTATTCTCGAACAAGATAATGGCAATAGAACTGGCAACCAACCTCAAGCTCCCAGCGATACTCAGAAGCTATGATGGCACTGGTGACACCCAGGCCCTCATTACAATGTTTAAATCAACAATGTTGTCAATGAGGTGCCCGACCAAGTGCTTTGCAGAAGCTTTCCAGCCTCCTTGAGCCAAGCCGCCCTGATATGGTTTTTATCACTTCCCTCGAACGAAATCCAGAAATTCGACCAACTCGACAAAGCTTTCACAAATCAATTCTCCTTTTTCAGAATCTACACCAAGAACTTGGATGCCCTAGGCCACATAAAATAAGGCCTTATCGAGCCTCTATGCAACTACATAATACACTTCAATGCGGAAGCCATGCAGACCCTAACCTCCATTCTCCGTTGATCTCGCGCCATCATGCTCAGCTATGCCCAGGCCCATTTGTAGATAATCTGGCAATCCATAGGCCTTGGACAGTCTGAAAATTTTGTGATACAGTCGAGCTACATCAATGCCAAAAAGCTCTATGCCACAGTCTAAAGTGATGCCTGAAGAGATCCTCAACCACATGAAAGCTCTAAAGGCAAAAATAGCGAAGGCTAATCCAAGGATTGGAAAAAATGCGAGAGTAGACCTAAACCCAAATATACCTATTATACCCTTGTGTCCACTAATCCGCTCTCCTCCATGGAATCTACAATGCTCGTCTAGCTCGCTTGCCAAAACCTAGACCTCAAAATCCATTTTTGAGCATGAATCTGAGCAAGACGTATGAATTCCACCACACTTTTGGCCACAAACCTGAAAAGTGCCAAACCTTCAAGGACCACATTGAGAAACTTATTGGAAGAGGCTACCTCAAACAATACATCAAGAAAAATAGGGAATAAAGCAAAGATTGGAAGGAGAAGAGCCATTGATCTTCCCCTCCAAAAGCCATTCCCCACCTTGGCATTCCAACACCGAGAACAAAGATCGACCCCATGAGAGGGCGGCGATCCAACGGGTCATCAATCACATCTCTGGAGAATTCAGAGAGACAAGAAGACAAGCTTAACGAGAAAATGCTCCTTCTCACTGCGATGCCCTTCTAGGGCTCCTCCTACCAGACACGCCTCAACCAGGAAACCCTGGTAATATCATTCTCGCTTCCGTTTTTTAAAGGGATTGATGAAAATTTGCATGATCCCATGGTTATTTCTTTGAATGCAGGGAATTTCCTTGTCAGGAAGGTCCTTATCGACTAGGGGAGCAGAGCTAATGCACTCTTCTACCCTACTTTCAAAAGAATAGAGCTTTTTGAGAACTCTTTGCTCACATATCATGGCATCTCGCCCGATTCATAGGAGAATGAGCCCACATTCTCAGCTATTTTTGGCTGAGAACTATTGTGGGAACAAAACCCCTCACTAGGACCATTGATGTCCAATACTTGGTAATTGACTGCAATAGTCCATACCACATCATCCTTAGATGCCTTGGCATCAATACTCTGGGGCTATAGTCTTAACCCCCCCACCTTGCCATGAAGTTCTAGTATCCAGATTGAAATCGAGCTTTGTACAAGCCGATCATAAAGAAGTATGGCTCTGCTATAATGAGCACCTTAAGCAAAACCTCATAGAATTCGAAAGAGTCGAAACCATAGGTCAACTCGATCTTTCACATAGATTCCTAATATCAGAACTTAGCCTTAAAGGCGAAATATAGGAGCGGCCACAACTGGCCGACTTTTTCTCCCCACTCCAGATCAACGAGCAACCAGAAAAGGTTACCCACATAAGGGCTAACCTCCCATCGACCTCATATCCGAGCTCACTTCCTTCCTCCTTATAAATACCAATCTCTTCACCCAGACACCAGACATGCTTGGCATAGACCCCGATGTCATATGCCATAAGTTGGCGGTCCACCCTAAAGCTCGACTTATAACCAAGAAAAAGAGAACACTTGGAGTAGAGAGATAACAGGTCGCCCTTGAGGAGAAGAAAAAGCTCCTCAAGGCCAGTTTCATTAGGGAGTTCATGTACACCACATGGATAGCTAACATTGTAGTGGTCAAGCAAAGCTCAGGCAAGTGGCACATGTGTGTTGATTTCATTGACCTCAATAATGGTTGCCCTGTAGATTCCTACCCATTGCCCACCATCAATAAGCTCATTGATAACGCCTAAGGTTATCATTATCTAAGCTTTATGGATGCCTATTCAGGCAATAACCAGATGAAGATGCACCTCAAAGATGAAAAAAAGACGGCCTTCTTGACTGAGAATGTAAACTTTTGCAACAAGGTCATGTCATTCAAACTTAAGAATGCAAGGGCCATTTACCTAAGGCTCACGAACAAAGTCTTTGAGGACTAGATCGATTGAAACCTCGAAGTTTACCTAGATGACCTGGTAGCAAAGACCCCCAGCGAGAACCATATCCATGACCTCAAAGAAATCTTGGGACAGCTCAGAAAATACAACATGAGACTTAACCCCGAAAAATGTTCCTTTGGAGTCCATGGCGGCAAGTTCCTTGGGTTCATGCTCACCCATAGAGAAATTGAAGCTAATCCAAACAAGTGTCGAGCTATTCTGAATGAGAAGCTCAAGCTCAAAGAAGTCTAGGAGTTAACAATTTAACTCAAGCCTTTCCCAATTCCTCTCCAGATTAGCTAAGCAAGCTGCACCTTTTCAAGACCCTAAGAAAAAGGTAGCCTTCAAGTGGACCGCAAATGCAAAGTCGCATTCACAAGCCTAAAGAACTTCCTCACTACTCCTCGATTTTCACTAAACCTTAGATTGGAGAACCTCTCTTCCTCTACCTCCCTATCATCGAGCATGCCATAAGCTCAGTCCTTATCACAGAAGGGAATGAGAACAATAGCCTGTCTGTTTCATGAGCAAAACACTTCAAGGACCCTAGTTGAGATACCAGAAGATAGAGAAGTTTGCTTATGTCGTAGTCCCAGCGAGGAGAAAACCAAAGCCACCATATCATAGTAAGAACATAATTGCCTATCAAGTAAGTCATTGCAAAACTAAAGCTCTCTCTGGGTGAAGGATAGCGTAGTTCATCGAGCTCTCAAAATTCAACCTCAAGTACCAACTGTGAGGCCCAATCAAATAGCAAGCCTTGGTCAACTTCATCGTTGAGCTAACCCCTAAAAACTCAGGAGCTCAGCGCATGGGTCCTCCACATTGATGGAGCCTCAAGAAAAGGAAGCGGAGTAGGCGTAACACTTGAAAATGGAGAAGGGATCCTTATCGAAGAATCCTCCAATGCTAGTTTTGAGCAAGTAACAACCAGGTCGAACATGAGGTGCTTATAGTAGCCCTCAAACTTGTCTTGGAAGTCATGCTCGAAGACTACATGTTAAAATGGATTCCTAACTTGTCGTCAGTTAGGTTCCTGATGACTTCATAGCATGGGATCCCCTCCTGAAAAGTATCTAGCCAATGTTAAGGCGCTCAGATGAAAGGTTGAAAACTTCTAAGTCTCTCACTTCCCTCGGGAGCACAACACTAGGGTAGACATACTAGCAGTATAGTAAGCCACAAAACAATAAGTCACCTAAAGGTTCTCCCGATTTAATTAAGGATATCTCCTATTATTCCTCCACATCACTTATTATCTCACCGTATCTTTTATATTAGACCACATCTCCTGATAAACACGGAATATATCTAATTGATACTAAATCTCAGGAATATCTTCCTTATTCAAAGAAGATTGCCACTTGATTTATCACGAGTCACCTGATTTAAGACTTGGCTATTGCTATGAGTATAAGCAATTATGAAATTTGCCCGTATAAGAAAAATAGGTTGAACAACAAACTTTTGTTTCTTTTTGTTTCTAATTTTTTTTTTCGTTTTCAAAGAACGATAAACTCTCTATGATCTCAACAATTACTTTCTCTTAATTTTGAACATTTTTTCTTCCTTGTAAAAATATAATTCACTTATTATTGTTGGGATAGTGCAATGGAATAAGCCCCACAAAACATCCTTGTACGAATAAAATAAATCAAATAAAAACAAAAAAACAAGGAAAGAAAGTAAGCAAGATAACTATGAGTCCAAGAGATAGAAGAATTTATGCAGTTGCGTTTAGCAAATCACATGCCTATATATATATATATATATATATATATATATATATATATATCCCAGAGAATAAATACTATCACTATGAAAAGGAATATAATACATGAATATCACTTTGTTCCCATACCCAAAGCACCTTACACAATATCCTCTCTCATAATAGAGTTTCGTTTCACTTATTCTCTTACTCTATGATGCGGTTCCAACAAGTGTCCTGGATCGTACAAGTAATAAAGAGTGAGAAAGAGTGTCGTCCCATAGGAATTGTGTAACCAAGTACCACTTTACAAGTCCAAATATTATCTAGGCTAATGGCTTGAGATTTTAAGAATTCAAAATTTAAATTAAAATAAAATTACTCTAATATAATTCTAAGGAAAGTAAGGAATCAATAAACAAAGAGAAAATTGAATGAAGATTAAGGTGCTAGGGATCCAATTTCACCTAGTTATTCATAGAAATATTAAATTTCTAACCTAATGATGTTCAATCAATTCAATTGAGGGGGGATTTCCTAATTTAGTTAATACCCAATTCCTTGGCATACTAACCCTCTTAGAAAACTAAAATTCACTTAATTTCTTAATTTGAACCTTAGATTCAAGGCATTATTTGTGTTCCATGAAATCCTAATCTCAAATCTTATATAATTTATTAATTTCTATCCCTAGACAATTAATGATTATGGTTTCTATCCCTAGGTCTAAGTTATGCACCAATTTTCCAATTGCCTACACGACTGACAACATCAATTTATGGGTGATCAAGCCATAAAAGCATTAAGAACAAAGATAGAAACTCAATTGAAAAAAGGAACATACATTAGATTAAAGAAAATTCAACAACTCATAATCCTAACATAGGTTACATCATCACCCAAACTATGAAAGAATTTAGCCACTAAAGATTGTCATAACATCCATAATCAAAGAGATCATGAACATTAATGACATCAAATCATAAGAGAAAGGAGAAGAAGAGCAAGAGATGTAACATAAGTGTTCTCCTCTTAAGGTTGTCTCCAAACCCTAATAGAGTTTCCTTGAATCTCCAATTGCCCCAAATTGATTCCAAGAGCAAAAGATTATTCATGACATACATGTGATGTTCACTTAACTCCTCTTGACTTATTTTGGGCCTCTAATAAAGGCCTTTTTTGTAAAAAACAATGCAAGATATGAATTAAGCATATCAAATTCGGCAAACCCAAAAATTCACTAAACCTACTAGGCCAATCACAAGGGGCCATGTTGAATACCATGGGGCCTTGTTACGCTCTTCACAACATCATGATTTGCTCGTTGTTGAGTTTGTGCAGTTTTCCAGTGAGATTCAGCCTTTGGGGTCTTCATGAAAGTTGTATCTCTATGTCTTAGATTTCCAATGCCTTTGAAATAATCTCAATTTGGTCCTCTAGATCAAGTTATAGATGAATTAGTGAAGAAAGGTCAGGATTGACGCATCAAGAACATATTGCAACTTTTGTCTTTCTCCCACTTTTTCTCCTTGGAGACTTGGGAATTAGGAAAAATGTACAACAATGAAGTTGTAAATCTTTCTTTCTTCTTTCCAAGAAATCTTGAATCAACAAATTTGAAGCCCTGGAGTGAAAGTTATGGAAATTTCTTCAGAGAGTGTTCTGATTCCATGCAAGCACAGGACCCGAACTTCTTAAATTTTGCTCTCACATTCTCCATATGTCAAAGTAATGCAAATATGACCTTGAATCCTTATTTAGCACCTAAAAATCATCACATAAACACAAACAAAAAGAGTAATCCAATTTCTAACAATTTAACACATAAATGACCAATTTAACCAAGTAAGTCACACAAAATCATGTCAAAACAGGCACTATAGATATGTGTCTTTTACACACACATCACTGTACCACACACCTAGGTCATTGATTTTATTTATAACGAAAGATTCCTTAGTCTCCATCCTTATCTCTGATCCTAGATATCTTAAAAGATGTTCAAATTGCAATAGATGACTTCACATATCCTAATAGACTTTGCATGTACATATAAATAAATTAAAATCAATCTCTATCCAATCAAAACATATATACGACCCAACTTTAATTTCCTAACAATTATTACATCTGATTGTTATTTGTGCTTGGCAAGTAACGATTGAGAACAAAGAACCACAGCCCGACGCAATTGACGATGTCTCCATCTATGGTAATGGGTCACATACTGATCCTATATATGGGCCATTTTCATGGTTCACTATCACAGCTTCACAGTCAAACCCAAATGAAGTATAGAACTCATCTAATTGAATACTTCTTTAGTTGACTTCTGCAAGTCTTACCTGTCATCTTTGTTGCCTTGTTGATTTACACATTGCAGTTGCAGTAGAAAGGAACGTTATATTTAAGTTCCATAGATGTCAAAGATACATGCCAATATTTTATACACATCGTGCATAGATATTATAGTTATGAGCTTCGATTGGTTTTCTTATATATAGAAGGTAAAATTGTCTTGGGTTAATTAATTATACCAGGTGGAGTGCAGTTTCTTTGTTTAGGGTTGCTAATTCATTATTGTTCTGTTATCCACGTATAATATATACATAAACAGTTGGTGTTATTATCTCCTTGATAAAGTTGTAGTCAACCAATGGGATGTTATAGCCAAACACAAGATACGTATTTATTTATTTATATTCCCCATGTAGAATTTTTAACATTTTAATTTGTTTACAGCGACTTTTTTTTTTATCTTTTTCCGTCTAAAGTATCTTATAGTTATTATAAAATTAACTCTCAAACGTTATTGCAATTGATTGCTTATCTCAATAATCGACTTTGTTTTTTATAATAACAATGGATGTTTTCAACATTTGAATTTGTTCTCTCTCTTTTTCCTTTTTTAAGTTCAATCATTTTTTTCAAGTAAGATATTCGAGATAAGTGTGGGGATCAGAGTTAGCTCACGATCTTCCATAGTTTATTGAGACACGCGCTATCATTAGACTGTCAATTCACTTGCTTTTAAAGTACAACTTACTTATTACTTAACACTTTCCACAATAAAATATATTCAGTTGTGCCAATAGAAGTTGATGCAGTTGGTAAGGAATGGATCGTATTACATGAAGACACAAGTTTGATTCTTATTGTTGTCGATGTGAGGACTAAGTTAACAAGCAATACCCTGATTTTAGTGGGATGGTTGACACCAAATCCACCCAAACCTTCATTTAAGAAAAAATAATATATTCAATTTTGTCAAGTTTTTCTTCTTTCTCAGTATAATCATAGAAAAAATATTTGGGCGGGGCGGTGGGGGAAGTCTAATTAATTGTAGTCTTTATCCAATTTTCAAAGGCGAAATTAAGTCGAATATCTGCTATGTGTCCCTTTTTTACTTTGCCCTTCCATATCTGGAATAATTGTAGCCTTTTCTTGTTTTGTTTACTTGTCAAAGATTGATTCATAGCATGTCTATAATGGATGATGGAGCATCACATCATAATGTTTTCTGGTTGCGTCTTTCTTTCTTTCTTTCTTTTTTTTCATAATAAGAATGACTATTCTACTGAAGAGTTAGCATGTAGGTACTGGAAACAATCATAATAAGATCATGATATTTGACTTTAGATCATTTAACCAGAATATACAATGTTTATATCGTTGGAATAATCATGTTTTTATGTAGTTTTAATTATACCATGATCGTTTCGTTTCACAGGTATATAATTCATAAAAGTATAATATTATTTCTTAAAGACTCATAAATGCATTTTATAATTCCATGGCTGAGAAAAAATGAACGCACAACGGTTTTCAAAGGCGAAGTTTTATTATAATACGACGTAGCTGGAATAATTAAAACTCATTATGTAAACAATCAATTAATCTATGTCATGTGGAGGAGTTTTGAAGAAGTTATTATGAGAAGACCAAAAGACAAAGAAGAACATTTTTTTTCCTAAATCATTAATACCTGAAGTTTACTACTTGGGCAGAACAAAACGCAAAAAATACAACAAACACACTAGAAGCAATAATGTGAAGAAATGAGAAGCAACTATGCAAGAAAAAATACAACATAAATAAATAAGATAACATTCACAAAATTTAATGTGATTCAACTCATTCAACCTATATTTAGGTTACTCCTAACAACTATCCATACAACTTGATCACTCACAGCCCAATAGCCTAAAGCTATTCTCTGGAGGCCAGGATGCTTAAACCAAAAAATGACACAACTTATTTATGAGTCAAACCTTTATTAGGCATCTTTTTTTTTTCTTTTCTTTTTATGATGAAGTATAAGGCATCCAGGATCCCTTCCCAATGTGAAACCTTGACTTAAATGTCAACACAAGTAATCCAATTCGGCTCGCATAAACTTAAACCAAGGATCAGCAGTAATTTTCTTTTCATCCCTTATAGTTTTTTTTTGTCTACAGGAGAACCAAATGACAAACCATTTGAATCAATCAAGCATTAGTGTGAGAATGGATTTTCTTTAAAAATATATTTTAAAAAGTAAAATGATGAAACATTATATTGTTTCAGAATTATACTTTGAGCAAGCCATTAGGATAAGTCTAATGATCAGGTGTTTGGATAGCATATATGAGGTCCTAAGTTCAAACTTCATTGTGAACAATGTACTTCCACAAGTACCAAAAAAAAAATTATAGTTTGAGCAAGATTGGATAAAAAGAGGGCAGACAGAGACTTTAAGCTTATATATAAAAAAAAATAAAGATGTATCATACTTTTATTTTTATTCTTTTAGATACACTTAGATCCAATTTTATTAATTTCTTTTAAATATATTATTTGGTTTATATATGAAATAAGACTTTACAAGTTGTTATAAAAAAATTTACTATAATATTCTTGAGAAAAATATTTCATATGTTATTTATTTATTGGTAATAAAACTCATAGTTAGTATATGGTAGTGTCACGCACATATAGCAAATTAGAAATATTTTATTGAAACTCTCAAGCATCCAGGCAAGATATTTGTGATTTGCAATTTATAATTTGACTTTTAAAATATATTTTATTACTAATAAGTTTTATGTATTGTGTCAAGTATGATATGATAATTTATATATATATATATATATATATATATATATATATATATATTAAAAATTTATTTATAATAAGATTATCATTCAATATTTTTGGCCACTCATTTTGATAATTTTTTGAGGAATAATTCTCCTTGAATTCCTTGAATTTCTTATGTATATTTAAACTCTTAGATAAAAAGATAATGTTTCTTCATTTTCTTTCTATTACTCTCATTACCTCTGATCCATATACATGAAGTTATTAGTAACAAGACTATTCATAATTGATTGTTGATGTGCTAAATTTTCAGACTAATAGTATGTGAAAGTTTATTTTATGGATATACTACATTGAAGTTAAATAATTTAACTATATATGACTATTTTAACTGTACTGATAGTGATTTGTCTGCGATGCTTACATTATCAGACACGAAAGCAAGAAATTGAACAATACAAATAAACACTATTTAAGGATCAATTTCTTTTTTCTTAAAAAAATTGATTTGGTTCGAGTAATCATGTATACGTCCGAAAACAAGCATACCCTGTTTCTTATTTCATACATTTTGACTTCAATGTAAATAAACCAAAAAATGTCGAATTTTGTGCCATAAAAAATTAAATGAGCTGGAAAGTTGTTTATTATTCAAAATTTCACAGAAGAAATCAGAATAATGACAACAATATTTTTTTTTCAAACAGATAATCATATGTATTCTTTTTTAATCTTTATCCAGAATATTTCATAATATATATATATATATATATATATATATATATATATATATATGTATATATTGTATATTATATTATAATAGCTATTCAAACATTAACATAGCGTAACAGATAAAACACAGATATAAATCTGAACAGTAAGCATCATTAGGTGAGTAGCATGCATAATTGTCATATTAATTTGTCAATGTTTTTATCTTTAGGAAACTTCTTCGGTGGAAAAGGTATAAGAAAGGGAAGGTTTTCCTATTTCAACATCAAATTAAGAGTAAACCACATAAAAGTTATACATTTTTCTATGTAAAGTGTACTTTGCAAAACCATGTTCAAGTCTAATACTAACACTTACATAGACCTACCTCGGATGTGGATCCTCTCAAGTTTCTTTTTGACATAACATGGTCATGTTTTGAATCTTATCACCGATCAAATTGCAAGATAAATTAATTATATGAAAAAAGTGTAGGTTAAGAAAGCATACGAGAGGGGGGTTGAATCGTGTTTTTCCTTTTCTTTCACTAGTTGTCTTCTGAAAACTTTAAGAAAGCGCACAAGAAGGGGTTGAATCGTGCTTTTCCTTTTCTTTCACTAGTTGTCTTTTGAAAAACTTACTCAAGATACTATCAAGCTATGAGCTTGAAGTGTAGCGAAAACAGCGTTAGTGACTTCAGAAAGCAAACTTTCTGAAACTGAATATGAAATAAACACGTGAAAGAATTTTCCAGAACTAATCCATAAATAAATCAAACACAAAAATAAAATAAGAGATGAAGGAGAAAAGAGATACTGGTTGAGTTTTTATGTTTTCAACCCGTCTACATCTAGTTCTCAACAACTACGTTGAGTTCCACTAAACCTTTCTCTCATAAGACAAAGAACAAGGATAGTCTTTATAATAGCCTTCCCAAGCTTTCACTAGTGACCAGTAGACAACCACTACTATTACAAACTAAGTAGTTATTCATTAGCCTCTTCAAGCTAAACAAAGTAGTTATGCACTAGCCTCTTCAAACTGAACCAGTAGTCTTCAACCAAGTCTCTTCAAGTTAACCGAGACAGTAAAACACCTTTATTGTCACGTTGCAAGTAGTTTTTGACTAGCCTCTCCAAGCTAAGCTCACACTGATCACTATTAGATCGAGGATACAAAGGTTTGTATTTAGGTTTGCAACTCAAACTAACCTATACTCAAGTTTCTTTAAGATTTACAAAGAAAGATCTGAAACACTTAAATGACTTCTTTCTAAGTATTCTTCCTTGGAAGAAAGGAAGAACATATGAACTCTGAAGGAACATAGAAAGAGGATTTTTACAACCAAAGGAAATGATTACTAGATGTAATGAACTTTACAATGAGATGAGGAGAAATTTTCACAGAGTTTTTGCTCTTTGCGGGCGTCAATCTATCTATCGTTTGAGCACAACATCTCTATTTATAGAGTCTTCATTATGTTTGTTGCCTTTGATAAGATCTCCAAGTGACACGTGTTGATCATCCATTTGTGTCTTGGAAAGCAGTCTAGAAGAGTAGCATGTCTATTTGTCTAGAGCTATCAGAAGCCATTGCAAGATTGAGGTTTTGATGCTACTTCAAAAACTACTCTTACTTTTTGAACATGGTTTCTGAACTCTTTCTTCTAGAAGCTGAGATTGTTGACTATGGTGGCAAAAGAGATGACATACTAGTGCTAACACTGGGTTTTTCCTTTTCAAATTCAAATTTGAATTTTAAAAAAATTTCCTTTTTTTTCTTGTAGAGCGCACTATATCACTGTAAGTGAGCTTTCTGAATATGCGATATCATTTCCTTGATGATTCTTGGGTTTTCTCGTCTTCAATCATGGCTTGTTGATGAATAAAACATTGCGAGTGTGATGATTAAAGATAGTAGAACACTTCGGCTTCAGTGTTTGATAGATATCTTCATTTCAGGTGTATTTTTTGAAGTCTCATCCTACTTTTTGAAGTCCGAGATCTTGGTTTCTTGTCCTGATTGCTTTCCTTTCATGGGTAAGGCTTGTATGCATACTTTGCATGATTAATATTCACTTCTATTAAGTTTAATCTCTTTATATGAGATAAATCATATTTGCATATGCAAAGTGAAATTATTCTCGTTTCAGGTCCATGTTATGCAATCTGGAAATACCTGATGCTAAGTCAAGAAACTCAAGGTAGACATCAGCCATTCTTCAAAGTGTTTTCTTTAAATAGGTTATGTTTTCATTCAAAATATATTGCCTTAAAGCTTTCAGAAGGGTTCTGGAGCTAACAAAAAGGAGTTTATCAAGGTTGAGGATTTGACATGACAAAATCATGCCAAAAAATGCACATGAGAGGATCCTAATCGGCCAATCCCCTACATCTTGGTGTTGGGTAAAGGGACTATCAAAGCCCAAAAAATAGGAGGCGTAAATTAACAATTTAAGAAATCATAATAGCAAGTCATACATCACATCTTAATCTTTGCTTAAGACAATAAATTTATGGGTCTATTCTTAACTAATATGAAATTTCATTACTCATAATTATTTTTCCTCTCAAGTGTGAGACGTAACAAAGTGTGCTCTCATTCAATAAAAATCCTTTTGAGTATTGCAAGAAACCACAATAGTGGTCTTGAAGTCATGTCTTGACTTAAAAACCTTGTGACAATGAACATATGCATCCTCCCATTTTATGCACTCTTCACTTATTTTATTTTGGCTATTATGAGGCCTCATTCCTCATGCTTTTTAAGGCAATAGAGATATACAAAAATGGTTGAAAAAGCATAATTTGTTGATAGCAAGTCTACTAAAAATTAAAATTATTTTTTAACTAGACAAAATATAATTTTACTTTAAAATTATTTAGTAGGTGTTACGACCCGAGACCCGGATCCTAAAGGAGACCAGGAGTTGGAGGCCATCGGCCGAACCACCCAAGTCAGTGAAACTGATTACTGAGGACTGCCATGGCCTCATCCTTGGATCCTCCCATGATGACTCAAATACTATAAGCTCGAAGACGTGTAAGGATCGTTAGAATAGTAACCCCGAACCCAATCCTATAGCTTCACCTCCGAGAAGGTGAAGGGGCATAACCTCAGGGTGGGACAAGCGTATGGAGAGCATCATCAGTGTAGAACATGGTACATGTTCTAGAAGGATATTTCCAATGGTATTTCGTACACATTATACATATAGCTCAAACCTAGAATCACCTAATTTGGACGTATTCAAATGATATAAATAATAGGGGAAAATCCTCTATGGGGAAGCCATTCATTTTGATTGTCTATTTCCTTTTTTGTCATTGCTATCACCAAAAAATGAGTGGATCATCCCACATGTGTCTGATGATGTGTCCTATAAAAATGAGGTTTTATCTTAAGATTTCTACCAGAATAATGAACAGTTGGGTTACGTGAAGAAATCATGAAAAAAGGAGTTGGTTAAATGTTTTGGATTCTATAGCAACATTGATGAGAAGAGAGTTTTTAAACTCTGACTTGGCCGGCCGCCAGGAACCGGCAAACCAATTAGGTGACCGGTTCGAGTGGTACCAAGGATCGGACATGCACATAAATTGGTGTGAACCAAGTCTGACTAGCCAATTTTTTTTGAAAAATCGTGACCCGCGAGCCACGGTTCACATGATCAAAAACCTCAGGAAAAAGAAAAATGATGGGAAGTGGATATGGCTCGCAATGAAAGGAGGAATGATCACGCAGATCCGTCGCTCACCGCCATGCAACATCACCATTGGCTTATCTTGAACTTCACGACATCATCACGTCCGCAATGAGGAGGGATGCAAATGATTGACTAAGTTTGGAGCCTCTGTGTGTGAGAGAGAGAAGTGAGACCACAGGTTGAGGAAAGATTAAAGGGTGAGGGATGTGCACAATGAGACAATGTTGACGCTTCCTTGCAAGAGAAGAGAGAGATTGGAGTGTGAGGTAAGTAGGGTTTTGTTTTATTTGTCAAATTTTAAAGTTAAAAAAAAAACATAATGGGTTGGTCGCCAAGCCTTGCCCTTGCCAAATTTTATTTTGGGCTTTGCATTGTATATTGTTTTGGATTGGAAACCATTATATTTTCTGTCTTTTTTTTTCTTTTCTTGATTTGTAAATACTAGTAACTTTATTTCATTTAAATTATTAGCCTTGAAATATTAATAATCTCTCATATAATCTCTTACCATAAATATTTATATAAGTATAAATTTTTAAAATGGATTAAATTATTGATTATTTAAATTATTTTATTATATTTATTTAAATTTTAATATATTTACATGTATTTATTTAATTATATTCGGTTCAACATGACTTACCGGTTGAACCAATGACCCACTAACCCAGTGCCTTGGCAGTATGACCGGGCCGAGTTTTAAAACTATGATGAAAAGTTTTAAGTTTGAAAACTAGTAGTTATAAAGATTTGACAACTTCCCACATGAAGGGCGGTTATGAATAATGGCATTTTCTAAATAGCCTTGCTACTAGTTTAGGGTTTAGGGTATTCAAACTGAAAACTATCTCTTAGACATTACTACTATTTAAAGGCTAAAGTAGGCAGAAAAAGGATCCGGATCAACACAACACCACTTTACATTATCTTTTATTTCCTTTTCCTTTTCTTTTAGTTTAGTATTGGTGTAGTTTTCATGTCCAAAATTTATTGTAATGCTTTGGTGTGAAGGTGTTATAATTACTCTTGTTCATTAATAAAATCCATTTTCATTCCACATATTGCCTTTGTCCAAAACATGTTCTTTAAAGTAATTGGAGAACTCATAGCCAAAGGGTAAATTCCCTTCCTTGGTGTAATCGGCCTCCATTTTTTGCTATCAAAAGTGAGTTGGAGTTCTTGGTTGGGTTCATTCTAATAGACTTAGCCAAACCTAAGAATTTACGACAACAAAATTAGCACGCCCAGTGGGACATCCGAAGGCTTTGTGTGGAAAAATCAATTTAAGAAGATTGTGGATTTGAGTCCTAAGAGTGTAACATCTGTTACGCCAAAGCAACACATCGTGAGGACAAAGGTTGGTTGAGAATGTACACAACTGGACTGGAAATGCCCACCACGGTGACAACTAGTCAACCGCAAACGGTTACTATTTCATCCAAATGAAAAGATACATCTACTACCTCTACCAATTCCACTAAGAATGTCCATGTTGATGAAGAAGAAAAGTGACCTGATTATGTGTCAACTTCTTTCATCCAAAAGCAAATGGACATGGGTGTTGATGGCTTGATGGAGCGGTTGTCAAAACAGTTGCCAGATCCGTGAAATCAATGGTGCATGATGAATTGCAGAAAATTAAGCAAAGTTCCCCTATGTACATGTCACACGGTGAATTTAGTTGAAATAACATGAATTAGGGTGTGTTTGTTTTAGATTTTGAAAAAAGTGATTATGAAGACTAAATTTTATATATAACTGAAAAGCTAAAACTTTTTTTTCAGAAGCTACTAATTTTAGCTTCTAAAAAAAAGATGAAAACTGATTTTTTTTTCAAATTTTGATTATTTTTTAAAAATTATCCAAAGATACAAAAAGTGAAATTTTTTGTGCAAAAAAATGATTATTTGCCCAAATAAGAACCAAATGCTCCCTTATAATGCTAGGAGGTAATCATCTAATCAGCCGTAGAGTTTGTAGCCTCCAGTCTCAATGGTGGAGCCTATAGTCTCAAGCCGTAGAGCCTCCAGCTTAGCCATGGAGCCTACAGTCTTAGTCGTGGGGTCTAGAGTTCAGTCGTGAGCCTGACTGAGCCGTGGAACATATAGTTTCAGCGTGGAATCTAGGTTAAGCGTGGAGTGTTCCTCGAGCAAATATAAGGTGTATGGCTAATCTAAAAGGAAATTCTCCATAGTTGATAGATCCTAATACGCTTAATGATGTTATGAGAAGGAATTTTCGAATCTAGTTGAAGCCATTGGAAAGGTCTATGTATCGCAACCCATATCCTGATTGGGTGGATAGAGTTCCATTCTCTCATGGATTCAAGATTCCTGGATTCTCTACTTTTTCTAGAGAAGATGAGAAATCCATAATAGAACACGTTAGCCATTTCATTGCACAATGTGCTAAAGCAGGGCAAAACGAGTTCTTAAGGATGCAATTATTCCCTTTATCACTAACTGGTTTGACCTTTATCACCAAATTCAGTGCATAATTGGGTAGACATGGAAATGTATTCCATGATCGATTTTATCACTTATAGCTGGACGCTAGCCAATCTTATAAACACTAAGCAACAAATTGGTGAGCCCGTGGCTAATTTTGTGAAAGATTTTGTAAGATAATGAGCAAAGGTAATGTTAAATTACCAAAGACTGAATTTGCTACGATGACTGTAGAAAATATGCTTACGTGGCTAAAGGAAAGGTTGATTTCGATAGAGTTTACAGACTTAATTAAATTAACATCTAAAGCTTCCAGAATGAAGCAATTTGTTAAAGAGAAAGAGCAAAGGATAGCCGAGGAAATAGAAGATGTAAGAAGAGTTGGTCTTGGTTGAAGATTATGACTTGGCTGAATGAGAGATAATTGAAGAACATGCCTTAATTTCGGATGATATGCTGGTAGTAACATTGTCCAAAAGAAAGTTGTTAGCTCTACCGCAAAAGTTAGCCAGGAGGCATTGTGATTGATATTAAAAGGAGCATTTTGATATTGTTTTGGCTTAATGATTGATTTTGGGTTTCAATCGATTGGGGCTAAGACAGGCTTCCGTTGTGAAGTAGAAGAATGATATTAGTCGTTAGCCTAGAGTTAGCCATGACAATTTCATTTGTTTTTGGTTGAATGTCCAAGTTATGGAACAAGGGCAGAATACCAAAGTTGGTTTCAACTGATGATCATGACTCAATTGATTGCAAGAGCAATGGCACGACTAATGATAGTTAGCCGAGAATCATGGTGGATTATCCTGGAGAGCGGCCATGGATAATTGTTCCACCTCTATCAGGTGATCAAGGTTTCTTGCAGTCACCAATATGAACGATCTTATTACAAGAGCAGCCATGGGGTTATCTCCACCTCAAGCAATGAGTCAACCAAGGTATATCACTTCATCTAGCTAGCCAATGGCTCAATATGTGTTGAGTTATTTTCATTGTCTAGAAGAAATTTCTTGAAAAACATGCATTTCACCCATTATAGAAGTAGCTAAAAGCTGGCTTGGTTGATAATCCTTGGTCTCCTACAATGCTAAAGCAATGGTAGTCATTGGATTAAATTTTCTTGGTAGGTAGCTGTTGTTGTAAAAGCTATAAGATTAGGAGTTTATTGTTCATAAACACTAGACTTGGCTGTTTCAATTTTCTTTACAACTTTGTCAGCCATAGTGTTCAGTAACTTTGTTAGTCGTGGTGGCTGTAGACCATCCTTGGGATTAACTGATTATGGATGGAGGAAAGATTGAAGCAAGTAGAAGGAATATGTTCAAGAAAGCATAGAGTTAGTTTTCTTTTGAGCAAATGCATCACTTCACCTTCCTTCTTGATCATCAATTAGTTGAAGGATAGGGGGTATATGTTATCACCAAAAAATGAGTGGATCATCCCACACGTGGCGATGATGTGTCCCATAAAAATGAGCAAATTTTATTTTAAGATTTCAACCACTAGAATAATGGGCAGTTGGGTTACATGAAGAAATCATGGAAAAAGGAGTTGGTTAAAGGTTTTGGGTCCTGTAGCAACATTGATGAGAAGTTTCAAGTTTGAAAAGTAGTAATTATAAAGATTGACAACTTCCCACGTGAAGGGTGGTTATGAATAATGGCATTTTCTAATAAATAGTCTTGCTACTAGTCCAAACCGTGAGATATTCAAATGAAAACTATCTCCTGACATTACTACTATTTAAAGGTTGAAGTTGGCAGAAAAAGGATCCAGGATAACACAACACCACTTTACATTAGTTTACTTTAGGTGTAGTTTTCATCTCCAAACTTTATTATGATGCTTTGATGTGAAGATGTTGTAATTACTCTTGTTCATCAGTAAAATCTATTGTCATTCCACATATTGACTTTGTCCAAAATTTATTCTTTAAAGTATAGTTGGAGAACTCATAGCCAAGGGGTAGATTTCCTCCTTGGTGTAATCGCCTCCATCTTTTGGGATCAAAATTAAGTTTGAGTTCTTGCTGGGTTCATTCTAATAGTTAGCTGAACCCAAGAATTCATAACAACATTCACACTCACTGACTTGGACATTGGAGTCCCTTTGTAGATACACACCCCTGGGGCTTTGTCCACCGTAAGAAGAGAGACATCCCAAAAGACTAGCGATCCATACACTTGTAAGTACCCTCATTGTAACTTTACATTACAGTGGGTTAAAATTATGATGCATATGAATTTTGTTAGAAAAGCAACGTATAATATAACTATTAGTTGCAATACATAACGGATTAATGTAAGATTAATGTTATATAATTGATTCATAGCGTAAAAAACCTACATGTACAAATAATATATCAGAAATGATATCCCTTTTAAATAATTACACAACAAAATCATTTAATATTGTTACACAAAATAAAATTTCTTATATATCTTTGAACTTACTAGGAGTACCTCATAAAAAAATCGAGAATTCTTATAGTAAAATAAATAAATAAATATGGATACTACACTTCAAATCTAAAACCAATTGATGCAATTGTCATAAGTTATAATTGAACCAACTCGGCTATCATTGCTCTTACATTCAAAATGTTCAATATCTTTTCTTCTTTTTTTTTATGTAACGTTCGATATTTTATACAAAAGATTGAAGATAAGATTAAGAGTTGGAGAGGGGCGGGTGGCTGAGGTGTTGGTGGTGGTGGTGGGTATACTGACCTTTCGAGGTCGGTCTTTGCCTCTACTAGCCATCCTGAAACAATTAAAAAATAATACACAACAAAACATTAATTAAATCAAGGGATTTCAAATAAGTGCATAATAATATTGCATATAATATTGAACACCTTAGTTAATCTGAAAGTGTAGGACTTTTCATATCACTCTGTTGTTGATCACTAGGTGACTCATCAGCACTACTATCACTTGTTTCATCTTCGTGATTTCTGATTGGGTGGTTACTTGTGCATTCAATTAAGTCAACTTCCCTAGTAGTCAATGAAAGGGGGTTTTTAGGTTGTCTGCATAAGTCCTGCCCTTGAAAGATATGGATCATCCATTTGATATGCATATTCAATAGTATCTTCCTCTATTTCAATCATACCTCTTGATATTATTTTATTCACAACCCTCTCCTGTGACCTACTTTTCCTAGGATAAGACATATAATATACTTGTCTGGCATTTTGGGCTATAATAAATGGATCATAACTTCTATATCTACTAGTGTAATTAATTTCAATGATTTTGTAATTGTTGTGTTGACGTGTCCTAGTTAGTCGGGTAAGTCATACCATTTATATTTGAATAGGACACATTTATTTGTGAGCTCACCTATGTACTCAAATTCAAGGATTTCCTTAACAACACCATACCAATCACATTCTCTCCCCAAGTATCGCCTTTAACACAAACACCAGGATTGTCAATTTTTCCCCGCACCCAATTAGCTATGTGAAACTTGTACCCATTAACATAGTACATGGGCCAAATTACAACCTTATTTTTTGGGCCCCAAGCTAAATTGAACAAATGGGGACATGTTACACCATTGTTTTTGTTATGAACCTACGTACATAAAGTTTAAAATGTCAAACTTACTTGTATCAAACAAAATTAACAGATAATATTTTGGACTACATAATCTAAAACAAGCGGACTTACATGTAATCTAAACCAATCTAGAAATTATTGAAGAGAATCTTGACCGTGCAGTTGCTCAAAGTATCTGTTGTTGAAAATATATTTTACGTTATTTTATTATATATGCATAACATCACACTCACACCTGCACAAAAAAAAAAAAGGATTTTTGACTTACAATCTGAAGTTGCACCTCGTCACAATTTAGCAAAATATGTAAGTGTGTGAAATTCCACTCGTCGGAAGTCAACCATCGAGACACGCTCTTTCCAGGAGCTCGACCAGGTTGATTGAATATAGATAACGTAGGTAGAATAGAACACTCCCCTCCATTGTCGTTACGACCAACCCGAGTTGTCCTAGATTGAACATGTGGCTGAAAGTAAAATGAGCAAAAATTTGAAGTCTCTTTCACTAGATAAGCTTGGCATATTGATCTTTCCACTTAAGACCTATTCTTCACGGTTCTTTTAAACCCTCCTATTTCCCTTTCAAATGGAGACATCCACTTGTATTGAACCGGTCCACACACCCATGCTTCATATGCCAAAGGTATGGGCAAGTGTTCCATTGAGTCAAAGAACCCAGGAGGAAAAATTCTCTCTAATTTGCAAAGAATTTTGGGAATATTTTTTTCCATGACAAGCAGATCATCACAGAAGAGTAGAAGAGCATAAATCCCTGAAATACTGACTCAGCTAATGAGCGGCTTCCAAGACAATATCAAGTAGCTCTCTGAATGCAATTGGAAGCAAACACTCCATGAACACGTGACAATCGTGGCTTTTCATGCCAACAAGCTTACCCTGTGCAACATTGACACACCTACTTAAGTTTGAAGCATAACCATCGGGCATTCTTAACTCTTAAGCCACTGACAAACTACTTGTTACTGATTGGAACTCAGGGCATATTTGGTCTTTGGTTTATAGAAACGACCATTTCTCAATTCTTGTAAATGCAAATTAGGCCGCGCGCAATACTCAGCAGATCATGTCTTGCCTTGTCGTTGTCTTTAGTTCGACTGGTCTAATACAGTATTCATAATGTTGTCAAACACATTTTTCTCAATATGCATGACATCTAAACAATGACGCACCAAATTATCCTTCCAATATGACAACTCCCAAAAAATACTTTGTTTGATTCAATTATAGGATACTCCATAGCCTGGTTGCGCACTACCTTTCTGATTTCCGTTATTTTTGGGATATCCTTAACTCGATCCCACATTTTGTGGCCACTTAGTCTAACTAGAGGCTCATCATGTTCAACACAATTTTTTTTAAAACCATATCTACTTCGCCTATAGGGATGATCAGAATCTAAGAACCTTCTATGACAATCAAACCAAGAGTTCTTTCCTCCATATTTCAAGGTGAATGCTTTAGTATCGTCCATGCAAATCGGGCATGCTAATTTGCCTTGGGTCATCCATCCAAACAGTTCCATAAGCTGGGAAATCATTGATGGTCCACATTAATGTAGCTCTCGTCATGAAGTTTTGCTAATTGAAATGTCGTTAGTAAGAACACCCTGGCACCACACTCATTCAATTCATCAATTAGGGGTTGAAGATGCACATCAATCTTAGCTTTTGGATTATCAGGGCCAAAGATTATACATGTCAAGAATAGGTAAGGATTTTTCATGCACATGTCAGGAGGGAGATTATAGGGCGAAACTACTATGAGCCAACAGGAATAGGGTTTGCTAAATTGGTTATTCGGAGTAAATCCATCTAACAGAGTCCCAATCTAACATTTCATGGGTCACAAGAAAAATCAGGATATTGTTGGTCAAACTTTTTTCATGCTTTACCGTGCGATGGATGCGTTATCACACTATCATCCCTTTGATTTTCACTGTGCCACCTCATATAAGGAGCCGAACTCATTGACGTGTAGAGCCTTGTGAGCTTAGGGATTAAGGGTAGATAGTGCATTATTTTCTAAGGGACAACCTTATACCTCCCACTTCCATGTCTCTTGGGTTTAAACCTAGGCTCTTGGCAGAACTTACACTTAGTCAATGAACTATCATCTTTATAATAAAGCATACAACCTTTCAAGCAACAATCAATCTTTATTTCCTTCAACCCAAGTTTAGAATCTAATTTTTTAGCTTGATAGAAATCTTTGGAATTGTATCGGGGTTCGACTTAGCTCATTGATCAATGCAACCCACTTATCAAAAGAACTTTGGCTTTGATTCCCTTCGGACTTAATGCTCAACATTTGAACTGATAATGGCAATTCAGAGTTTGCACAATCCTCCCATAAAGGTTGGTTGGCAGCTTCTAGTAGACTATAAAATCGAGCGGCATCTTGGTTAGGCTTCTTACTGAAGGCCGCGAATAACGAGCAATTCAGACCAGCGCATCAAACACCATCTCATGATGCCTAGCTAGGTTATCCTCCCACAGCACATTACCCATATCATGCTGAGTTATATGGATCCCACCAGAACTACTTCCAGCTCACACATACCCATTTGGTTTCATGTGTTAACTACTTCCCCATGCCCGGTCCAAACCCAATAGTCAGGCATGAATGCCCACTTGTACAAATGAACCCTTATTGTATCGTCATCCAGATACTTCCTACATTTGCACCTATTACATGGACACCTAACTTTTGCTTCATTAATGAATTGTTGTGTTTTACATGCCACGCTCATAAATTCTTCAACACTATTATAAAAGTCCGATTTAATCTTCTCTCTATTAGGATGTAATCTATCATACATTGATGATCGATTTGAAGGTAACATTACTTAACTCTAGACCCTACAATTATTTAAAGATAGAAAGTTATCACTCTCAAAAACAAATTCAATTGCTATTTAAATTTTTGGTACAACTACTTTAATCTTATTCTCTCAACAAATATTCTAAAAATTCTTCGACAGCATGCCTGTTTAGATTATGAGTTTTCATCACATATTTCTTTTAAATGGATTTTAAGTTTTTCTAAACATGGTTATTTTTATTTAATCGTTATTCATACAAAAAAATTTAACAACATTTTGACAGCATCTCCCCTTAAATTATAAGCTTCCATCGTTACATATTTCAGTCAATACAATAATTATAAATATTATTATAAAGATCAGCAACAAAATAAATATAGTGAAACAGTAATTTGAGCCCGCCGTTGAAAAATTATATAGCTATGGTTGTACTGAACTATATGGCTGGAATAAATTTACAAAGCGTTCTTATTTGGGACATGAATATTTGTTATTTTTAAATATGAAGGAGGCTTCTATTTTAAAGGAGTATATAACCATATTGCTTCAAATAGATTATTCAAGATATGACGAAGACACTATCCAAGATTGTGAAGTTGGTAATTATCACATGAAAGGCATGTAGCACCTGAGGACTATGTACATTTGTTTAAGGTGCATAGTAACTTTCAAGAAACATACATGATCCTCAATGCTACAGGCCTTTCAACGTCATCATTGCCAACTTCACAATCTTGGATAGTGTCTTCGTTATATCTTGAATAAGTCATTTTGAAGCACTATGGTTATACACTATGATTTTAAAATAGAAGCCTCCTTCATATTTAAAAAATTATAAATACTCATGTCCTAAACAAGAACGCTTTGTAAATTTCTTCCAGCCATATATTTCAATCAATACAACCATTGCCATATAATTTTTTAACCGTAGGCTCAAATTACTACTTTAAAACATATTGAACTGGTTTTCTTTGTTTTTTTTAATAAGTTATTTTTAATCTTTTTTTTTAATCTTATTTTCGCGGCACATAATTTTTTTTAAACTTTTTTCCCTAAAACAAAATTTAACAAAATTTTGTTAATTAGGAGCTTCCATCATCAAATATTTCTTTTAATTGGTCTTTAAGTTTTTTTTAATACGGTTAATTTTAATATTTTATCCCTAAAAAGATTTTAACAAAATTTTGACAGCATCTCCCCTTAAACTAGGAGCTTTCATCATCGGATATTTCAATCAATTCAACAATTATAGATATTATTATAAAAATCAACAATAGAATAGGAACAACTAAACAGTTACATGTTAATAATTACATACAATTCAGATAATCCTAAAAATTATTTTATTGTGCATCCCCTTATAACTCCACAACATGCATCCTGCAATCTCCGCAAACACAAAGAATCCACAGCAAACAAATCAAACAGTTGGGGAAAGACCTCTACGCCCTTCCCCCAGTCATGCAATCCCCATTTCCAACTCTATCCTATAAAATATAAGTCTCTATATATCATACATATATATTAAATCATTAAACAATATAAATAATAACAAATGAGTTACTAACCTCTATAGGAAAAAAAAAATTGAAATATAGGGAAGCTCCCGTTAACCAAGTCCAATCCTGAAAATCCAACATTATAAATTTCAATCACTACAATTATATACACACAAAACATAGATTAACATATACAAAAACAATGACAAACCGATCCCAACGTCAATAATCGCTGTGACCCTTAAGCAAAACTCCTACATTAACAAATTAATAACAGTAATTAATCCCCAATGCAACACACACACAACACTATAGGCACCAATAAACGAACGGAAAAAGTAAATTAAATAAAAAAACTAAACCAATTAAAATGCTCACCAAAGCCTCGAGATCGTAATGGTCACCTCTATTTCTCAAACAGAGCTCTGGTGGCGAACGAGCCAAAAACCACAACGACAGGCGGGTAGAGAAAGAGATGTTTCAGAGTGAGGAGGAAGAAGGGCTTCGGTGTGGGTAATATCCACGCCTTATCGACAGGTAATCGATTAAATGAAACAGTGCGTATCACTCATAGGTAATTACCAACTGTATTACCGATAGGGACGGGCATGCCAAGGGTTTGCGCGGTGTAAATGAAATTTCAAATACCCATCGGTTAACCCGTTGGTAATCTAATATTAAAAATATTAGCTTTATCAATAAAGGTGGTAATTCATTCATAAATTATTAAATATTAATCATGTTAGTCTCCGTAGACCTGCGGTAATTTTTATCATAAATAATATATATTTAAAACCGTAAATACCCGTCGGTAAGAGTCGGTAATTCAATTCATAAATTATTAAATATTAAATATCTTGTGTACCCGTTTGGTTTACCTCAGTAAATAATTTAATAAATATTCACTATTAAATATAACCTGTCGGTTAAGCTATTGGTATACCCATCAGATACTATGCACGCCAATTGACGGTGATTAGCACCATCATTTACCGACATCTATACCAACAAGTATTTATGTAAATTGTTTTAACATGAATTATTGGCTTACCTATCGGTAGGTAATCGGAATTACCGACCTTATGTACCCGTCAGTAAAATGCGTCGGAATCCCGCCATTTTCTAGTAGTGTTTGCACAGTTTGAAGGTTCAAGATGTCGTAATGTATGTTTTGAAAAGTCGGGATTTAAATTACACATGACTAAAAATTCAGGGGGTAAAATGTATTTAACCCTTATTATTATTGTTTCACAACACATTATTAGCACAAGACTCTACCATTCAAATGACTAGAGTAGCAATGCATGTAAAGATAACATATGTGGGAAAGCTCCTTGAAAGGAATTCTAATTATGTCAATTCTTTCCAATATATCTTGCATCTTATGTATTAAAATTCATCTGGATATAATGGGCCCTAAAGACACCATAAAATAAGAAATTCAAAATGGCTACTTATGGTTATAATACTATTCACCATTAACAAAATGATATAACGATACTGTTTATTGTAGTGAAAAAATATCACGGCACTACTCACTATAGCGATGAGATATAGTGGTATATGTGCAGATGGTGCATTCAATTGAGGTATAGGTGACACTACCCAAATCTTGAGATATTATCAAATAAGGCAAAGCCCTTGATTTGAGATATATATGATTTAATGGGTTGAGATGGCTCCCCACTTGAAGGATTACTCAAAACAATTATTTACGATGCATATAATTTGATGGGTTGATGAGATGGCTCCCGCTGAATGATTGCATAAGGCAATGATATTTTTTAATCCTTCTCCACAATTTTATCAAATATCACTCCCTAGAGTGGATGATAATTATACTCAAAACAAAGGATAATTATTCCTAGTAAGTATATCTCTATTATTCAAAATTATTTGAGAAATTATATATCTCTTTGTTTAAGGGAATTTACATATTCCCATAAATGAATGTATTAAAAGATCATTCCTTGAAAGGAATGAATCTTATTATTTACATCACCTCATATGTCTATCAATATGACTGAATATCTAATGCTTTACATTTTTTGAAGTGAATGTATTATCTAAGGATAATTTTGAGCGTTATAATTGATTAATTTTATATTTTTTGGATATCTATACATTAATACTCATTCTATTGAAGAGAATAATATAATTGCTTCACTAATTTTCTTCTTGTAAATATTTTTCAAAGATGTTATTGATCTTTGTTAATTTATTTGAATAACAAATTGTTGACAAGGTTTTTTACTCATAAAATCTTAGTTTTCTTGATTTCATCCTATCTTGGAATTGTTTTTGTTAATCTTGTTTGAATTGACATTTTTATTGTAACGGATTGCTTATCTATGGTTTTAAGCAAATAAAACATGATTTTATTCAACAAGTACACAACCTTTTAATTTTGTTTTACCAATGCTTAAAAATGTTCGTTTACATTAACTCAAGCTCAGACATTAACTACTATCTTTTTGAGAATAATTTATTATTTAATTATTTTTATATTAAATAAAAATTATTCTATTTATGGAATACTTCATAAATTATCAATTATATTTTTATGAGATATGTTAAAATTTAATATATCATTTACTTTATTGATTGATTTATCACAAGTTGATAATATATATCACAAAATAATTTTGTATGTTTTAATGATTAATGTATCACAAAATAATATTATATAATATTAAGATACTTTAGTGATATTTTTGTAATACATGTATATCATGATTATTAATTTTTTTTGGTGAAGCGATTAAACATGACAAATTGTCTTTCTTACATGATATATATGTTAACACATTGATGACATCATTTGATATATTTTATATTTTACTTATTTGGTAATGAGAAAAGTAAATGTTAATGTCATTCTGGGTAGTACCAAGATAATTGAAAGCTCTTGAAGAGCCACTACTTTGTTTCCTGAAGACACACAAATTATGCCCTATTATTGAGTCTTGAAGATATTCACTAAAATGAATATCACATTGAGATATTGAGTGAGAAAATAATTAGTACCTCCATATCATAACTTATGCTTCAGAAAGTGCAAAAGAAAAATTGCATGCACTTTATTTTCATTCATATTACACTAATATTAGTGTAATTGAATCATATGATATTGTGAAATAAAAGTCTACTAGCCCAAATAATTTTATCTTTGGGCATGACTGTTGGGACATCCTGAAACAATATGATGTAAGCATTTGTTGAAGAACAAGAAGATTATTTAATTAATGAGTTGTCTTGTGCATCATGTTCTTAATATAAAATAATTATATAGTATCATAGCAATGATCAGATTTGAATCTCTTGAATTCCAGAAGAAATTCAAGGTGATATACGCGAATCAATTCATCCACCATGTAGACCTTTCAAATATTTTGTAAATACATCTATGAAATGGTCGTGTGCTCCTTATGATCTCGCAACCTAGGGCTTATGATATTATTTTCGCAAATAATTTATTAAGAGCACAATTTCTTGGTAATCCAATCATAATTGTTTATTTTCATGATTCTAGTGAATTTATTTCTCAAGCTTTCAACGCTTGTAGGCTAATGGTACAAATGTTGAACATCCAATTATTCATGTTCATATACAAAGAGTTGGCTAGCACAATGAACTTATAAAAGACCTAAAATTGATTGCTAGATCGCTTGCTCATGAGAATAAATCTCCCAATTTCTAGTTGAGAGCATACTATTTTGCAGTACTTATTTCTATAAGATCAACAAGTTGCCATTAATTCTCTCTCATACAATTACTTTGGCTAACAGCCAAATAATTCCTATTTAAGAACTATGGAGGCGCAGTATATATCTTAACTATCCTTTTCTCACTCTAATGGGACCCTAAAGAGAATTAGGGATATATGTTGGATATGAGTCTCCCTTTATAATGTCAAATATATTGAAATATAAATGGGAGACACTTTTAAGGCTTAATTTATATATTGACAATTTGATAATGTTTTCAACATTAGGGGAGGTAGAGGTTGAAAAGAAAATAAATTGTAGTGCATCAATATTATTCTATTTAGATCCTCACCAAAGGCAATATGAACTAGAATTTCAAAAGATAATACATTTACAAAGAATAGCAAATGAATTGTCAGATGCATTTTTTATATAAAAAAGGATAACTAAATTCTATATACCAGCTGAAAATGCCCCAATCTAAATTGATATCTCTATTAGGCAATTGGTCAATCGAAAAATTGCATGCCAAAACTATGGTAGATTAGTCGGTTCCAAAATGAAAATCCTCAACAAAAAAAAAAAAGAAGGGCAAAGAGGGCAAATGATGTTATGGAGGTCAATGATACTCTTCATGTTGAAGAGGATAAACACATACATAAGGACATTTGTTATAGTCCAAAATTTTTTATATAATTGAAATGTTAGAAAACGTTTAGGTACCTGAAATAGTCATTGAAAATGATGAAATCTTAATAGACTATGTCTTTATAGGAAAATGATGGAATTGACGAGTAATTGTTGTCAACGATATACTTGCATATAATGTAACACTAGCCAAGAACCATCGAAGAATGTCGACATAGAAATAATTGGCCAAAAATGGAAAGAAGTTATATAGATTGAATTAGACTCACTTGCAAAACATGAAGTCTTTAGACCTATAGTCTAAACACCAGAAGGTGTGAAACCCATGGAAAACACATGGGCATTTCTAAAAAAGAAATAAGAAAATGAAATTGTATGCTATAAAGCTTGACTTGTAGTATAAGGTTTCTCACAGAGACCTAGTATAGATTATGGTGAAATATCTTCCCCAATAGTGGATGCAATAATATTTCGATATTTAATTAGATTATCTGCACATAATAAGTTAAATATACGTCTAATAGATGTTGTTATAGGCTATCTATAGTTCATTAGATAATGATATTTACATAGTCCTAGAAGGATTAAATATGTCAACATCATCTAATGAATGTCCCCAGGGAATGTACTCAATTAGGTTGCACAAATCTATATATAGTCCAATGCAATATGGACATATGTGACATAACCATCTCAATGAGTATTTGATTAAGAAGGGGTTTACAAATGATGTCATTTGCCCTTGTGTTTATATTAAGAAAATTAAATCTGATTTATTATAATAGCTTTGTATGTTGGTCACTTGAATATCATTTGAACTCCTAAAGAAGTTATTATAGTCATGAAAGATCTAAAAGAAAATTTTTAGATGAAAGATTTTGGAAAGACAAAATCATGTCTTAGCTTGCAGATCGAACATTTAACAAATGGAATATTTGTTCATCAGTCAACTTACATAGAGAAAATCCTGAAGAGATTTTATATGGATAAATCACATCCATTAAGTACCCCAATGATTGTCGAATCATTTAATGGGAAAAACCATTTCATCCTTGGGAAGGTAATGAAGAAGTTCTTGGCACTAAAGTGCCATAGCCTAGTGCCATTAAAGCACTTATGTATCTTGCTAATAATACACAACCTAATATAGCATTTCATGTAAGCATATTAACTAGGTATAACTCCTCCCTAACCAATAGGAATTGAAATGGAATTAAACATATCATTTGGTACCTTTGAGGCACAATTGATTGGAGTTATTTTATTTATATGGATCCAATTCACAATTAGCTGGCTATGCAAATATAGGGTACTTATCAGATCCATGTAAAGACAAATCTCAAATAGGTTACTTATTCATATGTGGTGATACAATTATATCATAGAGATCTACAAAATAGACCTTAGCCACTACTTCTTCAAATCATGCAAAAATAATTACAATACATGAAGCAAGTCGTGAATATTTCTAGTTAAGAGAGTAAATTAACATGTTTGAGTGTCATTTGGATTATCTTATAAGGAAGAAACTCCAACAACTTTGTATGAGAACAATGCACCATGTATAACTCAGATAAAGGAGGCTATATCAAAGGAGATATAATGAAACACATTTCTCTGAAATTCTTCTTTATGCATGATCTTTAAAAGCAAGAAGCAATTGATATCTAGTACATCCGTTCAAGTGATAATCTAAGATTTATTCACGAAGTCACTTCCTATATTTTCTTTTGAGAAACTAGTGCACAAGATTGGGATATATTGATTGAGAGACCTTTTAGGATGCTCTTAAGAGGATGAGTCATACCTGTACTCTTTTTCTCTTAATCAAGGTTTCTATAACTGGGTTTTTCCTTGATAAGGTTTTTAATGTGGTAGTTTCACACAATGAGAATATTGTACTCTTTTTCCTTTACTAAGATTTTTTTCCACTGGATTTTTTCTTAATAAGGTTTTAATGAGGCATATCTTTGATGAACATCCAATGGAAAATATTATGAAATATTATTTGATTATTGATATCCATATCTTTAGATTCGATTATGATTTAATTTGATTAGATAGAACCTGTTACGATCTTATATCACTCACAGTTTATATATAAATAGCACCTTTGGGTCCTCATTATATGGTGGCATCTTTGAAATTATTAATAAGATTATTATTTCTCTTCTTCTTAATTAGTTTCTCTACTATTATTATTATTTCACAACATATAGAAAGTTTTTGTATTTTCATAAAATTGATAAAAAAAAATAATTTTTACAAAATTATTAAATTTCAATAAATATTATTGTTAGAAAATAAATTAGAAAGATAACGAAATCTATAGCATTTAATAAGGAGAGAAATGTTTAATAACATTTGAGATTAACAATTCATAAGACATATATGTTAGCAATTAAAAGGAGCCTTTTTTTTGGGGGGGGGGGCTTTGGCCCTGTATCATTACAAAAAAAGGAGTCATTTTTAATTTTTTTTAATTCTATAAAATTATATTTTAAAATTATATATTCAATTCTATATGTTGTTCCAAATATAAAAATCACAATGCGGTGTCCGACTTTAAAATTATATATGTGAGTACAATCAATTTTAATTTGAATATCACCATCTAATTTATATGTTAACTCATTGGTCCCCGAAATTTTATTCCAAGCTCCGCCACTTGTACTTAAAAATTAATTAGTTACATAACCCACCACAACATGTCAAATAATTATTTGTATTATATATATATATATATATATAGACCATGTCCAACTAAGAATTCCTCTTTTTCTTCCTTTATTTATTACTCTCACCAATAAGGATATAAAAAAAAGTACTCTCACAAAAAATGTATAAGATAATAATAATGTAAAGGGAAAAGTTAAAATTCATTTTTTTTAGATAAGCAATCTTTACTCTTTTAATCAAAGAAAAAAAAAATACTTTTTCTCTTTAAATAATTACTAACATCAGAATACCTTTTTAACATTTTTTGGATTTTTGACAACCGACTAAGAAGTCTTTAATAGAAATTATAGTGATTGTTGGTTCAAAAAAATATGATATGATCTATTAATTCATTTAATGCTAACTATTATAACCTATCGTTTTAAGTATAAAATTCTGAAAAAAAAAATTCCTGATTGTTTATCATTTTAATTTCCGTTATTTATTATAAGAAAGGCACAGCATTTTTGCAGGCCTGTCTCTTCATGTTTTTTTTTCCTCCATAAACTCTCTAATTGGTTGGATACTTGGATGGGTCTCGCCTCTAGTTCCGGTCAGGAAGTGCATTTTTCCGAATTTTATTAATAAGAAGGTGATACATCACCAAAATAATTAATTTAAAGCGTGTCACGTATCATATATGAGTTGAATTTTTAAGTAGTTGGATTGTGACTGGTCTAGATCAATTTTGAACAATCTAAACATTTGAATTCGTCATTTTTTTTTCAGGTAAATTATTTTAAGCTGAGATTAATACTAGGTTTGGTTCAGGATTAAAGCTTCTATAGGACTCGTCGAACACTTCCAACATCATGGCAAAGCTCACTTAAATACCAACAAAGAAAAAATGAAAAAAAATGTCATTTGTACCACTTTTATAAATAGTTTTTAAGAAACATCCTTGGATCCTTAAACGTTTCTAAACATTGATGGATAAAATGATTCTATTTAAGATATCTCAGTCAAATAAAGTAAGGTGTTTGGGGAAGGGTGTAAAATGAGAATGGATCTTCTTATATTGAAATTTTATATGATTTTATCATATATTATCTTTCACTATTTTTTTTTTTTTTTTATCACATGTTATGTCTAAATTCCACAATTTGAAGTTTGAACTTATGATAAGACATTATACATGATAAAATCATGTGAAATTTTAACATGATTGAATCCATTCGCATAGTAAGATACCAATTAACTAACAATAAACAACTAAAACTTCAACATGCAGTGCAGGGCCAATTTAAAACTTTAAATGCACCCTTGAAGCTGCAATTGCAAGCTAGCTGTAAGCATCAGTTTCAGAAAGCAGGCTTTTTGTGCTGCGGGAGAAGATGAGCCATCATATTGCTCTAATCAGAGTGTGGACAGAAAAATTAAGTCAATTGCCTCAATTAAAGAAAGATTAGTCAGAGTACATTAAAACCATTAAACGAATTATCAGTCAACGATGCATATCGATTAATTATCAAATTCATAATATATTATTATTTATTACTAGTTCGCTATAACTAATTGATGTCAACTCACAATTATTTTATCATTAACCAAAATCTCAGTCTAGGAATGAGCATAACATATCCAATTTTAGGCATACGTCGGGGCCCTTAGTCTTTTTCACTATCAAGAGGATTAGGTAACCTAATAGTAACATTGAAATTAGCATCTTCTTCAGCAAAAGCCTAGCACTACCAACCAAAATACAAACTCGGGCGTTATGTAAAGAGCAGTGTTATTTAAACATAACAAAATTGACATAATGTACACACAAAGAAACAAAGGCGGGGGAGCTCATCGTACTCTCTCTCTTAACAATTACTATATATTTTGTATTATTATGTTTGCAGGGTGTTGCATTGCTATATGTACAAATATAATTTCTCTTGTGTAAACACACCAGAAGGCTTCTTGCTCAAATAAAGTAACAAACGCAATATGACAACTGCATAAGCTAGTGAACACTTAGTCTTAATTAGTGTTTACTAATAGATAGTATACATAGTTCAGACTATATAATAATTAAAACAAAAATGGTGGTCTAGTACATGAGACTCTCACTTGATGTGATCTGGGAGGGTAGATTTATACAGTTTATTCTCATAAGATAGAGAGGCTGCATGTTTAATGTCCATAATATTTTACAAAAAATTGATATGAGGATTCATTTTCCATTCCTAGCACTTGATTTTCATATGTAGAATTCAGACAATATAACTTGTGACAAAATGTTATGGACATATGATATTTCATACTTCCACCATGTAGAGGAAAAGCCAATTAATGACCCATATATCATGGATAGAATGAAAGCAAAGGAACTGGAATACATGTGGAACTCTTCCAAACTGTAGAGTGCAATTTGAGTGTCTCTTTAGCCCTCTCCTTGGCCTTCAAACTCCCTCCCACTTCAAGCACCAAACACAACTTGGACACAGCCCCAACTAGCAACATTTCTTGAAGTACTCTAGGAGTGGCTGAGTACCTACAAATCGAGGTCAAAATTTTGACCCCTCTATCACTTGCCATATAAGAAACCCTTAGAATCTTCTTGGAAACAATGGCCAAACCAGCTCCATGGTTCAACAACTCAGCACGCCCTTCTGCACAGCCACAAATTCTATCCAAAGCTACCAAAATGAGTTCACAAACTCTTCTCTCAGAAACATCAAGAAGGAGGTCAATAAGGACTAGTACTGCACCACCCTCAACTGCTTTGACTCGGTTCCTACCCCATGAACAATGCTCCACAAGAAGCTTCAATGCAGCCTTGGAACACTGCTCTGAGATCTGATCCCTTAGGACCCTTGTTATCTCCACAAACAGTTCAGTTCTGACACTGCTTAATTGGGTTGGACCAGCCACCTCAAATGCTGATTTCAATATCAATGTTGCATAGGCTCTAGATTGGTTGTTGCCAAGTCTCAAGACCTGAAACAAAGACTCAAGAAACTGAAAGTCCTCATGGTTTATCAGATATTTAAGCTGAGATCCTGAAGGGTTCAGGTGGAAAAAGACTTCAATAGCTGCTTCACTGATCATAATTGAGTCTTGTTTTCTTTTGTTGTTGTTGTTCATGGTTGAAGCCAAGAAATCTATTACCCCTGCAGACTCCAAACAGTTCTTGTTACCTGAACATTCAAAAGCAATGGATCTGAGCCTTCTTAGGCATTTGAGTTGCTCATCTGGGAACCTCTTTGCTTGTGATAAAAGCTTGACAATTTGAGCTTTGTCAATGGTTGACTTCGGAGTTGGAACTTGTTCAGTTCCAAGTGAGGCATGATTCTGAGTGCACCAAGTTTGGATCAACCTGTGTAGAGTGTGGTTTGGGGTGAGATCTGTGTGTAGCAGTTGTTGCTTAGTGACGGGGCAGAAGTTGTTCTTCCATGAGAACAACCATCTCTCTATGTTCTCTCTATCATAAGTGATTCCTGTGCACACTGCGACAGGTTCACTCATAAGTTGCAAGGAAATGGGGCACAGAAAAGGTGCAGGAACCTCAATTTCATCCATTTTTTGGAAGGATGAAATTGAAATGAAATAAGCCTAAGGCAAAATGAAATGGATAGAAATTAGAAAGAGAAATTGTGTCAAATTGGGTCTCTAGATTCTAATGGAAAGGACTAGAAAAAGAGGGACAACAATGAGAACCTGGAATTAGCTACAAAATTTAGCTTAAAATTGTGCAGGGTTTAACTGTGATGATAAATGAAATTTTGGCTACAAAGTTATGAGCAACTAAGTTGAGGCACTGTACTACCAACAAATTTGAGGAATGGAGAAGGTACACGTCTTTTATACAGGTTGTTCTAAATGATGAAGTCAACACAAGGAATTTTTTTTTTTTTAACAAAGGTATTATAGCTAGGAAGATGGTAGAATTCAAATACGGGACCTCTCACTCTAAGGTGTAGGAGATAACCACAGATACTTGACTGTATGCTCAATCACAAGTCAAATACAAGGAAATTGATTGATAAAGATTGTGATGATGAATGAGTTAGGAGTCTTAGGACCTTTTCCAAGGTTTTGGAAGGGCAAAAAGCTTATAATATTGGAAGAATTATTGACTTTAGCTTTAGCTTCGGTATGTGGGAGGTTGAATATAGTAAATATGACGAATTATAAGGTGTTCAGTTTTCATGATTCATGAGCTAACATTGGTATTGCAAATTGCAAGTCGCAAATTAAAGCATTTTGACTTATACTTTTCTGTATTCAGTTATTAAAAAAATTGGATATTCCTATTTTTCTTCCTTTTGAATTTTGATCTCTTCTTAGACCACAATGCCAAGATGGTTTCCTCTGACAACTTCCTAGTGACACTCCTGCATTTTGCGGCAATTGGGGTGCCTCTCATTAATGGTTTTGTCAGTTTCTTTGACTGTTTCTGAGAAAATTGATTGCATGTTGGGACTTGGAAGCTGGGAATTGCTTGTCTGTGGTTATTGTTGTCGTTGATTTTTGCTGGGGAATTTGGATGGCAGTTTGGCACAAGTACAATAGAACACCATGTGTTGGTGCATGCATGAGATATTGGTAAAATTGAATCTTACACAGTATACGGTTGAGTATAAGTCATGGTAACTCATATTAAGGCTCTTGTCGACACTTAAAATATTAAAAAATGATAAATTTTTTTATTGAAGGGTGGAACTTTAACACATATAATCCATTAAAAAGATTGAAAATTTACTATTTTTTTATTCTTTTATCTTAAGAACACTGTGATTTTATCAATCCCAAAAGAATGGTATATTGATGGGAAAATAGGCTATCTTGATCATATCCTTAAATAATGTAGGACATTAACACACTTTCATATCCAGAATTGAACATCTGAAGAGTGAAATTTACAGAACTAGATATATGCAAGTTTCCCAATAAAAATCACATGATAAACACTGATATCTTCTTAAGAATTGAGTGGCTTTAACTCAATTCAAAAAGCTAGGTTATGAAGGAGGAGATTTTCTTGATCATATCCTTAAATAATGTGGGATTGATAGTGACAGATCTAGAAAATTTCAGTAATAGGGTCAAAAATATTATATTTGTATAATAAGAAATTTTACATAATTTTTAGGTTAATATGGGATCAAACTTTACAGAACTACGAGGAAAAAACATAAATATACATGTATACTACTAAAATATTTCTAAAATATTTGTGGGGCATATGCCCCAATAGCCCCAATGTAAATCCGTCGTAGTGGGACTCTAACATTAATTAAGCAAATACTCTTAATATATTCATTAGAAAACCATAATTGATATGACTAATTGAGCAATAGATAAATCAACAAGAAACTTTAGTAGTCTATGTAGATTATTCCAGTTGTCATTTTCCTGGGCCAGTCTTCATGATATCTGTTTCGTTATGTGAAATGTCACTGAATGGCGACAAGTATGAGTCAAAAGCAAGCGGTCTATACAAAACAAATAAAGCATAAAAAACAGTTCTGACTTTGGAGATTCGTGTATAGGCAACATGTACAACTAAGATTTGAATCTCGGCACTCATTTTAACATTTTTATATCGTAGAGAAATAAGATATAATGCTGGACCAATATATATATATATATATATATATGCATCAACCCTACATCACAAAACATGTATTTTATACGAAAAATAATAGTATACAGCACACTGACATCACGCATCGTTGAAAAAAAAAAAAAATAGGAGTGATGTTTGAACAAATAGGGTTCTTACATATAATTTGGGCATTTTTGAAAAATGCATACAATGGATAGTTGCACTATCAGTACCAGAAGTTCCTTTCTTCAGAATTTGATTTCTTTTTTGGAAAAGGTTATTGCCCTTTTTTACCCACAGAGAGAGGCATATTCTGCATAGGACAATTTCTGAATGTCATGCAGGTATCCATGTGCAGCAAAATTAAAATTAGCCCTTACTCGCATGGCATTGAAAACTTCAAACTAATAATGATGGATGAGCATCATTTCAAAGGCGGGGTAGAGGTTCCTTAATGAACTTGTCCCGTTTCGTTTCCAATAAACATTTTAGAGTGAGAAAATAAGTGCATATTTAATCAGTAGTAAAGCAACCTTTATATTCATTCCATTCCTTATTCATAGTCATCTTAAAAAATTGATACCAAATTAATATATTAGAAATCAATTTTCTAAAAATAAGAACTATTTAAAAATAATAATTTTTATTAATTTTGATCAATTTTCAATTATTATGGATGGATTTCTTTATATATATATATATATATATATATATATATATATATCTATATATATATATATAAGAGAGTTATGAGATAGCAAAATTAATAATGTGTCATTGTCACGTTCATTTGGTTTCTCTCCTTTTTTTTTAATTCTATTAATCCAATTGCATTCATTCTTTGTATTCAACTTAGCCAATTACATTTGTCTCCAAGTCAGTCAATAAGATTATTTGTAATTTAGTTTTTCATTCAAATGAATCATTAATTAGACCATTCATTTATATTTATATTTATATTTATATTAGCATTTTGAGTCTTATAAATTACTTCATGATTATTATCAATTAAATACTTCAAGTAAGTTCATTTATATTAATATTTTTATTTGCTAAACAAAATATATTCACATATTTTTAATACAAGGATAAATAATTTTTTAATTTGACAAGAAAATATTAATGATTAATAATTTAAATTACTATTACTAACAAAATATTCGCTTTAGTTAATAATGTTACTTGCTATCAATTTAATGGCTCAAAATAAAAAGGAGATACAAAATTTTATAAGGTATCTAATTTGAACTCATGCTACGTATTCATATTATTTTTTTTCAAATATAATAATGTTTACATGACAAATAAAATCAGTATTAGAATAATTTTATTATTAATATGAGACATTAAATAGATGATACCAAACATATATACTGGATAGTCACATTTAGTATGTTTATTACAAGATATTGATTTACTTACTTTTATTTATGATTATTATCAATTCAACAAATTTAAATAATAAAGTAAAGCAAACTGATTATATATTTGTCATATAAATATATTTTGTATATAGGAATCATTTAATCTATGTGTGCATCACATGTGAAACAAAAGGGTTATATAATTTATACAGAGCATAGATTAATTATGAATAAAATGATTACAAAATTTAATCGATTGCTGTTAAATTAAAATTACATAATTATTATATTTATATGTATTGTTGAATTCAGCAATTATTATCAGTTTAAATAATTTTTTAAATACTGATAATAAACAGAAATAATTTAAATTATTATTTATTAATGCTTTTAATCTTAAGATTCTCCAATTATAAAACTATATATTATAATTATAATCATTATATAACGTAATTTAAAATCCAAAAAGAAATATCATTTCTCTTTAATTAACAAAATTCAATGAATTTAATGATTGTAAAAATAATGAGTAATTTTAAAAGATATTTTCAAGCATTATTATATTAAAAGATTATGTGAAATTAAATTAATGCATTTATAATATAATAATTTTACATTTTATTTGAATTATATAATATGGATGCTCGAGTAAATATACTAGTTAATATATAAAAGTTGAATACTCATAGCAAATGTCACTCATTTAGCACCAAATTTCCCTTAAAACATTGCCCTCTCTTAGATACTATTGTGTTTGACACATGTCACCTCTTGATTTAAACAAATAATTAATATTAAATTAATATATATTACTTTGAATTTTTATTTTATTTAATATGATTTTTTAACTTTTTTTAACAAATAAGAAAAATGGAGGGAGAAGAAGAAGGAGAGCTGGTGGCTTTCTTCTTTTATTTTTTTGTTAGTAAATTTTTACTAAAATTTTTTAACGATATCCTACTCAAGTGAATTATGGATATTTTTTATATTTATATTATTGAATATTTGAATTATTTTTACCTTATAATAGGTTAATCATTTACATACAAACATAAAAATCAAAATAAAAAATGTAATTAATTCAAATATAACTGTTATAAATAAAGTTATTATATAAAATATTCTACAAAATTATTTTACATATATTTGTTTGGTATCTAAAACTTTGCATGAAATTTGATTAAATTATAAAAAATTAAGTATATGAAAAACAGGTCAACATTTTTCTTCCTCTAGAGGTTGATGTTTAGTTCCTATGAAATAATTTACAAGTATATAATTTTTTTGGAGCTAACTATATGATATTTACTATAATACTATGTAGAATTAGATGATAGAAACTTTTTTGATAAATTCTCACTAAAATCATTGAAGTATCTCTCATTAAAGTTTAATATACTCATAAATTCATAATTTTCTATATTTTAAATTTTATTTTATTTAACATGAATTTGAAACCACATTTTTTTTTATTGATAAATTCTCACTAAAATCATTAAAGTGTCTCTCATTAAAGTTAATATACTCATAAATTCATAATTTTCTATATTTTAAATTTTATTTTGTTTAATATGAATTCAAAACCACATTTCTTTATTCAAGAAAAAGAGAGAAGTGCATATAAGAATAATGGATTTTTTTATTATTTATGAAAACATTACAAATATTCACCCAAACGAATATAATTATGGCTATGGGTCTATTTTATTTAATATAAATTTTCAATAATTTTTTTATTCAAGAAGAAGAGAGAGCAATAATAAGGGATGAGATGATGAATTTTTTTAATCAATTTTTCATAAATATTTGTTAGCCATAAAATCTATTTTAATAAAATATTTTCACCATTCTTATGGATGTATATTGATGTATCATCCATTTTATTAATTTTTATTGGAAACTTATTATATACATAATATTATATATTGATACACAATTTTAGAGAAAATACCAGCTTATTCTGGAGAGGCCTATTTTTAGTCATGGCCATATATATGTTGCAATTTCTAAAGTAACTAATTAGAGATAGAATTGAAGATTTTTATATGCAATGGTGATTCGAAGAACACTAATAAAACTAGTCATATTATATATAAGGAAGTGCTTAAAAATATATATTAAATGCTATGTCATAAGTTGATCAATGATACATGTACAATTTATGGATAATTTATTTTACTATTTGCTTCTTTATCATATGTATATAATTTAAAATTAACACCTTATGTTGTCTCTCAAGATTTTTGGGTTAGACTATTACATCTCTCAAGAATGAAAATAATAAATACATTAGTTTCTCTAGTTCTCTATTAGTGTAGGACACACATAACATAGTACAATGGTGATATGTCATTAAAATGTTTGATCCAGGCAAACTAATGCCATTTTAGAACATATTATGCTCATTTTTGTGTTTAAAATTATATAAAATTAGTCATTTTATGATTTGTAAATTGTAATGATGATTCAAATTACTCATTTTGTATAATTTTAATCACTGAAACAAATCATTTTAAACTCCATTATAATTTAGATAGCATACGTATCATTTACATCTTGAACAGTTACAATACAATTCTGTTAGTGTTTGAATGATCAAATACACATAGAGGGTTTAATATGCCTTATTATTAAAATCTTGAGGACCACAAATTTAATTTCGATTTTTGAAGATTAAATTGCTTTAAATTTTCTTAAATGACTATATGAGTTATTTACTCTAATTTAAAATTATATATTTACTCAATTCAATTGCTCGCGCAACTGTATGGATCACAATCTAGATAAATAAATATATATATATATATATATATATATATGTATATATATTTCGTCACATTACCTAAAAAAAAAATATTTCCTCTGAATTGAATATATTTAGATTGAATTTGGACATCTTACTCTTGGTTCCATTCCATAAATCTTTTTTTGTTTTTGGTCAAATTCGAAACCATTTGTGCAGCAATTGCTGTTCTAATAAACCGAAGAAGGGTAGCCCAAAGGGTGTAAAATTGATGGGCCAAATCCTAAAACTTCAAGAAAAGTCCGTTTTGTGACCCAAGCCCACACCCTCTACTGTAGAAACAACTACCAAACCATTCTTCGATCCCAAAAACACCAAAAAAGGGAAAAATGAAAAGAAATTGTCTACACTCAGGTGTATATAGAGCTCACAGGCGTAAACAGAAAGGAAAGCTGACACTGCTGGTGCCTGTAATGTAATTACTTCTCTCACAGTTCACACAACACAGGACAAGAGAAGAGAAGAGACAACACTAGCATACTTAGTACTACTGGCTGAGACTGAGGTTGTCTTCCTTGCCGCTGCGTTTTCCTGTAACGACAATCAAAACCCAATGGCCGATCCTACAAACAGAAGGGATCCCATTAAGTCCTCAGGTGCGCTGCGCTGCATCCTTCATTCCTCTATGCTTTTCATTTCATCCTAACAGCAAAGTTTAAATCTTGTTTATTTATTTATTTTTGGGGTGAACATATATAACTTTAGGTTATTCCAGTATGGTTATGTTTCATGTAAAATTTTCATTCTATGCACAAAATTATTAATTCCCATGTACCCTGGATTGATTGAATCTTTTTTTTTTTTTGTAAAAAAAAATCAGTTGGGAATGTTGCGGGTAGCAGGAGGCGACAACAGGCAGTGACTGTTGGGAAAGAAAGGAGGGAGTCGTTGGTGCGTGCCAAGAGGCTTTGTAGGGTTGGCATTGTTGGTGTTGGTGGTGGTGGTGGTGGTGGTGATGGTGATGGCCAGGTTCCCCTTGATGGCGGCGCTGACATGATGATTGATGAAGAGCAATCCATTTTGGAGTCTCAAACTTCCTTGGCTGTCGAAACTTGAAGGCCGCCACTGCTCATCAGTATGCTCTTCTGAACTTAAATCCATTTTCGTCTTACAAGATAATAACTAGAACTATTAGGTCCCATTAGATAACTTATGACATGCTTCCTAAACATAGTGGCAACTTGATTATTATTATTTTTTTTCTGCTTAAGTCGCAGAGGTGGGAATGTTGCACTGGATGAGTGGATAGTGGATACGCTAGATAAGATAGAATTAGGAATAAATGTATTAGAGAGAAAGTTGAGGTATTGCCTATTGTGGAAAAGATGGTAGAATTTCACCCCAAGTGGTTTGGGCATGTGTTGAGAAGGCTAGCAGAAGCCCAGAAATGTGAGTAGATTTGTTGGAGAGCAATCCAATAGTTAGATGTAGAATAAGACCTAGAAAAACCATGGGTGAAACTGCTAAGAGATCTATATTTTAATGGCTTATGTAAATGTGATTTATAATTGAATACTATAGCATCGTTAGATCCATGTAGCTGACTCCCCCTAACAAGACAAGGCTGTTGTTGTTTTATAAGTTTATCCAAACAATTTACGCACAAACTTAAGAAGTACTTTTCTTTTATCAAAAATAAAAAAAGTACTCTTCTTATAAAAGAAGCATAAACAGATGCACTAATTGTGCTTTTGTATTCTTGTTGTATGCTTTCTTATGCACCTTGATTTAAGTATAACCACAGTAGGTCGTTGCACCTTTGATTTTTCTAAACTTAAAACGAGTTTCTGATTTGTCTTAGCCATATATTTTGTAAAGACTGAGAAAAGCTTCAATTATGTCAGCTGCAAGTTCACATGTTGATTAACGTTGGCATATGGGTTGCTATGTATATGAGTATATTTTTAATTGATAGGGGGAAGGGTGCAATGCAGAAAAGAGTGGTTGCCCTTCAAGAATTAAGGCGTTTGCTGTCAAGATCTGAATTTCCTCCAGTTGAGTCAGCTCTTAAGGCTGGAGCAGTACCCGCACTAGTGCAATGTCTTTCATTTGGGTCTCCAGATGAACAGGTCTAAGGATTTGTCTTCGTTTGAATGATGTTCTGTTTCTTTTGTGGATTTCTTGAACTCACAAGAGGCTTGAGACAGCACTTCCCATTGTACATGTTATGTAGATAGTATGGAATCAGTACTGGAAGGAAATTTACCAGTCACTTACATTTTGTGGTGAATGTCTTGTGCAGTTGCTTGAGGCAGCTTGGTGTCTAACAAATATTGCTGCAGGAAATCCAGAGGAAACGAAAGCTTTATTGCCTGCGTTGCCTTTGCTTATTGCTCATCTTGGGGGTCAGTGCTTTTAATGTAAACAAATGAATGCTTTTTCCAATTAATATTTGTATATAAAGACTAAGAGGAATTCTTATAGACCAAATTGTTAAAGCATTGCAAGTTATATGATCTGAAGGAAAAAGGGGATGGACAGAACTTAGACCTCTGCATATCATTCTTTTTCTCAAGTATCCACTTTTCATGCGCACAACTTGGGCAACCATAGTCAACATTTATCATAAATTTATTCCTGAAGGTTGAGACTATTTTAATTATTTTAGCATTTAAGCAATTACCTTTCCAAATTATGAATGATCTTTTTTGCAGAAAAGAGCTCATCACCTGTTGCTGAACAGTGTGCTTGGGCTCTTGGAAATGTGGCTGGTGAAGGTGAAGAGTTGAGAAATGTTCTGCTAGCCCAAGGGGCCTTACTACCTCTTGCAAGAATGATGCTACCAAACAAAGGTTCAACTGTTAGAACAGCTGCCTGGGCTTTGTCTAACCTCATCAAGGTTTCAAATCCATCAATTGAATAGTTGTATATTGCGTCACATTTATTTGTGCTGTTGACTTGTTTATATTGATTGTTTAGTAATTGAAGTCATTCTATGTATGTGCAACTGTATTCATATATTATTTGGCTTGTGTGATGTGGTCACTGTTGTCTTAGATGTGTGCATGTGCATTATGGTTTGGAAGATGAAATATTCCATATGAATTTTTTTATGTGCATGTGCATTAAGGTTTTTCAGGAAGATGGAATATCCCATAAGCATTTTTGTATGTGCATGTGTAGTTGCAGACATGAGTTCCTTTCTGGAAATATAACATGACTTCAGTGTGTTTGCATGTAGGGTCCAGAACCTAAAGCTGCTGCAGAACTCATTCGTGTTGATGGAGTCTTGGATGCAATAATTCGACACTTGAAGAAAGCGTGAGTATTATTCTGGAATTACTTATAGTATATCCTGGCCTTATGTCTCCTTTTGTATTTGACTATTTATGTGTGAACAAGCTAGGAGTTTATATTATTGAAATCACACTAGAATACTCTAGTTTTAGGGATACTTGGTTTTTAATGTAACTAAACTATTTCATATCTTTTGATGAATCAGATTGCTCTTTTCTCATAAAAGAAAAATGTTAGTCACCAAAACTTGCATGAAAACCTATGCAGAATACAGGCATTAATCAAACAACCAAAAATGCAAGTTATGCATCTCAATATACTGTCCTAAATCTGCCAATTTGACCTAATTTCTGTTAATAATTTGTCTGTGTTTTGTAACGGGGGTGCTATAACCTTGTGCGGGGATGGTGAAAAAGTTGGGTCTAAGTGTGAGCACTGAGTGCTGAGCCTGGCACCAATTGCTTCTCAAGGAGGCTGAGTATCACTTGGCTATAGATATGAAAAGTGTACTATATGACAATTTAAATTTAACATCACTGCACTTGTTTCTCAGTGAAGAAAACCTTCCATATATTCTGCCTTTTCTTTCCCTCTATTAGACTACTATTATTTATGTTAATTAGGATTACTATATGATTATCAAACTTACTAAATTTGCGTGCCTATAACTAGTATAATCATTAAGTTCACTTTCCTTTAAGTTTGTCGATTTGAAATCAGAAGTGATGATAGTGTGAATCCTCTTTTGGTATTATGATTATACAGAGCTTATTTCTTGGAAGTGTTACAAAAGTAACCAAGTCTTTTGCTCTTAACAGTATAGCCTGAAATGATTCCTTAATTACTGTTGTATTATTTTTTAATCCAACATCAGGGATGATGAATTATCAACTGAAGTAGCATGGGTAGTTGTTTATCTATCAGCACTTTCAAATGCAGCTACCAGCATGCTGGTGAAGACTGATGTACTTCAATTGCTTGTAAATAGATTGGCAACATCAAACAGTTTGCAATTACTGATTCCGGTAATGATTTCCGGCACTTCTACTTGATCTGTTGTAAAAATGTACCTGTCTGCATCTTTAAAATTTTTTGTGATTAGCATATAATAATACACGCAAATCACAATATTTTGCTTTTCTCATTGATAAGTTGTTTCTAACAACAAAGGGATATCTCTGTAGGTTTTGCGAAGTTTAGGCAATCTCATTGCTGGTGATGCCCATACAATTTATGTTTTTCTGGCGCCTGGACAAGAAATTACAGGTTAGTAAAATTTTCTTTTACTTGCTAAGTGCAATATGTACACTTTGGATCAAACAGTATGTATTAATTTCTTACTCTGATTATATAATGAGATTTTCAGATAATGTCATAAAAGTCCTGGTAAAATGTCTGAATAGTGAACACAGGGTCTTAAAGAAGGTATAAAATTTAATCTCCAATTCTATGATCTTGTTCCAACTTTGGGTCAATGTTGATATGAGCTCTAATCATCATCAATGCAGGAAGCAGCCTGGGTGCTGTCTAATTTAGCTGCTGGTTCTGTTGAGCACAAGCAGTTGATATATTCTAGCAAGGCAGTGCCTTTGCTATTGCACCTTCTCTCTGCTGCCCCATTTGACATAAGAAAGGAAGTGGCTTATGTATTGGGCAACCTATGTGTTGCCCCAACTGAAGGTGATGAGAAGCCAGGTCTGATCCTAGAGCACCTGGTTTCACTAGTTGAAAAGGATGCTTGCCAGGTTTCATTGATTTGGTGAGATCTGCTGATACTGAAGCTGCTAGGCTTGGACTTCAATTCATAGAGCTGGTAAGAAACTTTGATGGTTATATAAATAATTACTCCCTCTATTTCACAATATCTAATCATTTAGGGTTTGTTTTTTCATGTTTCAAATTTATCAGTTCTTTTAAAATTATCTGTTCATTTAGGTTGTAATTTTAATGTGAGGATAATTTTGTGAAATAAGGTTATCTTTTACTTTTACCAAAGTAATTTAGGGTGCGTCTGATTCAGCTATTTTGACAAAAAACGATACTTTCCAACTAAAAAATCAATTTTCATTAACGCTACTCATGCCAGTTTCTACTAACAAATTAAGAATAGCTTAAAAAGAGTTTGAGTAAAAACTAACATGAGTAGCCTCTATGAAAAGTGACTTTTTCAGTTTAAAGGAAATTACATTTTTGTCCCCCCCAAAAAAAAAAAAGCCTGAAACAGATGCACCCACATTAACTATCTTATAATAAGATATTGTGAATCGAAGGGAGTGTTCCATTGTTGTTGGCTAGATCAAAGCTATTGACATGGTTTATTATTTAGCGTAATCAATGATAACATTCCACCATATGGTGAAGACAAAACCAAAGTTCCTTGAGATCAAACCCTTCCTTGTTCATCATTTCTTGTGTATGTAGGTCCTGAGAGGCATGCCAAATGGTCAGGGCCCAAAGCTTGTAGAACAAGAAGATGGGATTGAAGCCATGGAAAGATTTCAGTTTCATGAGAATGAAGATCTGAGAACCATGGCAAATAGTCTAGTTGACAAGTACTTCGGAGAGGACTATGGGCTTGATGAGGAGTAGGTCATAATGATGACATCTACAATCGTTTTTTGATCTAGTCATGCATGCTGTTCCTCAGCTCCATTGTCAAATATGGAGCAAATTATAAAATGATGCTCAACATTCATAAGCCAAGGGCCATGGGCCAATGGAATCTTCTGGTGGGCCATTTTATTGTGAGTACATACACCCTAGAATGAAAATGTAAAATTTTGAGTCTTGTTTGTCGTTTAAAATTGAGTAAGAAACTAGAGTTTGAGATTGGAATTGAATGCCCTAATTTCAATTTTTATGTTTAGAATAACATATAAAATTGAAATTATAATTTCACAATCAAATTTCAAGAAATTTAAAAACAATTAATATGGGCTCTTCTTAATTTCTAACTTATATATAATGAACAATTTTAAAAGCTCATTAAATATATATCTCCTTATTAAAGTCCGTATTTTTTTTTTCTTTTTATCAGTTCTTTAGTATATCCAACATAAAATTAGAGATTCTAAATCATTGGAATTGAAATTAAAATTCTACATCCTTTATGATTTGTGATTATTTTAAATCCAAACATAACGTTAATTGTAGTTCCAGTTTTAGTTTCGTTAGCTATATCATTTGGTTCCCATATAAAATTTTGTTAGCTCTAATTTTTTTTAGTTTGGTTAAATTGAACCTTTCTTTTCATCACTACATAGATTTCATGTGTAGGATGTTAATTTAGAAGTTATTGGAGGGGCCATGAGAATATCTTAGGCTTACAAATAATGAGACAATGAATGACCTGAGCACAAAGCTTGTGAAAAATAAACAATGTGGCAACTTATTTGCGCAAAACTTGCTAAGGATTTTCATCAGCAAAATTCCATCTACAATTTTCGAAAGGCATGATTCATGGCAATTTTGAGCAGAGCAGTTGGTCCTGATTTGCCATAGATATATTGACAGGAATGGCAATCATGCGCAAGAGCAGCATTTCAAGTGACAAAATTTAGCTCTCTCAAATTGAATATTTAATGTTAAGAGGTGTATCTCATCAATTTGCTTAAACTTGAATTTAATATGTTTGTCACATGACATGACTAATAAATGTGTCACTTTAAAAATAAGGACCAAAAATTGAAGATTATTTACTCCCACCGTTTCATTTTTGGATTTTTCATCTAGTTCAAAATATAAGTCATTTTCATATTTTAAGGAAGCATTACTTAATTTTTACCCATTTTATCCCTAAATTTATAATGAGTAGGAATGAATGGATATGAGTATGATCATTTAATAGAGAGATAATTTATGATAAGTGATAAAAATGTATTTTCATCTTTTATTTTTTTTAAAAATTAATGAAATTCATTCATTACCTTAATTCATGTGTATAACCTTAAACAACTTATATTATGGACAGAAAGGAGTTGTTTATAATGTGGGGGTTAAGTGTTAAAGTTGTTTATAATGTGGGGTTAAGTGCTAAAGTTGTTATTTCAAGTGGTGTTTTACCTTAACCAGTGCTTTTAATATACAGTTGTGAGCAATTCATAAGTAAAAATAAAAAATGGGTACAACTCCATTTAAGCTATTTATGTTTTATCAAAGTTTCAAATTAGTTCTAAAGCTTTTTTTATATATATTTATGTTGTTACTGTTTTCAAGACGTTTTAATCTTATCATTTTTATAGAATGCATCCAAATTAAAAAATTTTAAAAAATAAAGATCAAATTATGATATTAGAAAGTCACAAAAAGACATAAAATGTCACCTTACAATGCTAGGAGATCACAACAAAGCATAAAATATCAAGTTTTTGGTCATACTTTTGACTTAAGTTTACGTGTTGAAAATGTTAAAGATATACATAGAACAAAAAAAAAAAAAAAATTGGGGCTAAATCGAAATCTTGATAAAATGTGAATGACGTAATTGAAGCTTCATACAAAATAAATAAATAAATAAGGCTCAAGTTTTGTAATTTTATTAGGGTTTTGTCAATCATACCTTGGTTAAGAAATTAAAAGTAAAAAAGTTTAAAAATTTTCAATGTATTTAATACTTAACAACTTGAAAGTTTTAACCTTTTTTTTGGAGAAGTGTTTGATATGAGGATAAAAGTGAAAGAGAAATTTTTATAAATGAATTTTATAGGATGTGTTTGGTTATCCATACAATATTCCATCCCATTTTTATCCCCTTATCAAGCATACCCATAAAATCACAGTTGATTTTTATCCATGAAATTTTTTTGCTTCATTTTTTTCTCATACAAGACAAAATCTATCACTCTTCTTTTCTTAATTTCTTAGAACATTGGTTAACAAAACCCATTTTCTTGAAATACCGACTATAAGAAAGCAAGGATTGCTCTTGACAAATCTGACATCCAACAGTTGCAACAACTAGTGGCAATAGGCCAACCGTGAGGAGACCAGAATCCAATCACAACTCACAAATCTCTTTGCCTGCTCAATCTGCTCCCCAACAAGGAGTATAATTTCTCTTGCTAATATATCTTGTCCAATTCGCAGTGCACTTCCAACATCCCGAGTTCGTTACTCACTAATTTCGTTTTGTCATGGCACCTTCTTTTGCCTCGAGTCAATGAAATAACTCATGAGCTATAATTACCCCAAGATTTTGTTAGATATGTGCCCCCGGACAACCAGTCATTCACTCATTCTCTCCACCAATTAAGATGCAGTCAGACAGCACCTTACTACTTGGATTAGGGGTCACAATAGGTATTCATGAAGTGGGGACATATCATCACCTCTTATCCCCATTTATAATTTTGCACTTAGTTCCCTTTCTTATTTTTATTATGGTCCTCATTCCTCGTTCTCTATGAAAAGTTGAATTTCCATAGGTATTGTGGATTTAGAAATCTAAAAAATAGAAAAAGAAGAAAAAATAAATTGAAATTCAAACAATAGATATCCATAATAACAAATTCTACTAATGCAATATAATCCAAATTAAAATTAAAAATATATAGATGATAAAAATCTAATAAAAGATAATTTAAAAATCAAGGAATGCTAATGTTTTCTTGGTGTGTGTGTGTGTGAATATTTGAATAACTTATCAAAATGGGAAATTAGTAGGTTTTTATAGGGAGATTCTCATTCCCGCCTCATTTAATAAATGCTCTCTTCTCCTGTCTGACTAACTTATCTATGTCCCCATCCCCATTGCGGATAATTCCCTAAATACCGTTTTGGCAGATAATTTTGCCATCCCTATGTTGCCATCTCTATAGAGCATAATTGCTATGTGTCATTCATAAAATAGTTTTACACCTACAATTGGTGTTGCACATAAACACAATTGATTTCCTTTTGAGATGGTGGATGTAAAAATCAAAATTTTTATTTTTGTAACAACACCTAATTAAATGTTAGTGTAAAATTATTTTATGCTAACAGTGTATAACAATTAAAATCATAAAAAATATAAAAGTTTAATATGATAATAACTTATTATATATATAGTTGATGTGCTTAGTAACAAGAAAAAAATTTATTTTTGCTCTTTTTGGGTGAAGCTTATCAATTTATCAGATTCTATTATAAAAATTTCAATTAATTTAGCTCAATCCATAGAGATTTCAAATTAAAGGGGGATTTTAAGTCTTTCAATGAAAATTTTTATTTCTATCTTCAGAACTCAAATCCTAGACACCTAATTAAGTTGCTTGAAATACCTAACCATCTCGACTAACCACGTTGATAGCTTTTTTTTTTTCCTTACTATATCAGCACTTAAGAAATTTTCCATCTGTATATATTTCTCTAAATTGAAATGTCCGTACCTCTTAATTATTCGACGGAAAACCCACGCAGCACATGTAGATAGTATTTTGTTTGAGCCACTAATTTTTGTTCGTTATCTTTTCCCTTTAGTTCCATAGACAAGGACCTGATAGCTAAGTGAAGCATATGTGTTTTTTACCCCAAAGAGCAAAAAATAAATAAACATTAGAAAAAAGTTTATAAGAGTATTCATTCCTAATGTCGGCCACCTTTTTGAATAAAGCAGTGGAAATGCAGCAAAATTGCCGTACGTAAGCCAAATTAGTCAATCCCCATATCCATGGCACTCAGCATTATTTGCTCCACACGCTCATGTGGGAGTCAAAAGTGCTTGTAGTCTCACGTAAATGAATGAACGTACGGCATTATAAAAATAAAAGAAATATTTTTTTAAAAAAAAACACATGAAGTGGACGTACGTATAAATCCTCGCATGTTAAACTTTTGAGTGACATATATTCCCTATTCTTACAACTAGCTAATAGGTTTGTGCAGCGGTCCACAGTATTTTTAGTTTCATCAAGTTCATTTGGTATAGGTCAAGTATATCCACTTATTCTATAGGAGCAATTATCTAAAATACAAAAATTATCCAATTCAATTATTAAAACAACATTTAAGATAAAAAGAGGTGATTCGATGAAGCGTCGATTTATTTAAATTCTGTTATAAAGTTATTAACAAAGTTTGGATGTGGTGGTGAAAGATCACCGCCTCTTCAAGGATAAGATCAAAGTTCAAATCTCAATCGAAAATTGACAGTATTATACATGCGCGCATATATATAGTTAGGACCAGCTAGTTCATAGTAATGAAAAATTGTTAACTTTAGGTAAATAATATGTTTATTCAATTGAAAACACTATAAAAAAAATGAGTATTTTTAACAATTAATAACATTAAAATTATTAATTAAAAATATTATCAATAAAAATAATTTTAATATAAAGTGCCATTTGAAAATATTTATAAATTTTTATTAACAATTATATTAAATGTTAAAAATACTATAATATTTAATAATTGTCAATAAAAATTTATAAATATTTTCAATGATTTCTTTATATTAAAAGAAAAATGCTAGATAATAAAAAATTTATTCAGAATTTTATATCCAGAATGATGTGTCATAATTATTAGTTGTTTGATGAATTCTTGGATCATACAATTTTATTTCATCTAATAATTATCATAATTTCTGTTAAAAATTTTATAAATATTTTTTTGAATATATAGTATTGCTTGTGTCAAAATTACTTTTTTTTACAATATTTGTAATAACACTTTCAATATCATTAATTATTTAAAATACTAATTTTTCTTGTAGTGAAAATCAAAAAGTATACGCACCTGTATATTTGATAGAAAATACGACGATCTATATGTTTTATAGTTTATTTATTTGAATTTTGAAATAGGTGTTTTAGTTTAGAATGGTTAGCAAAACATCGGTGTCGTTGGTGACTATAAGAACTTATATTTAAAAAATAAAAACTTTTAGAGCTATATAGGCCAAAATAAAAAACAAAATGAAGACTCCTCATATCTGCAAGCACTAAAAACACCCATGGCCTAAAAAACACAAAAATAGCGACGGAAGTTTTCCACGGCTAATTTATAAAAATCCGTCGCTAAATTATTTAGCGACAAAATTTGTCAAGGCTCGATGAATTTCCGAAAAACCTTCGTGTCCAATGTGTCAGTGACTCCGTTGCTAAAAAAAATTATATGTCATTGCTAAGAAAATAATATAGTTTATGGCTAATTAATCATCGACGCTATTTGTTTTACATGACAAACAAGCAAAGGAATATTTTGTGGCCAAAAATGATAAATTACGTTGCTAGCATGATATTATCCATGTATGCATTACATTTGCACCACCAGCAACGACATAAACTTTTCGCTGCTAAAAAATTACTTTGGTAATTTTTTTTCCCAGAATTTTAGCAATCTCATTATATAATTTGAACCTATTTACAATCAATCTGATAATATTATCATCTTGAATCAAAATTCAACATCAAAATCATATAATAAACCTTAAAAGTGTTGGATTTTATGAAATATATATATATATATTTCAAAAGGTTTAATTAATTATTTAAACTAATATTGGAATTGTTTAGAAATATGTTTTAAATTGAGAATGAATTAAAATATTGTAATGAATTCAATACCATTAAAATTAAAAAAATGGGCTTTATCTTTTCTAGTCTAGAATCTCCTAAATATGGTAATGTATTAGTTTTGATAGCATTTGATTCCTTGGCTAATTTCCTTTTAAAATCAAAACCGGTCATGTGATCTCATTGTTTTCCAATTACAATATCTTAAATATACTCTAACAATAGACCGTTGATATTGTCTTGCCTTTCCAATTATTAATTACTAACGTTGCAAAAACATGATCAATATATGGTCGTTGGATCAATTTTTTTCACGTTGGAAAAGTATTGATTTCACTCACACACATAGATATATATATATATATATATATATATATATATATATATATATAAACATGGTTTTACAAAATGGGTCTCAAATGGATCTGCAAGTCATAGTTTCTAATTACACTATTACACTATTTTATTATTATTCTTTTTCCTGGGCAATATATTAGAACGTATCTCCATTATAGTTCTTGAGTTCTTGAAAAATACCAGAGAGTCCTGCTGGTTTAGGGATTTCTGCTTAACAGAATAATCCTTAAGAACGGTGCATTGCACGTCTAGGCTTAACAAAGCTCTTTTTCTCTGTTTTTCATATTTTTTGCAGGATTGGAGATCACTTTTCCAACAAAATGTCATTATTAAAATGTCGTATAAATTATAGAACTAAATGTATTTAAGACACCAAAATAGAAACGGTGAGCCACCAGTAGAACTATCCAATCACTGCAAATGTTAGTGATGGTTTGTTATTCACTCATCTACCTAGAAAGACTTGCAACCAAAACTCCTCATGGCTTTGATCCCTGATCGTGAATAACTCTCACTACACATGGGGAAGATGATACATGATAGACAGCTTCAGAACCTAAACCATAGTGTGTTTCTCCTTGCTAATGCCTCCACCAAACATCAAGTAAGTGTTATTATCAGATTGGATATTTATCATAACCTCTTGAGGTGGCTGTTGCGAATCCATCTCACTCTTACATCTCATGCACTCATCATCCTAAAAAGTACAATTGTTAATAAACAATTATGCTTGCACTACAACAATATTTTGTGCCTCGGTGGATACCTACTCCCTTTTGTGCATGTGAAGTCGAGTTAATATCGCTCAATACCTTGATTATCTTTTTAAGTTTTGCTTCTAAAAATATTTAAAAAGAATATTTATTTGAAAAAACATAATCAACATGATGGACAACTTTATTAATTTTTTTTCTTTTATAATTGTATTAAGCATAGCTAGAAACAAGAACTTGATATGAGAAACATAATCAACATGATATAAAAAGAGAGGAACCAAATTACACAGGGATAACAAGAATGTAAGCAAAATACAGCATAATACTAACAACATTTCAAGCCAGAAACCAAATTCAAATATATCATATCATGTACACTCAACACAGTAGAATCAACACAAGACTTGATATGAGATATACACGACTTTAGCCAATTTGCATAGAGCAAAGCCATAACTACATGCAAAGATTACTATTCTTCATAAAATCCAGACATGCCACTCCATTCTCCAAATTCATCTACTTGAACATTTCCACATAATTAGAAGACCATTGCCTTAAAAACATAAGCCCTTCCAAATTCATAGCACTAACCAACAATCTAGGAAGCATCAACATTCATTCACAAAAAAAAAAAAAAAACTACTACTTAAAAATTTTCGCATATATTTTTTTACAACAAAATATAAACACGATTCAAGGGAGGATAAACTAATTATAGCAATTAGAAACCCAAATTAGAACCCATATACTAACAAATTTAATAATGTACTCATCAGTCTTATGTGATATTGTAGGGATTAAGCCTCCAATATGTATGGAGAGTCCTTCTTCAGATTTTCTATTTTAAATATTTTATCTTCTCTTCTCCAACCATTTTCATTCTTGCCAAAGTCAGTCTAACTCTTGCCATACATGAACAGGAATCGATTTGCCTTGTTGGAGAAGTAATGGAGCTAAATAGTTAACTTTCATTGAATGAACAATGCCTTTTATAGTTACATATGAGGGTGCACTTAACTAACACTAACAATCTAATCATACATCCTTAAAAACTAACTAACTAAGGTAGTTATTACATCCTAATACTCCCCCTAAAGTTGGGAAGTAGATGTCAATGATTCCCAACTTGGATTTTAAAGACTCAAAAACTTGGAAAAGATAAGGCCTTTGTAAGAATGTTTTCGAGCTATTCAGGAGACTTGACATGAATTAATCGAAGAAGACTAGATTGAACATGTTCAGGAATAAAGTGGTAATCAATGTCTATATGTTTTGTTCACTCATGCATGAAATGCCGGATTGCATGCAATATGAATCACGACTTGATTGTCACAAAGAAACTTAATAGAGGGTGTTTCAATTTGAAAATCTTTAAGAAGCTTGATCAACCATAATACTTCACTTGTGGCATAGGCCATGGCTCAGGATTCTGCTTCAATGAAGACTGGCAATGGTGGATTACTTCTTTGATTTCCAAGATATAAAGGACTCTCCAAGCCCATGGTCAATTTTCTAGTATCAATGCAGCTACCCCAATTTTCATCTACAAATGCTGATAGGATTAGTAAAGAATCAGCAAGGAAGAAAAGTCCCAAACCAGGGTAGCTTTCAAATACCACAGGAAGTGATTTGATACTGAAGATGAGCTTTTCTTAGGTTAGAGATAAACTGACTTAATTAGTTAATAGTGAAGGTAATACTAGGTCATGTAATATGTAGGTGAGAAAGCCTTCTAGTGAGTCTTCTATTTATAAAATCATCATCCAACAAGGGTGTTTCAGTTGCACTTAGCTTTATATTTCGATCCATTAGAATAGAAGCCACCTTTGTAGTCAAGAATCTTGTATCATCTAATAACTACAAGGTGTATTTTAGCTGATTTAGAGAAATACCCTTACTGGATTTGTGATTTCCAGCCCAGAAGTATCCAAGTAGTCTTAGGTAGTGTTTGGTTAGTGATATAGAGGTAGAAATACGGAGATACTAGAGACACAAACCTGTTGGTGGTGGAGACGGGAACATGGGATAGAAAATTTCCTATCCTTGGTAGAAAAACACAATTTCTATACATTCAAAATGTAGAGACAGAATATAGAGACAAAAATTTAATATTTTTTTTCTTTCAATAATACCTCTATATATATTTATTATTTATGTTTCCATCTCTATTGTCTTCATTGTCCCTATATTTCTCCTTGTCCTCCTACCAAATGCTACCTTAGGTTTTTCAATGTGAAATATTACTGAAGAGAGGTCTTAACTTGATTTAGCAAAATTGCCGAGGGCCTCTAATAAAATATGATAATAAAATTTGAAAAAGGTCTAAACTCTCTATACACTCTATGAGAATTTCTTTTAAAAAGATAGAGATATAATTATACATTTCAAAGGGATACATCCATCAATATCGGGTAAGACCACCAACTCTCACCTCATATGGTAAATGGATTGGAAGATGCTCCATTTATAAAGTCAAAGAAACTTTGAGGAAATATTTGTTCCAATTTGCACATGATAATTGGAATGTTGTGCTCTATCTCGCAAATTTATCCTCTCTCAACAACGAAGAAGATAATTATATGAAGAACTTAATGAATTCAGTAAGTGTATTCCAAATGGATTTCAGGAAATCGTTGAGTACTATTGGCAACAAATGCTGCATGAATACACGACCATTACGACTTTTCATACCGATAGTTTTGCTTCTCTCATGTAAACACATCTACTCAAATTGGAAACATATATACCCACTGTCAACTTAAGATGTTTAATCCATTCGCAAACAACTAATCTTTGATACTTATCAAATGTGTATTGTGCTTTGGATTTCCTTAGTTTTCCACCTCCAGCATCTTGTAGCTCTAGGCCCTTTCTTCTACAATATTATGCTAAATTTATCCTTGCATTAAAAGTGTCTTTTGCCTTGCCCTTAGTATCCATGACTATGCACAATATACTAAGAGGAAAAAAAAAAAACTTTTCTCTCAATGTGCATGACATCTAAATTATGCTAGAGAAGATTGGTTTCCTAATATGGTAAGTCCAAAACTATTCTTGGTTTGTTCCCGTTGTGAGGAATCCCATATCTGATTGGGTATTCTCCTGGATTGAACAATGCTAATCAAATCTCTTACCATTTCCCATACTTCCTTGTAAACCTGCATTGAGGTGTGCCAAGAGTCTTCTCACGTCCTTCTTAATGCATTTATTTTTTCCTATAAGCATGATGATGTGGCAAGAACTATCACTGACAATAAAAAAAAACCTTTCGTGGCTACTCTTAACTTGTATTCATATAGTTAGTTAGAGTAATTAAATGTTAGTTTGAAGTAGTCAAGTTAGTTGCAATTTTAGTTACAATTAGTTAACAGATAGTTGATGCCAGCTAGCACACGTTGTATATATATTGACTTCCTTAGTGTTATTCAATACAACTTGATTCATTTTACTCATATCTTGGTTAGAACTCAGCTTTCCTTTCTCTTGAGTTCTCTCTCTTCTCTTTCTTGAGCTCCCAAGTTGGGCTTCCATGGAGGCACACTCCAGAACCTTGAATCTTGTCATGGTATCAGATCTTTTGAGCTCTACGTCATCGCTCTTATTTTTGAGTCTACCTTCTACTTTTTCTCATCTTCAATCCTTCTGCATTTCAGGTTCCCAATTTAGCCTTGTGATCGCAACTCCTTGTGAAATTCATTCTTCTCTTGAAGTTCTTCAAGATCTGGATTTTCCATGGCAAATCAAGTGGATCACATTGCTCAAGCAAATCGTAATGCTCAAATTCAAAAAATGAATGCGCAAGCACCAGTGATGAATCCGATGCAAGATCCCAAGTCCTTATTTCCTTCATCTTGGAGAAAATCCAAGTCCTGTTACTTACCTCTACGTCATCACTAATTCGAATTAGAGCGTTTGGAGTAGATTTATGATCGTTGCCTTAGATGCTAAAAACAAATTAGGATTTTTTTTATGGAATCTTGCCTCAACCACCTCCTAATGATAATTTGAGAGCGACTTGGGATTGTAGTAATAAACTAGTTCTGGCTTGGTTAGTTTGAGCATTGTCCTCTGAAATCTCTCAAAGCATCATGTACATCACCAAAGCCTCTATTTGTCCTCAGTTGAAAACAAGGTTTCATCAACACAATCATACTCGTATATTCAGATCTTAATGAAGATTTATCTTCAATGAAACAAGGAGATTTTCTCTTGGGTTCTTTACATAGTTGAAAGTTGTTTGGTGTGAATTGGAAAATTTTAGGCCAATTGTTACTTGTGCCTGTGGCCTACAAGGTGCATGCAAGGATTATAGACAACAAGATTGTGTCATGAGGTTCCTAAAAAGCCTCAATGATCGATTTTTCAGGAGTTAGATCAGATTTACCCATGAATCCACTTCCAGGCTTGAATGAAGTTTATGCCTTAATCCTCCAATAGGAAAGACAATTTTCTGAAAAATGGTGTTAACACTCGAGTGCTATGTAGGCACAAATTCTAGTTTCTCTAATGGTAATGTGAAGAATTCATTCAAACCAAGATTTGGCAAAGGTCAAAATCAAGATGGAGGAAGATTTTGAAGCCATTGTAACTGATATGACCATACTATTGAACAATGCTATTTGAAGCTTGGACTTCCTCCAAACTATCATAATCCCAAACAAGGACCTAGGACCTACAATTAATCATATTACCTCTGATGATTGTGAAATAGAAGTTAATTCAGTTGAGAAGGAGCAGCAAACTACCAATTTCTCTTTGACTAAAGATCAATTTGAAGGCCTCATGGCATTATTGCATAAGTCTCAGCCTTAGCTTTTATCCTCACACCTCACCAAATCCCAAATCCATAAACATAACCACCACAAGTGTTACCCCCAAACAAGTCACCACCATACCAGGTATACTTTTAGCTTTAAACAAAAAATCACACACACATCTTTGGATCTTAGACTTCAGGAGCCACTGATCATGTATGTTGTTCCCTAAGTCATTTCATATCCTATACAATAGTTGTTCCCATTCCAATTTTACTTCCAAATGGAACTCAGGTAACCACAAATATTGTTAGAACCATTTGTTTTTCTAATATCCTTGTGCTGCACAATGTCTTTTCCTTCCTCCCTCGCATTTAACCTTATGTCAATAAGTAAATTAACTTCCTCCCTCCATTGTACAACATTTTTCACTAATCAATTATGTGTTATCCAAGACCAAGCCAACTTGAAGATGATTGGATCTGCTAAGGAGGTGGATGGCCTATATGTGATGAAAGACTCAACATCCCATACATACCCCTAACTTTACTCACGTCAAACACATCCATTCATGATAAATGACATGTTCGATTAGAACATCCATCCTCTCTGAAATTGTCCATTTTACATAAACAATTCCCCTTCATCTCTTCTTCTAAATGTAGAGAACCTCCCCATATGCCCCCTTTCCAAATAAAGAAAACTTCCTCACACACTTAGTGAAACTAATAAAGGTTCCTTACACACTTAGTGAAACTAATAAAGCTATACTTGAATTACTTCATATGGACATTTGGGGACCCATTGTTGTGCCTTTTTTATATGGTCATAGATTTTTCTTAACAATTGTTGATGACTACTCAAGACACACTTGGATTTTCCTTATGAAAAATAAATCTGAAGTTTCCACTTGCATCAATTTTTTCATTCTCATGGTTAAAAACCAAATTTCCATCAAAGTAAAATTTATCCGTTCTGATAATGGACCCGAATTCAACATGCACAAATTGTTTATTGACAAAGGCATTTTACACCAAAAATCATGTGTTGAAACCCCACAACAAAATGGGGTTATAGAGCGCAAACATCAACAAATCTTAAACATCACTAGAGCTCTCATGTTTCAATTCAACCTTCCCAAACATTTTTGGAACTTTACTATGAATCATGTTGTTTACCTCATGAATTGGATTCCTAGTACTACCATTAATAACAATACACCCTTTGAAATGCTTCATAATCAACCCCTTGACTTATCCATGTTGCGCGTGTTTGGTTGTAAGTGCTTTACATCCACACTCACTGCACATAGATCCAAGTTAGATCCTAGAGCCAAAAGAGGTGTTTTCCTTGGTCATAAGATAGGAGTCAAAGGCTTTCTTTTCTATGACCTACACACTAGGCAGATATTGGTTTCACACAATGCAATTTTCCATGAAAGAAATTTCCCTTTTCAAAAAGGTCCAACCCACCCACATGATCTCCCACCTACTACCAATGACTCAAGTTTCCTTCCTGACCACGACTTTGACACCATCTACCTATACCCATCTACTCACCCACAATGTCCCCACCTTCACCTAACCCACACAACCCACCCATCCCCTCTAACCCAATCACTACCTCACCCACCATCTCCTACCCCCACTCCGTAAATCAACAAGACCAAGACAAATTCCTTCCTATCTCAAAGACTATCATCACCCATTGGCCGCCACCAACATAGCAAATTCATCATCATCAAGCACTGGCAAGTATCCTCTATCGTAATGTTTATCTTATGCAAACTTGTCTCCTTCTTACAAATCCCTCGTCCTAGCCATTTCCTCCACCTAGGAACCTAAATCCTATGCTAAAGCAGCTGAGTTTGAACACTAGCAATGTGCCATGTAGGCTGAATTACAGGCCTTAGATCAAATAAGAACTTGGGAGTTTGTTTCTCTTCTCCTGGAAAACAAACGGTTGGTTGTAAATGGGTGTATAAGATCAAACACAGGGCTAATGGATCAATGAACGCTACAAAGCACGGTAGTGGCTAAAGGCTTCACCCAAACTGAGGGAATTGATTTCTTTGAAACCTTTTCCCTGTTTCTAAATTAACCACGATGCGTCTGCTTTTAGCTTTTGCTTTTACCCAACATTGGTTGCTTGAGCAACTAGATGTAAACAATATTTTCCTCCATAGAGATCTCCATAAGGAAGTCTACATGGCACTCCTACCAGGGGTTACTCCTCCAAATCCTGGGATGGTTTGCAAGCTTTGCAAATCCCTCTACGGGCTATGCCAAGCAAAGTCGGCAATGGTATGAAAAACTCTCTCATGTGCTTTTATCTTGGGTATATTCAGCTAAGAGAGCACTCTTTGTTCACTAAATCCAGCTCCAATTCCTTTACTTCCCTATTGATATATGTCGATGACCTTCCTCAGAGATGTCCTGTGTTTAAACAATAGCTAGATGCTTTATGCAAAATAAAGGATTTTGGCCTAGTACGGTTCTTTTTGGGTTTAAAAGTGGCTAGATCCTCTTATGGTATCTCCGTCTCCCAACGTAAATACACCCTAGAGCCTGGAATCCGCAGCATGGCTGCAAGCCCATTGCATCTCCTATGGTTCATAGTGTCAAGTTAAGAAGAGATGATGGGGATCCTTTTCCCAATATTGTTGCATATCGCAAGCTCATTGGACAACTCGTGTATTTAACTAACACATGACCTAATATCTACTATGCGTCACACATCTTAGCCAGTTCCTCTCTCTCCAATGAAGTCATATTTCACTACCGGCATGCACATCTTCTGTATCTCAAAGGCTCCCCTGTCATGGCTTATTCTTTCCAGATTCTCCACTTCAACTGAAGGCCTTCAACAATTCAGATTGGGCAGCATGCCTAGATTCCAGACTCTCAATCACTAGTTTCTGCATTTTTCTAGGGAATTTACTCATCTCTTGGAAGTCAAGAGCAGCCTACAGTTACGTCTTCTTCTGAGGCGGAATACCATGACTAGCTGCCACGACATGTGAATTATAGTGGTTAGTATATTTGTTAACTGACCTCAGAGTTCCCTTTGCTTCCCAAGCTTTGCTTTATTTGATCGTTCTCCATGCACATTACTGCCAACTGGTCTTTCACGAATGAACTAAGCACATCTAGTTAGATTGTCATCTTGTCCGTGAAAACTCAAAACTGGTCTCCTTTAGCTACTCCCATTCGGTTGATATGCAAGTTGCAAACTTATGCATCAAGCCTCTCCCACCGCCATAATTTTCATTCTTCTTTCCAAGTCGACATGCTCAACATCCATGCCTAGCTTGAGGAGGGCTCTTAATAAATTGAATTCATATAGTTAGTTAGAGTAATTAAATGTTAGTTTGTAGAAGTCACAGTTAGTTATAATTTTAGTTACAATTAGTTGATAGATGGTTGATGCCAACTTGGCACACGGTTGTATATATATTGACTTCCTCAATGTTATTCAATACAACTTGATTCATTTTACTCATATCTTGGTTAGAACTTAGTTTTCCTTTCTCTCAAGTTCTCTATCTTTCTTACTTTAGCTCCCAAGTTGGGCTTCCATGGAGGACATTCAGAACCTTGAATCTTGTGAGCTATGTTTAAGTGTGAATGCTTTAGAGTTATCCATACATATCGAACAAGACAATTTTCCCATCATCATCCATCCACATAGTATCTCATATGCAAAAAAGTCATTAATTAATCATCCTCGTCCGCATGAAAGCTACCTTTATGACAAAGTTTTGTTTGTGTGAGACACCATAAGTTAAAACCTCTTTATTCCATAACATATTAAGTTCTACTATTAGATGCCGAAAGTACACAATAATTCTACTTTTAGGATTTGTAGGACCAGGAAATATGGTATTTAAGAACAAAAATTATCTCTGCATGCACATTGAAGGAGAGATTATATGAGGTATTGATATTGGCCAACAAGAATAAATCCTACTAGTATTGTTAAATGGAGCAAAACCATCAGTCCATAATCCTAATCTAACATTTTGGGGGTCTTGTTCAAATTGTGGATATATCTCACCAAAAATTTTCCAAGCTTATCCATCACAAGGATGAGACAAGAAACCTAGCACCTCTAGTTCTCATGATGTCATCTTATTTGATGTGTTATTTGTATTAAGGAATAAAGTCTTTGCAATCTTGGACTAGAGAAAAATACCACATTCTCTTTACAATATTGGGATTTGCATGCCTATCGATTTATATTTTTTAAAATTTAATATGAATTCTTTAGAAAAAATTATTATTTAAAAGTTAATTTAAATATATAATTTATATTAAAAAATAATGTTAGAAGTTGTTGGATAGTTTTTATATATGGTGGAAAGTCTAATTTTAATTTATATTTGTTGATAATATTTGAGTGTATTCAAATAAAATAAAATATTTTAAAAAGTATTGCTAATTAATATTTACATATGAAGTGATTTTTATGTAATAAAAGTTAAATTAAGTAATATTGCAAAAATAACTATTTCTTTAGCGTAGTTAATATAAATATTTTTGAAATAAAAATGAATTCACCAACAGATTTCACCGTTGCTATAATGTTTGATATCATGAACAAGCCTTAGCGATGGAATTTATTCTGGAATAAAATATATTTATTTTCAAAATAACAAAATACATTTAGCATGAAATTTGTCATGGATTCATTAGTGATAGAAAAAAATTTGTTGCCAATTTCGTCGCTAAATTGAACAAAATTTCACCCATTGCAATCATATAGAATCTATGGCAACCTCCGTCACTAATAGCGACAAAATTAATTCCATGATAAATTTCTTTCACTATATAAGGGATTTTTATTAGTAGTACCTAGAGCTTAGAAACAAATATCAACCAGGTTGCCGCTTTACTTTTCAACCAAGTATATATGAATAGTAGCAAACAAAAACTCCATAACAGGAATCCTTTTCTCTGAATTTATGATGCCAATTGGGATATGATAAGAGAGATAAGATTTACACAGAACAAAACATATAAAGCATCTAAATCAATAATTTGAAAAGTGGTTGTACTAGAAGCCCCCATTTTTGCCTCTTCACATTGCCATTAAGGTTAAATTAGGAGCTGACAATGAAATAACCACTAGCCAATAGAGTCATCATCAAGATTATCTCTTTTCAATAGGATTTTGATACCAATCCCGCTTTATGTCATAAAAGGAATACATAGAGACCAATAAACCAAGAGCCACTCCAATTCTTGTCACATGCACAATTATCTTGAAGTTTCAGTTACACTAGATCAAACTTGTAACCTTCCATCAAGCTAAAAGCAATCCTTATAAATGAGCACAATTACTCTATCTACAAGACCCATCATATATTCTCATGACCCATTTATAAAATCATCATCATTATCCCAACCCAAACAATCCACATAGATACCTTTAGGGTATGTTTGTGAGTTTGGATTTTGGAGGGAAATAAAGGAGAGGGAGGACTTGTATAGGTGGAAAGGCATTATCATGTATAACAAAGTACAACTACACACTCTTCGGCACTCATACACACAATATATAACACACCATAGACCCACACATATACACACCCAATAATATCACAAAATTTCACATTGTACACTCACACACCTATAAAAGTGTTTCACACTACAAGAAAAATAGGTATTTTCAATGGTTCTTGACAATTAAAGTGTCAATAAAAGTGTTATTAAGAAAAGTAATTTTGACATAAAGTGACAATTGAAAATACTTATAAACTTTTATCAACAATTAGTACGCCTAACTGCCATCCCATAAAGCTTGCATGCATTCACATACTCGTTTCACTCCCTTTCTATCTCAATGTTTCGCTCCTCATTAGGATGAAAATAGGCTAGGCCTCAGGAGTTTGTGGTTACTCTTACCTATATAAAAATAAGATCCGGCTAAGGCTTGTTATTCAATGGCCTATTTACCTTAAAAGGCTAGGTCAGGCCCATCATAAAGCCTACCAAGCCTATCAAGACAGCCCGTTATGTAATATATTAGTTAAAGTTGTAAAACATTAAATCTAGGATTCGAACCTTGCAACTTCACCAAGCATATTTCATGCCACTTGTTAACCACTAATCCCAACTTCCTTGACATATACATGCAAAATGCATTTTTTAAAAGCTTCATTATTTCATTTGATTTAAGTTTCATTTTCAAAACCCTAATTCTTTTTCACCTCCCAAATACGCTGCACACATTTCATTCCTCCATGTTTTGACTCCAAGAACCCCATATTCTCTCGTTTCCAATTTTTCCTTTCTTTCCATCACCCATCTCTATTTCTCTAACTAATCATTCCACTAAATTGCTTCATTATCTCTTCCTTCTATCACCAAATCGCCTCATCAGACTACCCACCACAACTGCGCTTCCACAACCCCATCAGAATCCTGTTGCCTCGCCAGGACTTTCATGGACGCCGCCTTGCAGACTTCAACAAACTGCGCATCACAACCAGCTCACCGTTTCGCTTTGTACCATAACCATTCTTGTTGGAACTCATCAATGTATTGGAGAATTTGTTATGGGTTCTTAGATTTGTGGATCTAATGTGCTGACTATTTTTTTTTTCACTCTATGTGACAATTTTTCTATTATTTTGACTTCAAACTCCTGTGTGGATATGATGGTGATTATAGATTTTTATTTTTATCTTTGTCAATTTATTGCTATCTTTTTTTATTTTTAGTTGATGATTACACAACGATCATATGGTGATATTTTGAAATTGAAATTGGATGAATTCATTGTCTAACTAAGAATGGATGTCGAAATTGGATGTGATTTTGGATTGTTTATCAACTAATCTCTCATTTTTGACATGCTATTTTGTTTTTAAAATTTTATAAATTATAAAATATAAGTTTTGCTAAAGGCTTCAGCCAGACCATGCTCTTAATAGGCCAAGCGTAGGCTTGAAATAAAGCTTATAGAAGCCATAGGCCAAACTAGGCCAAAGAGTTACAATTCAAGTCTAGTGCCAAGAGGAAAGCTTGGCCTGCTTGTTTCCACCCTACTCCTCATTACTTGTGATGTGCCCCTCCATTTGTTCCTCCTTCTCTTTTGCATACTCTGTCCTTGCAAAAAACAAAAACACCACCCACATACCCATATTTAATTAATGGCTCAATTGTCAAATTTTGATCATCCACTATGAAAATTTGTTGAAAGAAAAAGTTTTAAATTATATGCATTGATATTGTAAAATTTGTTACATAGTTATCTAATAATGTATTGTCACATTAATCATGATAATTAACTCTTTCACATGCTACTTAAAAATTCATATAAATGAAATATTTTAATTGGATGAGAAAAATATTTTACACTATCAGTATAGTAAATTAAAACAAAAAAAAACTATGAAAGTTTATTTAAAGAGATTAGTGAAATTTTAAATATATAAAGTTTTTTTTTTGGTAGTGATATCAAGTTGTTTCCATATAGAAACTAGCATACATGATAGGGAAAAGGGCACTTGCGTAGTTAAATTGAAGTGAAAAATAAATATTCAAATTAGGCCCTATTTTTAATATTTTTTAGGATGACATATGATGAGATAAAGATATTTGGTTAACTTATTTTATTTGATTGTTATGGGATAAATTAACTAATTAGGTCCCATAACCTTTAATAAGATTGCTAAATTATGTTTTATAAGATCAAGTAAAATTTAATTATGCACTTCTACACTTATTACAATATAAATTTTAAAAAATATGTATGAAGATATTTTTAGTTAAAAATTATTCACAATAAACATATAATGAAATAAAATTATAGAATCACATATAACATATCACATACTTGATATAGTATAAAAACTGTGATTTAATTTTATAAATTATCATAAAAGCTATGATATAATATAAGTATTATTTATATTTTAAGTTTTATATGTGGATAATATAAAATTAAGAGTTTTAAATTGTCATCTACTTATTATCATACCAACATAAATAATTGATCACCATCTTATTATTTAAAAAATTATATAAATAAAAAATTTAATTAAATAATAATATAAAATTTTTGTATTATCAATATGTTAAAATTTCACTTAAAAACTTATATAGAGCAAAGCTTATAGTACTGCAGCACGATCAGTGCATTGCATCTTATACAACTCTTCGACAAAAATATGAATTAACTAGTTTTACAAGGCTTTGTATGAGTAGCTAATACGTAGTCATATTTAGGTCTTGTCAACATCACAGTGATACGGAAAATAAGATAATTAATGAACGAATTAATGCTGCAGCAGTATTGACAAGAAAGCAGGTCGGGGAATAAAGCGGAAACAAAAGTAATCTTTGTTGATAGACAGTCTGGAGGATATGGTCATACGTTAGTTTTATGGTGGTCATGTTTTTTTAAAGTCCATTATGATCATTTTATTATTAGTTATTAAATTAAATTATTTAATAAAAATATTAATCATTTAATGATTAATAATAAAAAATTTATAATAAATTTTTAAATTTGAAATTTATCTTATAATTTGGCTATGATCATATAGCTAGGTAGATTGTAAGGCCAATATTATAACGTACTCATATACTATGTGGAGTGATGCAGTTCGTGTGTTCAAATTTAAAACCTGATTTAGACTTTCTGAGACATACCCTTTTGATTCTATCCCCCAAAAATAGTATAAACGATAGAGGGGCAAATAGAAGAAGGCCTAATGAATTAATTCCCACATACACTACATACACTTGTCCCCAATATAAACGCACAAAATTAACCATAGGGGAATATACAAAAATTCTGCTAGGCTGGCTATCAATAACAAGGGAAAACAATATATACCTAGCGTTGATTCATTCAGTTCCACGACCATGACCGTATGAACATGATTAAAAAGGGCAAAACCATAGGCACCGCTGGTCTCACCATCATAGTGGGCAAAAAGGGGTTCGAGTTGGGTGGCTTGGACCATGAGAAAGCAACTAGGCCTCTACCTCAAAAACATGCCATATATCCACTAACGTGTCCATTTGCCCTATTCACCACGTGGCACTTCCTCATTGGCCAGATGGGGGCCCTTCCTAGCTATTTTGTTTAGTCTCCCTCGATCTCAAATTTGGAGATATTCTTTAGAAGTAGATAAGTAGTGCTCTCGTAGAACAAAGTTAAAACAGAATTTTTTGTTTTTGTATTTAGTTTTGATGAATTTATACCGTCGAGTTTAATTTTTTTATGCACCGACAAGTTAAAATAATTTTGTATAATGGAAATTTTAAAAAGGTTTCAAATTATATGAGATACCTATCAATTACAATAACTACCTGTAACATAATTTGTCATTCAATCAAATGTTCTATTTGTATGATTTTTTAAATAACAATAGACATAAAAGTTATTCGTGTTTATTAATGTTTGTGTGTCCAGATAGAATATTAAATATTCTATTTGTGTAATATTTATTAATATGACAATATAATTAGATAATAATATAATTTTTTTGTAATATTAGTTTATTAAAATTAAATTATTTATTTTATTTAATGTTTAATATCTAAGTTTAATGCTATGTTATATTATTTTTTATTTTAACTATTTTTTGTAGACATTTTAACTATGTTTTTAATAAACTAATTTTAATTTAATAACATGTTGTACTACGTTTAATTGTATGTTGTAATGTAACAAAAAGTATATAATATTTTAAAAGTCTCACATACAATAATATTAGACAATAATATAAACTATTTTATATTGACAATACATTAAAATTAACCCAATATAATTATTCAAGGATTAAACATTGAATAGCTTAAGGATGCATTTGATTGTGATTATTTAGACTACTAATCACTTTTTTGGCTCAAAAAAATCATTTTTTGTATATTTGGATAATTTTTAAAAAATAATTTAAATTTCAAAAAAATTGGTTTTCATCTTTTTTTTTTATAGAAGCTAAAATTAATAACTTTAAAAAAACAGTTTTCAGCCTTTTTAATTTTATATAAAATTTAATTTTCATAATCACATTTTTTCAAAATTTGAAACAAACACAACCTAAACTATTAACGTACATTTTCTTTTTCTAAAAACATTTGAAAAACTTTTTCTCTTATAACCATATTCTTGCAATGTTGTATGGATATATGTAATGGAATACTTCCAAACATATTCTAGCATTTTTAATTTCCCTTTCTTTGTTTCTGTGCCACCATAACGTATGATCCAATCAGTGAAATAATGGGAGATCTTCCTTGTGATGAGAATAATATTAAGAGCCCTTTATTGCAGAAAGCAACATTTGTTGGAAGCGAATATCTCCCCTTTTCTTTTATCCCCTTGCTCCACTTTTCTCCTCTCTCAGTCAGTCACACATACTTTTTAATCCCCTCGATCTTTGTTTTAATAGTCGTGAACGAATTAATTCAATTAGCTTCACATAAAGTTTTTCGGAAAGTAGAGGTTCTGCTTCAGCTGACGTACGTGCAATTCTTTTTCGGATTAGAAAGCCACAAAATTCTGATAAATACGAATTTTAAGTTCTTGAGTGACAACGGGATCCCCGGCGGATGAGTAGAGCGATTGTATTACAGTTATTGCTAGCTAGCTCAACTTAATTAATTATTCGTTTTAGTTTTAAAAAAAAGCACCCTTATTATTTTATCCAACATAACGAATCTCCCGCCCCCCCCAAAACCCACTTCTCCATGTCCGCATTCTCTAATTAAATATATTGGTCTTGAATAAATACTAAGAGCAAGCGATATAGAATGAGAACGTATGATATTCTGTGAAAGGAATAGCTACAAGTACATCATAATTTTTCGGTACAAATTTTAAACTTTAACCTATCAGTTGCGGAACACAAGGGCTGAGGGGGCCAGTTTTAGATCAACTAAGGGTATCTACTGTCAAAAGTAATGATTAATCTTCTAAAGATATAAAACTCACAAATATGTGTATTACCTCTTGTCATGAAACTATCTTCATACATAATGTTAAGAATTAAACACTTGAGATGTTTAAGGAGTTCAATATTGGCTATCAACTTAGGCTTTGTGGTTATTAGATAAGGGATAGCTATCACCAAGAATTATTTTATTTTATTTTATATGTATAATTATTAATACTATTAAGGAGTTAATATGTAGAGGAAAAAATCAACTAATATATAAGAACACTAAGACTTAATCCATATCACTTGCACAACATTTGAGTTTAAGTTTTATGTATACAGGGATATTGTAAAAATTTGTAACACGGTTATTCAATTAAAATTTTTTTTATTTTCATGACCTTTTAAGTTTTAAATAATGGAATGAGACTCAACTATATTTGTTGATATGATAATATAAGATGGGTGTTGGTATAAAATTTTTTGCACTATTAAGGCATTTAAATTAAGCCCTTAATCATCTTATGCCATTGATTGGTATTATGTACAACAACAACTAAGTCCTGTCTAACGGTTACATTTGATTGGTGTTAAGTAATGGGGAAAAAAATGTCTCACTTTATTTTCTTATTTGTTTTAAGAAAATAAAAAATGTCAAATAAATTATTAAACTTATAAAATGAGTATAGTGAGGAAAAATACGGGGTTACTAACACATACTCCATTAGATTATATATATATATATATATATATATATATATATATATATATATATATATGTATTCTTAACCATTGATATCGAATTTGAGTCATAGATGTGAAGTAACCAGTGGACCATATGATCGTTCTTTCAATTAGTTATCTCACTAAGCATCGGAAATACATGGTTCTCAATTACAAGCTTCAACTTGTAGCCATGATCGTTAATTATTATGTGTCCTTGCATCGCTTTGTCCTTTTCCAAGTTTCACCATAATCAACACACGTGCAAGAGTTGTCATAAACATTTTGTTCGATAGAGAAATGAAGAAAATATTATTGTGATGGATTGTTTGCTTGTGCATTCACTAAGATCTTCTTATCGCGTGGTTTCACTTCAACCCAATGCCCTTTCAGTTCCTTTAATTTCGCTTTGGCATGGTTATGAAAATTGATTGCATGCATGCATGGCCCATTAAATTATGTGGGATTTCGCCATATCTTTATGTGTGATAAAAATCTTTTAGCGGCTAGGAGTTATTGATCGATTTAGGAGGGAAAGGGAACTGGGAATGTGTGTGGAGAGTCCCAGAAAAGGAAAACTCTAAGCAATAATTAACGAACGACGAAAATAATGCAGGGATGATGAGGGGTTCCCATCTGGGGTCCAATATGATGTAAGCATGTCTTCACTTGATTTAAGCTCAACTCGAAACTTACTCTTGAACATCTGTCTTATTCTACGTAATATACAAAGAATGTATACATAAAAACACAAAGCCTATGTTTGAATTGGTAGTAAGTAATAGGGTGGAGTGGAATATAAGAGAGTACAGTGAAGTACCATAATTATTTCACTATATTGTTTAAATATTTTACTAATGAAATAGAATAGTGATAATTTTGTGAGTAAAAAACAGAAATAGAAGGGATTTCATCCAATTCCTATCAAAATGGAGGGGAATGAGAACAAGAAAGATGGTGGAATTAGATGAAATCAATTCCATCCTCCTCCATCTCATTCCTCTCCCCTCTATCCATTCCCATCAACCCAAACATTCCCATAGTAATAAACTTCATAATAAAGGACTAGCACATACAGCCATATTTTTTAAACTTGGACCCAATACTGACCGTACTACAAGAAATATATACCTTACACAACACTTAATTTAGGAACGCATGAAAAGTGTTGCCTATATTACTCACGGGCAATTTTTAAAAAAATTTATGATGCTTCTGGTATAGCAAATACTATTTTTTTTAAAGTTAAAACATCACTTTTTGAGGCTTTATATAAGGTGTGGTCAATTGTCTAAGATAATATTTTTTAACTATGACTACACATTTTAAGTTAAAGTATCACTTTCATAGAATTGTTATAGTAGGTGTGGTCAATTGTTTAAAATAATTTTTAAATAGAGAGGACAACGTTTTTCGATATCAAAGACAACACATCTAAAAGAAGTATTGTCATGTGTACAAAAAATAACACTTTTTATGTATTCTAAAAAATAATAAGTGTTGTTTTAGGTTAAAAATCTTATAGTTCCGGTTCAAACCGGACATTTATCAACTAGCCACCTGACCGTTTAAACCTGGTGGAAACCAAACAACGTGAAGGCGAACTAGTAACCAGCCAACAACAGTTGAACAGGCCCTAAACTGTGGAATTGATGAAATAATTAAAAATATCAACCACATGATTCAAACCCTCCATGGAAGGTACGGAAGCACTCCTAGCCACTTATATATATATATAATTAATATTTTAATATATTTATTTAATTAAATTTGATTCAAACTAGTTGAACTAATGACCTAGCAGATAATGAGTATAGGAAGTTCTACTCTTAAAATAGCAATAAATATTCATGTGTCATGTTGCTTTACATTTAACTTTAAGCTTGTCAAGAGATTTAGAGGTTTAGTAATCTTTGTCTCGACTAATAAAAGTGCATTACATATTTTACTATCTTTCATCATAGAAGTGTTGTTAAATTTGAAAAATATTGAAAATTTTCATTTTTTTCAAAAAATTTGAAATTTAGAGATTTAGTAGCCTTTGTCTTGATTAATCAAAGTGTATAATTTTTTTACTATTGTTCTTGAAATTTTTCATTTTTTTACTTTATTTTTTATTGATACTATGCATTAGTATGTTCAACATTTATTCAATACACAAAAAATTCAATATTCATTCCTATTGATTATAATTATCATGTATTCTTTTTATTAATATATATCTTTTTGAAGAAAATGATAATAATAAATAGTGAAAATATTTGTCTTGCGGATAGTGCAACCACGCACACTATTATTAAAAGTAAGATTTATTTACTCATCTGACAATGGAAGAAGCAAGTATTAATACTATTATTGGGAGTACCAATAGGATTGAAGGCTACAAAAGAGCTATTATTTTGTTCTCTAAAAGAACAAAGTTCAACATAAATGGTGTTTTATTTTCTATCAAGTCATAAAGAAACTTACTAAGTTTCAAAGATATTTGTAGAAATAGATATCATATTAAGAATGCAAATGAGAGAAGTAATGAGTACCTTTATATTATAACTTGTGATTCAAGGTAGAAAGTTGTATTAAAAAAATTACTTTCCTTTTCTTCCAGTCCTTTATTATACTAAAATTAGTGCAATTAAATCACATGCTATTGTAAACCAGAAGTTTACTAGCCCAAATGATTTTGCCATTTGGCATTGATCGGTTGGGACATCCAGAATAATAATGATACGAAGGATTATTAAAAGCTCACAAGGGCATTCATTGAAGAACGAGAAGATTCTTCAATCTAATGAGTTTTCATGTGTTGCATGTTCTCAGGGAAAATTAATTACACAAGCCTCAGCAAAGATTGGATTTAAATCCCTTGAATTTCTAAAATGAATTCAAGGTGATATATGTGCTCCAATTCATCCATCTTCTAGAACTTTTAGACATTTCATGGTCTTAATTTATGCATCCATGAAATGGTCACACGTGTGTTTATTATCATCTCATAACCTAGCATTTGCAAGATTACTTGCATAAATTATTCTATCACTATTTTCTAGTATTCCAGAGTATTTAGAGATTTGAAGTTGAGATTTCACATGATATGAATTTTATATAAAATGTGCAATGGCTAGAAATGCTTCTTTTGATATTATACATGAAAGAGCTATGATTTTAGAAATGCATGGGACCATAATTGCTCTATAAATGCTATATATATGATTAAATTCATGATTTTAGACTTGACTATAATAATGAAAATTAGTTATGTTAGATTAAAAGTAAATATGAAGTTTTATATATATTCATGAGACTAAAATGCTGAACTTAGAATTATAGAGCTCCCTTTTATGACTTTAGAATGATTCACATTAGGGAATTCCTAAAGGAAGAGCTATAATTTAATGGCAGTTCTCCATTAACCGTGGCATATCAAGGCCTGTAAGGGGTATTTATCCACACGTTAGATCAATCCACAAGGGACGCGGTTCATGATGAACCATTAAGATCTCAGCTAGCCACTCTTGTTCGCGAGAGACTGAGCACCACTCTAGTTTATGGATAATCTGTTCTCTTTCGTAATTCTTGAGATTGATGAAGATGATATCATTTATGTTTCTAGCAAATTTAGATTTTGTAATTATTATGTAAAGTAAATGGAAAAATGTTTTACAACTGTTGCATTATTATTATTTATGTAACTTCTTCTTGTCTCATGTATAGTTATGAGTGAGGATCCACTCACCGAGTTTATTATAAAACTCATCTCTCTTTCCCTTTTTTCTCGTAGATATAGATGTAGCGTTGGATTCTCCACCTCTTCCTCCTACAGGCATTAGCTTTCATGGTGAGCATCACTTTGCCGTGAAGTGTTTTGTTTTGGTATAGAGTGCTCCAGGAGTAGTGCGAATAGGGTCCCGGACCATGCATGAAATAGTTTTTGATTTATCATGATTCTTTTTGTATTTACATGATATAGCATTCATGGTTTATTTTGTTTATAGGGCAACTCAGCATATTTTGTATATGGCTATAGTTTTAGACTTAAATTATGGAAAAGAGCTAGTTATGATTATTAGGAATTGAATATGAAAACTGATTATGATTTGAAATGGATTTTACAAATAAAATATGCATATAATATGACTCATTGATCGCAAGGCTTACGTGGGTACGGGTTCCTTACGTGCCGATCATGATCCAAGTCGGGTCATGACACTATTTTCACTACCCCATGAAAGTGTCTATTGTCATCAGCATTGTGATGCGTAATCCTCGCGAAAGTAGAGACTATTAGCCTCGACTTTTTCAATATCATCGTCATCCTCGCGACCACAACCTCCAGCACACACTCAAAGCCACTATGGTGCAACCTCAATTTCCGCTAACCGCTCGACCCATGCTGAAGCTGCATAAGCTTCACCCGGCGATAGTCACCCATCTTCCTTCTTGACCACTGATGGCCGATGAGAGTGGAAGGCCTACAAGAAACAACAACAAGAAGGCAATCAGCGACAGGTAACCTCCGCGTGGCCTCCAATTACCTCTAATGCAATAGCAACCTCATGTTATCTCTAATGCGGTAGTGGTGGGCTTTTATTTTGGGCCATCATGTGTGGCGGCCAACACCATCTGAATAGAGTACGGTCTATATCCAAAACCCTAGATGCTCACCAAAATATCAAAGATGTGTTGTTCACCAAACAAATGAGCTACATAGAGTATGGTGGCTTTAAGGATGTGAGATTATATCAGATCCAATTTCTTTTCCATTTTTTTAAAGGGTTTCTTTATTTAATTTCCTCAAATTGAAGGATATTCACTTTTTTATTTTATAAATAAATTATTAGTAACTTTTTCAAAAAATAGAAATTAACAATGTTTAAAAAAATTCACTGCTAATGAAGCTTAATGACTTCATTAATACTTAACATGCCTTAAAAGCGAGACGTCTCATGTAGTGGCGCCTACACCTAGCAACCGCAGCATGGGCATTAACTAGCAACTCTAGGGTAGCAATTACCATTAATTAAAACAGTTGAGCTTTTAAGCCCCATTGTTTATTAAAAAAGAAAAGAATTAATTAATTAAAACTTGAAAGAAAACAACAAAATTAAAGATAGCAACAGCACTATCCAAAATAAGCTGTGTTCCCAAATATAGAGGAATCATATCATAGCATGCATGAGCCTGCACAGAACTTCTAGGTTTCCTTTTATGGAAGAACACACACAAAAGTGGAAAAAGAAAATTAAAAGAATTTTTTCAATATATATATATATGAGAAATGATTGAGAAGAAAACATCTCATGTTACTTAGACAGATTATTGAATATTGTTCATTGTGTTGTGTGTCCTTGTGTGTAGGCGTGTGAACAAGTGGGAATTAGGGACAGAACCGTATGCTTTTTCCCTTTACAAAATTTCTTCCATAACGATTGGTTTCCCTTTTTATGACGATTGTTTACTAGATAAGGCAAAGCAGTGGCCTTAGCTATTGCTAAAGTTTTCATAATCTTCATATGTGGCTATTTCCTATTGGTTCTCACAATGGTCTTACCACTTACAATATAAAATACAACAGTATGCCTAAGATCATTCAATTCCAATTCCATTTTTACAAAAGGGGGAAACACAAATTAAATGTGAATTATATTGTTAAATGTGATGATAATTTAATTTGCCACTCAGTGCCACTTTTGTCTCGCAGTGGTTGCTGCGCAAAATTATGTTTTTAGGAGCTTAATTTATTAATAAATGTTTTCTAGATCACCAGATTCTAAAAATATATAAAATTTGAAATTGGAATATAATAAATTTAATATATTAGAAATGTTATAATTTAGTTTTTATGCAATATTTGTATATATTTCTTTTATTGAATTCTTCGTAAATATTATTTTAAATGGATTGCTTTTGGTACATTGATTTTTACTATAAGTGCTGGTACTTACACAAAGTAATAAATTCAAAAAAGGAAAGAACTGGAATACTCTGTTTTCTTAAGCACCCGCGCGTAGATTGCAAAAGTACTGCACTCACCGTAAAATCATCTATTATATTGGCATGATCGAGTATAGCTTTATAAACCACATTTCTCTTGTATATGATTTGTATTTTTGTATATGAGGATAAATAACAACATTTTTTTCCATCTGCAACTGCGCGTGTTGAACTGTTGATAACTGTGTGCGTATATATTTTGAACTAGAAAACAAGGAAAACTCGATCTTGACGTAGAAGTAAATGCTTGGCTTGGGCTTCATCTTTGAAATTATATTCTTGTTTCATTTTAATTTTTAAAATTAAGAGATCTAAAGATACGCAAATATCAGTTCAGCCCCTGAAAGATGTTTTACATAAGTTTAGTCCTTGAAACACGTGACATCACTTTGATTTTTTGAAAAATGCATGTAACATAAACTAAGTTCATAAATTTATAGAAAATGAGATAAAAAAAAATGGCACATGTATATTTTAGGGAGTAAATTGATCTCATATGTATCCTTTACATGGTGTTTGGAAACCCTTGGAATTCAATTCCATCAAGAGGAATTGAATTGAATTAATTGTTTGAACAACTTAAGTGCAAGAATTGAAATCACATGAGAATTGAATTTCCACAAAACTCAGGAATTGAAATAGAGCAAAAGCGGTATGATTTGGTGAAGGAATTGACTTAAAAATTGAAATGACTAAATTACCCTCCCTCAAAACAAAACACCCTAATCCCCAATTAGATCCAGCACATTTTCGCACAAGCCTTCTCCTGTTGGAAGCTCCCACGCCGCTAGGTGCTCCACCACCGCCTCCTCCTCCGTTTGCCCTCTGCTCGGTTGCGATGACGCCGGCTAGGCAACCACCCCAAGGTTTTTTTTTCTCTCCCTCTTTCTATTTGCTCTATTTTCGTTTCTGAAAATAACAAGATTTCCTGGTGCCATTGTCCTGTGCGCAGCTGTGTGTTGTGCACGCGTTCTGAAGTACTTGTGTAATATAATATTGTTGGCATGACATATTCACGAAGCCTCATAATGAAACAAAGAGGTCAGTGCCTGGCCATACAGGAGATCATCCTGGGAAACCAAAATCCTGGTGCCATACATATACAATTCAACTTATCTGAATAGAAGTTATATTCCAACTTTTGTTTTCAATCAAGAAACAAATATCCAACTGGGTGATTACCTTGAAAGGGGTTTTATTTTATTTTTCTTCTTGAGGTTGGAGGAGAGTTAATCCATTATTTGTTTGATCTTTTGCGTCAAATATCAAGTTCAGATATGATTTGTTAAAATATAATGTTTTATTAATGATGCATATTAAAATATAATGTTTTATTAATGAAGGGTAAAATAGTCAAGATATATAATTCATTTCATTTCAGACACATTCCAATCAAAGGAATTGAATTCAATTCCATAACTTAAAAGATTTATTCCAAACATAGGAATTCAATTCAAATCCAAATGAAATTCAATTCTTAATGGAATTCAATTCAATTCTATTGTCTAAGGACTTTCCAAACGACCTGTTAAGGACTAAATTGTTATATAAAAATCTTCAGAGACTAAACTAATATCATTAGGATTTTTCAAGGATTAACTGATGTAGAAAATCAAGAAATCCAGGGTTATGAGGGAGAAAAGTGAAATTACCCACTATATGTTTTTGTGAGCAAATTTATGGGATTATAGGGGTAAAAGTGGAACTCAACAAGAAGCCAAATCAAGTTCAAAGTTAGGCAATTGTCCAGGCTGGAAAAGCTGAGTGTCCAGGCTGGAAAAAGCAAAACAAGTTCTGAGTGTCCAAACTTAACTTGGATAGCGGGAATCTGGTTCTACGTGTAGCTGAACTCGGATTGTTGGTGCCTGAGCCAAAATGACGCATGTTTGTTCCTGATCTCGATTCTTGAGTGAACCACCTTATTATACATGATGTAGGGTGATGGTGGTAGGCGATAGGAGTATGGGGTGGTGGGAATTGATGGTCAGGCCAGATATGGTTAAGAAGAGAGGAGAGCAAGGGTGGTGGAAGAGGTGAGGATGGAGAAAACATGAGTGGACTTCACTTTTCAGTTGTATAGGTGTTCCACCAAGATGAAGTGTGTGGCACACCATAGTCTAGGGTGTACGATGGACAAAACCCCCAATTTTAGCACACCCATTATTGCAAAGTCCTAATTTTATGTTACGAAATAAATTATCTCATGCTTCCAAGCTTTAATCGCCCAATTTCCAAACCTATGTACACAGCAATAACACCTCTCCATTGACTTAGTATCAAAATGGAGTTGCCATTATAGCACTCCAAATATTCACTTGAGGAGTCATCACTCTAGCTTCAATCCTTTAAGGATCAACACGCAAGCATTAAAAATGGAATCATATCCCAATAGCCAAAGCAATTGAAGCATCAAGATATCCATATTTCTAAGTCATTTAGTCGCACCACTTAAGCTCTTTTGCATTGCCATCGAAGCCATCAAAGTAATAGTGCATTACATATGTGCAAAACGTTAAAATTTCAGCATGATGTTTAGGATAATACCTACCACACAAACACACACATACACACCCCCCCACACCCACTAAGAAAACACACCTACACACACATACCCACCTAACCTCACATCTAATCCTCACGATGTATCACTCAATCATTTCCTTCCTCACTCTTGTTCATCATAGGAAGTCATTCGCAATTCTCACACCAAATGTATCTCCCCATCATTTCGTCTCTGTGGCCATATGATGGAATACACTAATATCCACCCATTGTCTAATTAACCCATGGCTTTTCGGTGCGTCTTTTTCCAATTTTCTACTTTCATGTTGCGGGCTTTGCATCTCCCTTCTCAGCATCATACAAATCCTTTATAGAAAAGTATATCCTCCATTTTTGGCTTCCAGATGGAGTAATTTGCTATTGTCAACTTGATCATGGTACCCATATTCTCCCCCATTTAATTTACACAGCACAATCCTGAGCTCAACTTGAGCTCTAATACCACTTGTTGGGCTAAGGGACTAATTCATAGTGTAATTAAATGATGTCAATGCGTGGCAATGAGCATAAAAATAAATCTAATAGAATTAAATCTACCAATCAGCGCGCGTGAAAATAAATATTATGGTGAATAGTAATTTTCCTGTGGATCCACTTGTCACTATTCACTGGAGTGGGACTCACGCACTTTTCACGAGTTGAAAAAATCTCCTTCAAGGAACTCTTCACTATTCACACCACCAAAATAGATCAAGAAATCACACACCGAATTTTTAACGTGGAAACCCTCAAATATCGAAGGAAAAACCACGGGACAAGCTACGAAAAATATTCCACTATATTTAGGATAATTACAAAATCCTTTCGTGTCTTAATCCAAGAGGTAAATATAGTGTTTCCCGATGAGAACCCTTCTATTCAAATACTACAATTTTGTAGTATTAGGGAGTAATAAAGATGATATGCAAAAAATATTCCAGGTGTATTTACCAATACCCTACACTCTGGGATTTACTCACACTCTCTCTTTTTCCTCTCACTCTTAGAAAATAACATTTTTTTTATGTATTTTCTCTCTACTTGGAACTCTTGCACCGCTTCTCTGCTTCTTCAGCTTCATCCTCGCCTCTATTTATAGAGGACGTTTCACACATGCATAGTAATTTGTTACCTGTTCATGTATTGAAAAAATCACCTTTGGTATCGAACTCTTCATGCATGAACATTTTTTCACTGTTCACGTGTAAGCCATCTCCTCTTCCCCTTTTGTTTCAAAATTTCAATAGTGGTGGGACCGATCGATGGACCCACTTTCCACCCACATTCATATCTCGTCCCTTCCATACTCCACCACCTTAACTCATATGTGACCTTCATCATCCCAATATTTATCCCAAATCCTCCATATTCTCGCTTCCGAAATAGATGTCATCTTCTCTTAAATGCCTAATATTTCTAAACCGCCATATCGTCCAAACAATCACAAAAAATTTCCCCTCCAATCCTTCTTTGGATGACTTCTTACTAGGATCTGCATCCATGACTCAAAGAACACTTTTGATTTAGCTTGAGCGACCCACCTCACAATTTATTCTCTTAACCAATTACACCATAAAGTCCATGCAAAATTACAATTGAAAAATAAATGGGAACAACTCTCTTCCATTTTGCTATAAACTCATAGGAGGTCTAATCTTGCTTGCTATATAACCCCAAACCCATGTAATCAGAATTTGGTCGATCCTCTCAATGACAACAAACCAAGCAAGGATTTCTACTTCCATGAAACCACACCTTTCCATTTTGCTTTAGAGAAATATATTAACTCCAATCATTGACTCCATGTATGCCCTAATTTCCTTCAAAACAATTTGACAGTGAATCTACCATCTTTCTCAAACCGCCATATCAATCTATCTTGAGACGTACTATTAAGCTTAATTGTTGCAAGAATAGTGTGCACCTCTTGTATTAAATGGAGTTCTCAGACAATCTCCTACGCCACTAGAAATTTCATATCCACTGTGCCCCATCCCAAAAACCACATTCATTCACCACTTCTGTGTGGAGACCAAGTAGTAAAGTCTGGGAAATAAGTCCTTTTGCCTTCCCCTCTCCAACCCTTGGTTGGTCAAAAAACGAGTGTCCTTTCCATCTCGGAGTTCCATATGCATTCTATCTACTAGTTCCTAAAAACCTTCTATCTTCCACCTCCAAATTACAAATATTTATGAACCAAAATAAATCTTTACTCTTTGAGGTTGCTTGAGTTTCATTGCATTTATATACAAACTTGACGTATTTGAATACTTTAAAATGGGAGTGACTGTAAAATTAAAAAAATGAGAGAATAATTATGTTTAGATTAATAATTATTTTCACTAAATAATTTAATGGTAGTCAACTCTTTATTTTTATACTTTATCACTATTTTCACTTTAATTTAGAGAATCAAAATTCGTATTTGACAGTGTTGTCTGTATTCGTTGTAAGCTCCGAGAATATTACAGGAGCCAAATAAAAAATGTGTTATTTTATTTTAAGCAAGCTGTAAATTAGTGTAAAGAAGGAATAAAAGGGGCTGACCGCACACTGAGCAGAAGATCTTTACCAAGGTCTAATTAAAATGCCGTAATTGTGAGATTCCTATGGGCAAAATTCTTATTCTTTTCATTTTTGTGGGGTAGTTTCCTTAAAGCCATTGTCAACGATCCCAACCTAAAACTATTTTTTTTAACCCAAATAATGCACTCTTACGCAATCTTCACTTGTCTCTTAAGATCAAATAATTAATTCTTCAGCTTTTTATTTTTAATTGTTTTATTTTTTGGTTAATGCGAAGGAGCCAATAAATTGACAGGGTAGTGTCTACTGACTAGATAGCTAAACTACAAAAAGAATATTGAAGAAAACGGCTAATATAATAGTATGAGCAATTTTTTAAAAAATTAAGTTATAGAATATAGACACATAAATAAATAATTTTATAATTTAATGCATCTCTTTTGATTATAGAAGCTCTGATAACATATGAATTATCTATTCTAAAAATTTAAAAAATCAAGTAATATAAATAAATAATTTTATACCCTAATATACAAACATAAAAAAGATGACCAAATGAATGTTTACTTCAATAATTTATGTGCTTCATGCATGCAACAAATTGATATATGCGATGACAAGGGCCACGCACTAATGTTTACTACAACATTTTGCTACATGAATTGTTAACCAAATTAAAAGGTCAAACACTATACTATCTCTAACCTTTATATGTTAAATTAATAAGTGAAAAAGAGCTAAAAAAAATAATAAGTGAAAAAGTTTCAAATAGTCAATTAAGCTTTATTTCCAGCTTAGGTCCACTAATGATGCATGCTAATCCAATACCATGCCTGTGAAACTTAATAAACTAGCTCGTGGGTTGACGGAATCCTTAAAATAATAACCAAATTATTACCAATGTTGTTAATTATTCTTATATATATTATATGCGGCTGCTACTTAATCAGATCAACCAATTAGTGCCACAAACTTCCATAAGCTTTTTGGAATAACAAACTGAAATATGCTTGTAATATAATATTGCGTACTAGCTATAGTCATGCAAAATGAGAGCTTGCTATTCAATTAATAATTATAATTCGACAATAAGTATATGATAATTTACGCGTACCTATATAATATTATAGGAAAGAACTTAAGAAAAAAAAATAAAGGTAAAATTCGGATTCCACGAATGTAATTAAACTTTTATAAACTGATGAGTCAACTCCGAATCGATGCATTGCTTACAATTCATTATTTAATGGAATTCTAACGTACGTAAATGCCAAAGCTTCCATTATCACATTTGTGTTTAATTATGTTTTTAATTTGTTAGGAAATACGAATTAATAAGTTGTGAAAATTAAGAGTAATAGGATGACACACAATAATTTCTTGTGATATAATTATCCACAAAGAAATATAAATTCCAATAAGAACTTCTGCTATATAAAATAGTAGGCACAAAAAGAGCTTTACAATAACACACAGTGTGAGATATACGCTAAAAACAATTGCACTATATTTTCTAAAAAATAATAACAACAAACTCCTCACTATTTTTGTCACTCACAATAACTCTCTTCTATATAAAGAAATTTTTGTTTCTCACTCTCTCTCTGCTTTTATTAACAAAACATTTTGTATTTATAATAAAAAATCATCATTCCCCTGTTTTTCTCTCTCATTTCTATAATTTTAGGGATCCTTATTTGAAATAAAACTAAGCCATGAAAAATAGCAGAAGTTTTTTACATGTTGAAGGACTCAACATTTGTCAATTCTTCCCCTCTTGACTACATGGAGGATTCTCCATTCCTCTACTAATCAATAGTTTTCAAAGTTTTATCTTGGTATAACCTTTGTCAAAATATCTTATCCATTCTCATCTATGGATCCTCTCAGCTGTAATTGCTTCATCTCCAACACATCTCTGATCCAATGGTACCTAACATCAATATGTTCAGATCTAGAGTGAAAGGAGGAATTCTTACCAAGATGAATAGGCTTTACTATCAGGAACAGCTGATAGTTTTCTTATTGGAAACCAAGTTCATTCAAGAATGTCTTCATCCATAACAACTCTTTACATGCTTCTATTAGCAATAAACTCTGCTTTGGTAGTGGAAAGAGCAACACATTTTTGCAACTTTGACTACCACAACACAGCTCCCTTGCAAATATAATTAGATATCCTAATGTAGACTTTCTCAAGTCAATATCACCAGCCATATTGCATTTGTGTATCCAATTAACACTGGATTGGCATTTCCAAAACTTAGACACATTTTGGTAGTGCTATGAAAATACCATTTCCTCAAGCCCAATGTTCCTTTCTTGGATTTGAAAGAAACTGACTCACCACTCCAACTGAGTGCGCTATCAGGCCGTGTACATACCATGGCATACATCAAGCTTCCAAGTGCTGAAGCATATGGTACTTTGTCCATTTCTTCCTTTTCTTCATTTGTGAAAGGCTTTGTTTGAACTCAACCTAAAGTGATTGGCAAAAGGACAACTAATACCTTTAGCCTTTTTCATGTCAAATCTCTACAACACTTTGTCAATGTACTTCTCTTGGGACAACCATATCTTCTTTGCGCTCGTGTCTTTGAGTATACTCATACCAAGGATCTACTTTGCTATTCCCAAGTCTTTCATGGCAAAAGACTTGCTTAGCTGCTTCTTTAGGTCATTAATTAATCCTAGATACATTCTTAACAACAATTAATATGTTATCAACATAAAGCAAGAAAATAATAAAATCATCATCAAAGAATTTCTGCACAAAAACACAATGATCTAAAGTAGTATTTTTGTAGCCTTACTCCCCATAGTAGATTCAAACTTATACCATTGTCGAGGTGCCTGTTTTAAGCCATGCAAACTTTTCCTTAGCTTATAGACATGTTCTTCTTTTCCTTTATCTTCGAAATCTTCTGCTGCTTCATGTAAATTTCTTCTTCTAAATCACCATAAAGAAAGGTAGTCTTCACATCCATTTGCTCAACTTCTAATTCAAGACTAGCTGCAGTCCCAAAACTGTATGAATGGGTGTCATCTTCACAATTGGTGAAAAAATTTCATCAAAATCAATACCTTTTCCTTGATTGTATCCCTTAACAACCAGTCTAGCTTTGAATCTCTATGGAGACTGTTCTTCATGCTTGATCCTGAACACCCACCTATTTTTCAAAGCTCTCTTTCGTATCTTTTGGTAACTTTACCAACCAAAAGTCTTATTCTCATGCAAGGACTTCATCTCATCTTTCATGGCCTTGATCCATTTTTCTTGTGATCATCATCCATTGCTTCTTCAAAGCTTTCAAGTTCTCCATCACCAGTTAATAATACATACTAGCTACTAAGATATCTAGTAGAAGGTTGTCTACTTCTATTAGATCTCCTCAGTGCTATTGGAGAAGTTGCAATCGTTGGTGATTGAACTTAAACATCACCAGCATATGGTTCAACTTCAACATGAGCATCATCCCCCTCATGTTGATCTTCATGAATTTCATCTTCAACTTGTCTTGGTGTTAACATCGAAGGAATTAATAACTCTAAGTCAATAGAGCTATCATTGGATTTAGGAGCATTTTCTGGACCTCACCAATATCATTGATGGTATATATGTTCTTCGACAAATACAGCCTCACGATTCCTTACTAGTTTCTTCTCAATGGGATCATAAAATCTGTAGCCTAATTGATCTTGGCCAAGCCTATGAATATACATTGTCTTGTCTTGATATCAAGTTTTGATCTTAGCTTTCATCCTTAGGTACAAGCACAAAGGCTTTACACCTAAACACCCTAAAATGATGGTAGGAAATATTGTTATCTTCTCTGGAGCTTCATATCAGAGGAACACAAGGTGAAAGATTTAAAACATGCATTGCTATTAGTAAAGCTTCACCCAGAAAATCTTAGGCAACTTTGAATGTGGGAGTAAACATCTAACTCTTTCCATCAAAGTCCTATTCATCCTTTTAGCTAATCCATTTAGTTGTGGTGTTTTTGGAGGTGTCATTTGATGTCGAATACCATGCTCTTTAAAATCAACATCAAATGGGCCAATGTACTCTCCACTATTGTCTATCCGAATGCACTTGAGTTTTTCCAGTTTCTCTCAACCAAGGTATGAAATTGCTTAAAAACATCTAGCACTTGATCTTTAGATTTTGGAATGTACACCCATGTTTTACTAGAATGATCATCAAAGAAGGTCACAAAATATTGACCTCCACTAAGTGACCTTTTCAATGGCCCATGTAGATCTGAGTGTATCAAATCCAATACACTATTCTTTCTGGAAGGAAGGAAACTCTTGAAGGTGACTCTGTTTTGTTTGGCAACACACCTTTTCAATGCAACTAGCTTAGTTTAGGTAATACCTTCTGTTCCATTAATTTTGTCATCCATTTTCACCAATATTGCCAAGTCTATTGTGCCATAATTCAACTGAATTATCCTTCTCCACTGCATTTCCTCTATCAATGGAAATCTTTGCATGCATCACATAAAGCGTGGAATACTTCAAACCTCATGCCACTACCATAGAGCCTTTAGTAAGTTTCCATTTTCCATTCTTCAAGGTGCTACACAAACCTTCATCATCAAGTCTACTCATGGAGATCAAATTCAGGTGTGTTTGTAACATGCCTGACATCTCTTAATGCCAACCTTATGCCATTTTCCATGATCAAACAAACATTTCCTTTACCAATTACTTTAGAGAACATGTTATTTCCCATTTTAACAACGCCAAAATTTCCTGGTGTATAATAAGATGAGAAAAATTCTCTTCAGCACTTAGCATGGATGGTTGTACCATTATTAATCACCCAACTAGTTTCGTTGGTTATGAGATTGATAAAATCATCATCATATATGATGTTGAACTTATCAATAACATTTGATAGATCATCACCATTCATGTCTTCTTTTCTTACTTCGTTACCTTTGTTCTTTTCTCAATCCTTCTTGAAAGCTCGCAGAACATCTTGATGTGTCCTTTATTTTTGCTATAATGGCACACTACATTTGCATACTTGCTTGATCTTCCTCTACTCTTATCTCTAGGCTTTGAACCCCTTGATTGGCTTCTTCCTCTAAAATCGACAACCATAATTTCTGTTTGGGGTGAAGAGGATGACCTTTGTGATCTCTCTCATCTCTTCATTAAAAACACCACTCTTGACATTCTCCATATTCATTACACCATTTGGTGCAATATTTGTGAGTCAAATCTTCAAAGTCTCCCAAGACTCTATTAAGGAAGCAAGCACCATAAGAGCAAACACCTCATCGTCAAAATTTATACCCATTCCTAACAACGTCCATGATCCCTTGCACTTCATTCAAGTGATCAGCTAGAAGTACCTTCTCGATATTTTACCTTCATTAATTTTGTTGAATAGAACAACTTGTTATTCCCCATTTTTTAAGCATATAACTCCTTGAGTTTTTGCCACTATGTATACTCTCTCACACATTAATTTTGTCATGCTCGAATAGAACAACTTGTTGCAACTTTGTGACCCTTCATCTTGTTTCTCCATATGCCATAAGTTAATCATCCTTGAAACTTGACTCTGATACCACTTGTTAGTGTGATATGTGATATAATTGTCCTATAAACTCTTCTACTATATGAAATAGTACAATAACAACCAAAAACAATTTATATTTCGACAAACTCCTGTCATAACTCTCTTCTATGTAAAGAAACTTTTGTTTCTCAGAAAAACATTTTGTATTTATAGTAAAAAATTATCTAACTATAACATATCCTTCTGCTCGATGAAAAATAATAGCTCGACTCACTTGTCATAATTCAGTGTTCAACAATTGTGATGTATCAGAGTCCCCATTTCAATATTTTGATAGATTTATAAGTCATTTAAACTAATGAGTTAGTTGACTTGCATGTTAAAAGCTAAAACTTGATTTTTGTTGGTTAATTATTAAATAGGATAAACACAACCTCCTAAAATGATATAATCCCAGTTATCAAAGCATGAAAGGGGTAAATGGAAAAAAAAAATTCAAAGCAAGATTTGTAACCAAGTTTTGTACTTAATTGACATATTCACTTCTCGTAGATTTGTCATTTGGTTTAGCTTCTAAACACGGTAAATGTAACTTTGTGACAAACAAGAGATCCTTCATCTTATTTCTCCGTATGTGGTAGTTTATGCCATTCAAGTTAATCATCTTGTTTGTCTTCACATCCATTCTCATAGCTAGTGGCTCTGATACCACTTGTTAGGAAATACGTCTTAATAAATAGCGGAAATTAAAAGCAATAGAATAACATACAATAATTTCTTGTGATATAATTGTCAACAAAGAAATATAAACTCCAATAAGAACTTCTACTATATAAAATAGTAGGTAAAAAGAGAGTTTTACAATAACACACAGTGTGAGATATACGTGAAAAACGTAACACTGTATTTGAAAAATAATAACAATAAACTCCTCATTATTTTTGTCACTGACAATAACTCTCTTCTATGTAAAGAAACTTTTGTTTCTCACTCTCTCTGCTTTTCATTGACAAAACATTTTATATTTATAATAAAAAATTATCTAACTATAACATATCCTTTTCCCTATTTTTCTCTCGTTAATTTCTATAATTTTAATGTTCCTTATTTAAAATAAAACTGAGCCATGAAAAATAACGAAGAAATTTTCTTCATGTTGAGGGACCCAACACTTGTCACAATTCATAGTGTTCAACAATTGTTTTCAGAAGCGTATAAAAAGACAGAGTCTCTTGGTTCCAATTTCAATATTTTGATAGATTTATAAGTCATTTAAACTGATGAGTTAGTTGACTTGCACGTTAAAAGCTAAAACAATTTTTTTTTGGTTGGTTAATTATTAGATATATAGGATGAACACAACCTCCTAAAATGATATAATCCCACAGTTATCAAAGCATGAAAGGGGTAAATGGAAAAATTCAAAGCAAGATTTGTAACCAAGTTTTGTACGTAACTGATCTATTCACTCCATTTCATTTCATCTGTCATTAAACAAACATTAAAAGAAAAAAAAGGGTTCATATATATACAGATCCATTGTTCTTTTTAAATCTATAAAATTTAAAAATATATATTGATCCATAAAATTTAAAAATATATATTGATAAGAAAATATATTAATTATATATCACTGTACGTACTCAAAATCAAAAGATATTTGTTAGCCGCATGTTGAGTATTTGTAATCTCATTGTCATTTCTGCAATACAATATAATGGAAGGTAAACTTAACTGACCTTTTTATCTTAGATAGAAAACTATTCGTACGTTTTTACATAATGACAAACTTTTGAAAGAAATATATACGACACTTTATCATTCAGCGGGCACATTATTGCGCAAATTACCTACAATTATTATTTGAATTGCACGAAAATGACAAATTTACTTCATGCATTATGAGCCAAATGTTTCAATATATGTCATTTTCTTCTCCAAAATAATGAATTTTCAGCATGCACAATTGATTAACGACAGTGGGAAAGCTCGACGAAGCAACCAACCGTTGAGTATTTGAATTGTACTTTTTCTTAAATAATATTCCAAACGCCAGCAAATAAATTCTTCCATGAAGTGTCGCGTCACTTTCTAGTTATGTTTATTTAAACGTACGTGTATCCATCAATTCCTTAAGAATGAAATTATTTAAATACCTACAAAATTGATATTTATTGAGAAATTTACTTTAAAATTATTAAATGTGACAGTAAATTTCACACATTTCATCCATTACATCACATTCAATAATTCTAAAGTAGGTATCTCAATAAATATATACTTTTTATGTGTTTGAATATCATTTTTGATTTCTTAATTCTCTGTTTATCCTTACTAAAAGAAGTTTGGAAATGAATCTTTACCCACCATGCACCGGCCACCATCATCACTTATTTCCCCGTGAGTTTTTTTTTATTATTTAAATAAAAACAAAAAAAAATTATATGGTGTAAAGATTACGAATCTTCACTCGCTAGTTAATCTGACACGCTTTGGTTAGCACTAGATTCTCGAAGTCTTTTAAAATTACTCGCCAAACGCAAATCTCTTTCGCAATACATCAGATTGTTAAATGAAGGTGATAGCATTTTTCATGATCTTTAAGAGAGTTGCAGTCTTGGTTCCAGTTCAATGGTAGTTCAATATACTATAAATTCACTAAACCTTGTATTACATACAATGTCATTTCCTGTAACTAAAAATAGAATACAAATAAATCATTTCAAATAAATGAATCGAAAGAAAAACTGAAGTTCATTTCCAATAAATGAGTCGCAAGAAAAGAATGCAACTCAAACAATATTTATGACTTATATCTGAGCTACATATATTAATTATCGTTATTTAACTAATAATGACTAACTATAATGATAAATAAGGGATTAATTTTGAAATATTGTCACTGTTATTTAATTATATGTTTCAATTTGTATAACTTTTGATAAGGTAGTGGATGATTAAATCAATTATTTTTACTAATATAACAATATATTATTAAATGTCTATATATTTATTTTTATCACTGAGAGTGTATTCAAATTAAATTTTATTAAGTAATTTTTTGTTTCGTTTTATGGGTTGAATAAATTTCAGATATTGGTGAGACAAAAATAATCACAAGGTCATTCATACCAGAGCTCAATTAGAGAATAATAAACTATCGATGCAGTGTTGTAAAATATGATTAAATTAAATGTAAATGGATTTGTATGATAATTCCAATATTCGATGCTATGCTATATGTTACAATATCTCCTACCCTTTTCAAATACTTGCTTCAAAGTATTTTTTAAAAAAATTATATGATATATTCTTTTTATATTGTGCGTTTAATAAGGTTGATCCACCATGTAATTTCAACACTGAGTTTTTTTTTTCTTTTAAAAGATCATGAAAAATTCTTGCAGGTTTCAGGTTTGGCCTATTTAAATTGTCTATGAAATCAATCTCCGTTTGATTATAAAAGCATTACATTATGCAGTCTTCTCAAAAGAATTATCTTCCCAGAATTTGAACTTTCCTTCTCTTCTTAAAAGATTAAGATTGCTTACCACCACAACCAACCAAACCCTTCGTGATTATTAAGCTTGTTTAATTTTTGAATTGACATTTTTTATTTTATACAAGTTTATATTTGAAATGATTCTGGAGGAATTTACTGTTGAAAATGTTTTGATAGTGGAAAATAAATTGTGCGCAAATTTTCTGTGTGGCCACCACTTAATTATTATAGAACTAATCACACTTCGATGTTTTCTTATCAAACTCGAATGCAAACAAGTACTCATATAAAATTTTGTGCAAATTAAAATACTACACTTCAATTCTCAAATAATTATTGACTTTTAAAATTTACTTTTCCACAAATAATTACATATAAAAATTTTAGATAATATTAATATTTTAATTATACTCTTACGAAATAAATAGAGAGTAGTGGAAGAAAAAAAAAACTAGCAGTTCAAGAGACTAAGTAGAAACAACATAAGGACAATTTTATAAAATACACGAAATTTTTTTTAATATTTTGCTATGTAATGGACTAGTTAAGGATTTTAAAGTGATAACTTCTTATTAAAAATGTGAGATTTTTTACGTTTTAAGGTGTAGAGTTCAGCATGAAATTTATAAATTTATTTTTATTGGAAATCTTAACCACCGCCTTTAAGATAATGATTACATAAGCCTATTTTTTTTTAACATTGAGACTTTTTCAATCATTTTTTAATTTGTGTACATTTAAAATCAAACATTTATTTGAGAACGGAAAAATAGTAAGATACACATGTTGGGTTGAAGCCTTGAAGCCTAATTATATGCCATATAGGCATGTATTCTTATTACAAAAAATGTTGATGTTAAAAATATGTATCCACTTGCCTATAAAAATAACATGTATCCACTTGTGATTAGTTAGGGGTGTAAGTGGATCAACCCAATTCAATAAACCTGACCAACCCGAATCGAACTAATTAAACCAATTTGGGTTATTAGGTCATCAGATTACATTGGATAAAAATCAATTAAAATTAACAATAATCAGTTTGGGTATCGGATTTCATAAATTTCAACTACATAACCCGACCTGATTATATATTATATATAATACTTTGTTATTTTTTCTATATATAATGTATTTAGTAAATAAATATCCTTTAGTTATATCTATTGATATTATTAACCTATATATATAATTAGAAATTTAAAGTTTGTGATTTAAAAATTGTGATTTTTATCATTTTAATTGAATAAAATATGAAATAACAATAACCGGTAACTTGATTTCCTAACCAAACCAACTTGATATTAATCGATTCGATTCAATTCAAATTTGGTAAAAAAAATCTTTGAATCCAAACCAAACCAATCAAAATTGATCGGTTTAGATTAATTTTTCCTCCAAACCCAAATAAATCTAAGCTGATTACACCCAGTACCATTAATGAGAGCCTTAGGACATGCTTAGTTTGAATTTTCAATTTTCAATTTTTCAGTTTTTAGAATTTTATGAAGGAAATGATGAAACTGAAAAGTGGAATTTGTAAGGTTGTCGTTTGAGTTTCTAGTCTTTAGTTTTTATTTTTAATTTTTTAGGATTTTATAAAGGAAATACTTAAAACTGGAATGAAAATTAAAAACTAGAATTTATAGTTTTAGAATTTTCAATATTTCTTTCACAAAATCTAAAACTGAAACTGAAAATGGAAATTGAAAATTGGAAACTCAAACCAAACATGCCTGTAGTTTTTTTAGAATTTTCAATATTTCCTTTACAAAATCTAAAAAATTAAAAAATTAAAAATAAAAATGAAAACCAAAAGCTCAAACCAAACATGCCCTTAATTACGACTAATTCATCTCTCTGAGCTCTTGATCATTTTCACACCCCCAAATGAGCGGAATGTGGTTCTTTCTTTACTTTTTTATCTAGATGACTTTAAGATGTGAAAAGCTTAACTCCACCAAATGTGCTTAGGCCTTGCCCGTCCGAATTTGGCATCCAACTATCCCTATTTATCAATATTTTTTGGATCACCCTTCCATTTTTGGGTGAGGAGGGACTTAGTCACTTAAACTTAGGCCGTCATAATCACTAGGGTGCAATGGTAAATGCGTTCATCTGGCATCCTATCCATTATTCACTATTGAAATGGTATGATGAGTTTTTTAATTTGTTTTAATTAAGTATTGAATTTATCTACGTAATGTCTTGAGGGAATTGGTTAAGGAAAAAAAAATCTTGAGAAGATAAGTTTTATACTTTCAATGTATAAGACTCACCTTGAAGTTTAAAAACCTATCTTTTGGGTTTCCTTGACCAGTTAAGGGACTGTTTAGAAAACCCTTTAATAATTTCTAATAAATTTTAATGATAGTGATGAATGAGTCAATATAGTATTCAAATAAAATGAGTTCTAATTTATATATATCTTGTGATTTTAGGGAATTCCATTAGAGAGGAACCGTATTATTTACTATTCAAGATATTGGGAGCTTAGACTTTCATGCTTAACTTTTTATTTATAAAAAAAATTATCATGAGAGAGAGAGAGAGAGTGAGTTGAACCCATCCAATTATATATAACCAAAAAAATCCCATCCATTAATCCATATTGCACAAGAAGGTACAAGCTAAAATTGCATCCGGGAATAATAATAACTTTTTCTTATAAATAAATAGTTAAATGTTCATAAAGTTTCTGATCTAATTAACCTTGACACAAAATTCATGAACCATTACATGATCATGTAGTTCATTAATTCCTCGGTAACTAGTGTGGTGCTTGCCAGTTGCCAAGTAAATATCTTCGAGTGGCATCTGCCTTGGCATTTGGCAAATCGACCATTTTGTTAAAAATTGAAAAAGAAATAGAGAGGGCAAAAAAAAAAAAAAAAGCATTAGCCTATAGCGTTGAATGTAGTAGATAAGCTTTGCAGGTTAGTGGCATCGCTTTATAGTTTGTAGGCAGACAAAGCGCATCTGCTTACCCTCTCTTTGCGTTCCTCAGTTCGTGGCAAAGCATACCCAGTTGGCCTTCAATTAGTCCTTGTTATTCATTAATACTTAATAATTAATTTTATTTGTGCTAGTAGGTATTTTCCTAAGGTATTATTCTATATATACCATGCTTTGAATTGATCAACATCATCACCTTTTCGTGTCCATTGAGTGGAGGTGTATATTGGCCTTATATATTTGTATAAGAAAAGTTCTTGCATGATAAAGTTTTTCTTTAGCAAAAAATTTAGGTTGGGAAGACTCGTCCTAATCTAGGATATATTACTGCACATTTTCGGGCTACTGAATATTTATAAAATCACTTATAGATCACTCACCAAAGAGAAATATGTGAATCAAATTCAAGTCATGACAATCATGAGTGGAAGATCAACCAAATAAGTTAATCCCCATTGACTGCATGATACAAGTTTAGCACTTCATTTTTATATATACTTACAATAAAAGTCTATATCATTAATTTTATTTAAGATATACTCATTTATTTATTATAAATCCTAATAACTTTATAGTGAGTGTAATTAAGAATAATATATTAGACTTGTGGTTGTAGTCACCAAGTATTTTTCTTCGTTGGAAATAAAATAACATCCTAATATATTTTGAATTAACGTAGATTGATTTAGATACATCTGATATACATTTAGACTGATTTAGTTTGATATTAGAATGATTTTATCATTATGTATTAACCTTATTTCTGGCTTATAGTATCATATAACACAACACATCAATAATATGAATAAATATTATGAGTTTTTCCCCATTTTCCAACAGTATAAAATATAAACCACATGAAGTTACCACACGCACAAATGCAAACTATACGGTAGTTAGGGCTGTGAGGCTTAATTGTTGTATCCAAAAGAGGTCCCCCAGAGCCAAAAATAATAATAATAATAATAAGAAGAGGTCCCCAAAACCAAGACGTGACGCGCGTTCATTTTTTTCCACACACATACATTATTCCTTGTGATTAAACTATCCAAATATTTTGTACCAAAAAATAAAAATAAAAGCCATTGTAATTTCAAATTTTATTAATATACGTAAGAGGGTCCACTGAACACGGTTCTTCAAAGCTTTTGGCCCCCTACAAATACCCTCATTCCCTCCTTGAGCATCAAACCACAGCCATTCCTCCACACTCATCTGCATATTTACCTTACATATTTACACACCACAACTTCATAGCCATAACCATCATCACCACCCTCTCTCACTCACTCACTCACTCACTCCTTTGCAACTAGCACTCCCAGTGGTCTCTCAGTAGAGACCTCTGTTGGATGCTGTTGAGTTGTCTCAGGTAAATTGAATTCAATTCCAAGTTTTGTGCTTTTCTTAATTCTATATTTTTTTTTTATTTTTTTCAATGTCTCACATGCATTTACATGACTTTGCTTTGTAACTTGAATTCCTCTAGCTAGCACACACTTCACTACCTTATGAGCACTATAATATTGCTCCTGCTTCTTGGTCCGGAGGTTATGTAATATGTTTTATTAGGCCTTATTTTTCTTTTTTTTTATGTATATTTTTCTAAATTCATTTGATTACTTCTATGCAGCTAAGTGCTCCTTTTCCTTCTCCCTTGGGTTATTGGATATGACCAATTGCATGATGATCCAAACTCAAGGCTTATCAAGCTCCTCTCTGAGGATAGAAGAAGAGACCATGCTGATGATGCAGAAGAAGAATCAAGGCATAGTCACCATTTTGGGCAACTCAGAAGGCTGTTGGGACACACAGACAACTGCCTCTGCCTCTTCTCCTCTAAGGAGGACCCTCTCTGCAGACATGTCCTCCAAGAAATGGCTCTCTCATCACAACAACATGTCCAGCTCCCCCATGAAGAAGATTGCTTCATCTGAAGAGCTCACTCCCAAAACCATTGCCAACTCATTCTCCTCATCCTCGTCCTCCTCAGAAGAAGAAGACTATGAAGAAAGGAAGGATGAGTTTGATGATGCTGAGGCAGAAAGAGAGAGGCTTGAGATTTGGAGCTCAATCCAAAGGAACAAAAAGGAGGAGATAGAGAAATCATCATCAGGTTCAGGACCCTATGACACTTGGAGCTCAATCATGAGCTTAAAGGGTAATGAAATCTCCAAATCACTCCCTTTGACCCCTTATGTTCACCCTCTTGTGAAGAGGTCAAAGAGCTCTCTGAGTGAAAAGAGCCTTGAAATCTGCACTGAGAGCCTTGGATCAGAAACTGGCTCTGATGGCTGCTTGTTCTCATCTTACCCTCCATCTGAGTCAGAGGATAACAACAAAGGCACACAACAACAACAACAAGATGGAGCATATGAAGCAGAAGAAGAGGAGTACTGGTACAACAATCATGCTATGACACACAAGAAGTCACCATCACCACGCTCTTTCCCTCCACCACTCCCTTCACTCTCTTTGCAAGCCAACAAAAAGGGCCCTTCTCTTCACATGAGGCCACACCGTGACAATGGAAGGTTGATCCTTGAAGCCGTGTCACTCCCTTCACAGAACAACTTCAACGCTCAGCGCCAAGACGGTCGCCTTGTCCTTACTTTCACCAATGATGCTGCTGCTGATGATGATGAAGTAGTAGAAGAGAATTATTATGATGATGATGAGGGTGTGGAGGAATTTAAGGAAGAGTTTGGAGGGTTTGAAGAGGATGAAGGTGATTATTATTATGAAGGTGAATATGATGATGATGATGAGGAGGAGGAGGAGGAGGAAGAGGGTGTTATTGAGGAGAGTGAGGTTGTTGAAGTTGGGGATGTAGAGAGTGCCCCATCACCTTTGTTGTCTAGTGGGGTTACTAGTAGTGTTCAGAGGTTAGCATTGATGATGAATAATCACAAGCCAATTGGGTTGGTTAATAGGAACCCAAATTGGTCAGAGAAGTTCGATAAAAGGGTCAATTTGGAGGATGTTAGTGTGGTGGAAATGGAACCAAGTTCAATGGCACAATCACTTCCTCAAAGGGTGGCTAGGTTGATTCCATCAGCAGCATCAGCAGCAGCTTCTTTCAATTTCAATGCTTATGAATACTATTGGAAGACCAAGCCAACATCAGAATCTGATGACAAAGTTCACAACCCTTTAGCCTATCACCAACAAAACAACAATTACTCACCCCATAAGAACAATTATGGCAGCAAGGTTATCTTCTCTGGGGACATGAACCAAGTAGTCTCTAATGAGCAGCAACAGTTGCTTGTTCTGAGAGGGAAGAATGGTGATTACTTGGTTCACAATTTGAAGAGTTGCAAGGATTCTAGAAGGCCTTTCCTGTTCTGGGAACCTTATTGCATTGCCACATCGTGAGTCAGTCAAATTGACCAATACTTCATATTATAAGGCCCCACCATGCCTAAAACACTATATTTATTACTCCATCCTTTTTAATCTCTACTCAGTTCCACTCTTTCAGGGAGCTGTAGTCAAATAAAAGGAGAAGGGAGAGGGTGAGAAGGACAATGAGATAGAATACTTTTATTTTGTAAGATCAGAGAAATTAAATTACTTGAACAGTGTCATATAAAAAAAAATTATTTTGTCTTTCCTATTAGCTAATACATAACATTACATAATGTAATCTTAGCTCATCATTGACTTGGTGGAATGTCTTGTCCTGCTTCTGAATTATAATAGTCTCTTAACTTTTTTTCAACTTTCTTGCTTTTGTAATCCAAGCCAATGGGGTTTCAATATGGGTCGTGTCATGCCTAATTGGTCTTATATTTTGGGAACACCATGATCATCCCTTTATTTGTTTTGCCTCTCCTAAGTTTTACGTAAAGACAGTGACCAATACGTGATCAGCCAATCAAATTGAAAACAAAGCTAATTAAAGAATATTTATTGGTTATATATATGAGTTTAATTTCTATATAATTAAAGTGTAAATTTTATTTTAAATTAATATTTAATTATATATTGACACATCAATAAAATTAGTTAAGTTTTACATTTACTACTTAAAAATTTATCAAAATGAAATAATTTGATTGAATGATAGTATAAATTTTTTTTATATTATCAGTATATCAAAATTAAACTTGTTTTTCTTGTGTTTTTTTTTTTTTTCAGTTATAATATAGCCTCATATATACCCCCTAGTCTTCCTGGAGAATGAAAAGACAAAACAAAACTTCTCGCAAGTGACACAAATCTATAAAAAGTAAGTATGGCCATATGTATTGCAATATCGTAATAAAGATATTTTATTACGATATGATTAAACATGTTAGACAAAAATCAGGAGGATGATGACAGCATCATACAACTTTAACTGAAATGTATTTAAGCTACTTTTTTCCTGTGGGTGGGGTGACAATTTATGACTATAAAATGAAAATAATACAAACTTAATAATAAAATATTAACATGGAATGTGATTTTGCTTCCAATATATGTTGCTAATGGCTTTGCATGTTTCACATGTCACTCACCGACTATTTTGTACTAAATTTAATTAAGAGGAGTGTGGGGAACGATTTTTGTCAAAAGGCACACAAATTGAAATTGTGTGGTGATCCCTTTTGTCACAATAATTAAAAAATTAAAAATTAAAATACAATCAACGGCTTGAATTGTTCATACAGTAGTTTGCACAGTTTCTTCTCGAGCCCTATTAATTACGGAACCTTTTGCATTAGCTTTAATTAATTTTTTTGTATTAAACTTCTGTTTTTTCGGGGGATGCTGTTAACTTGTTTTTTGTCATGTTTTTTGGTCAACTGTTGACCTTTGAAATCCTATCTCTTTCTTGTATTGGGCCCAAGGAGAGGGAACCTTCCTTTATTTCTTTTTTTTTGTGTCAATGAACCCAATACCGTACATTTGCTTGTAACAACAGTAGTGGGCTTACAGTGTAGATAGTTGCCAAAGATTTAACTGCAATTAAGGATTTCCCCTTTGAAGAATGTTTTTCCTTTGAGACAATCAACTGATTCGATTACGATTTTCACGGCACATGTGCTTCGAGTTAGCAGGATTTTTCCGATACAACTTCACTGTTGCTATAGCTGTTGTGTTGGTTGCTGGACCAGGCCACCACCATGGTTTAGGAAGATTGGGTCCATATTAGGCTTCGTTTGGTGGATCATGTATGATAAAGCTTAGAGTAATAGTATAAGATTTGATAGTATGGTATATGGATTCCATTGTATAAGTTTTTATACTATCCATTATTTGGTGTGCCACATAATCAGTGGTGGAAGAGGGCAAGGGCCTGGGGCGATTCAGGGTGGTAGAAGGCGACTGGGATAACAAACGGCGATGATGGCGGGTGGTGATCAGTGGGTTGGTGGAGGTGGTGACGACAAGTGGCGAGTGGACAATGGGCTAGCGGGATCACAACAAGCCTCAGCAAGCTGACGTCGAGCTAGCAGGAGGCAATCGGCAAGCTAGCGGTGGGCGGGTAATTGGTGGGTGGCGAGCTACTACGGTGGGTGGGGTTGGGGCATTGATGTAGAAGAGTAAGTCAAAATTAATTTGGGATTGACAAGTAAAATTAATAATATTAGGTGTTATGAGGTCTTTTAAGACCTGATAACTTAATCTTATAATCATAGGATAAAAATGGTTTGACCGTATAATATTATACTATCATATGTGACACCAAATATGTGATAAAAATTGACTTTATAGTATTAGCTAATACTATCAGGCCTTATACTATGTATCAAATGGAGCCTTACTTTAAGACTTCAGGTAAATCACTTGCCTATAGATTAAAGCATGCGGTTTAAAATTGGAATCGTTCTCTCTGAAATAAGTGTTCATTTTGAAAATGTTACTTTTTAACAAATAATTGTTCATCTTAAAAATTTAGGTAATGTTTTTTTTTTGCCGACTATACCCCTATTGATTAGTGGAGGAGAGAGATGGTGGAGAAAAGAGTAATTAAAAAATAGAGAAGAAAATAGCGAGGGTAATTTAGTAAATATACATAAGTTATCCTATCATCAAGGTTTTGTCCATCATTTCCTTAATCCATGGGTGCATTTAAAAATGGACACTTATTTGAGAACAAATGTAGCATTTTTTAGAAGATTTGGAAACTGGATTAAATGATACTTGAAAGGTGTCATTGCTTTGGTTAACGGTGAAACCTTGGCACCTTTTTAAAGGAGCACAAAATAGATTTATTGGCTTAAAATGTGATCTTGAAAGGAAAATATTTAACCCTCATGTGAGTTACTTGTGCAGCAAACATTATACCATGCAGAGATTGCGTTAGCCTTATGTATTCAAGATTTTGAATGATGAGAATAATTCATTTTCATTTACGCATAAAAAAATGAAATAAGACTAATTAAGTTTCTTTGGATTTGTTGCCAATAAGGCCATAAAACGAGGTCAAATTTGTTAACAAGGTTATCAATTTGGAGGGGCCTAGCCATTTAGGCCCGGCAGTTTTGGCTGACCTGCGAAATAAATGGTCTTAAGGGCAAAACTGTTTAATCATGGTCCTAGAAAATTTAAGGCCAAATCGCGGGCCAAACCCTCCCATTTTATTTTTTTTGGGGTGATTTTGGCCTCAAAAATTGTTTGATTGCTAATCATATTTGTTGAATTGTTGGTAATATTTGCACCATGCTCAAATTCATAACATGCAATTACAAGAACAACTGAAATCCAAATGCAAATAACAATCACAAATTCAAAATAATCTTAAAATCCAAATAACAACAAACTAAAAACTACCCCAAAAACTCTAATCACAAATTCAACCTATCAACAACACCATTACTCCAATTACAAATTTCACACAAGATTGGAGACTAAGAGGATTGGCTTGAGATTTGGGAGTGCAGAACCTAAGATTTAAAAATTAAAGAAAGGGATTAAGCCAAGGCTTGAGACTGAGGGGCTAAGACACTGATCCTTGGCATCTTTGGGATTAGAGTGGTGGCGCAACAAATGGTAATGGCACTCTTCCTTCCTTCCTCACAAAAAGGATGGTGAATGGATGAATGGGGGAATTAAAGAACACAAAAAATGATGGTGAAGTGAAATTGAAAACTTAGAGGCATCGATGTTGGGACTAGGAGGATAGGGAGGCGATGCTACTATATGGGAGGGCAAAGAGCGACAGTGCGATGGGTTTGAAAAAAACCTTACTCTCTTTCACTATCCGTCTCTCAATTCTTCTCTCAAAGAACAACGAATTATATTGTACCTAGGCTTTTATCGGTGATTGATATCAGGATTAGACCTTTGTTTATTAATCAATAAATCTTTCTGACTAAATAAAAAAAACATAGACAAATACTACTAGAGTCACATATAATACGCGTCAAAATATAAAAGCCAAAAGTCACCAATAGCTAACGACCAATTCATATATATTGAGCAGGGCTTTGGATGAAATTCAAGTATGTATCTTCTTACAAAATCAAGGAGAACAAAGTTCTATTATATACAAATCAAACTACTTTAACTCATAAAATAAAATGACTAATAACAAAAGTCTTAAACTTTTGTGATGAAATTAAAATCTCAAACTTCAACAGATGGCATAACATTTGCAAAATATTAGACAACTTTAATTAAAGCATTTTGCTCCTTCACATCATGATCCTCTCAAAAAATACAACATTAAAATAAAATTAACTCAAATCAAATAGCTTGAAAGAACAATTCAAGGGGTTATCCATATTGATTACATTATTCCCACATCTTCAACCATTCCTTGTCTCATAATAGAATAACAAGCGGCAAGAATAAAACTAATCAAAATCAACCAAATCTATATACAACCATCAACCTAATTCTAAATTATTATATCGAGTTTAAAAAAAATACTTAAAGTTAATCTTATTCTCCTTCTAATGGACATGCTACCCTATGATTTGGCTCCAAAGGTCTAACCGTTATGGTTTTTTCTTCCAAATGATAAATAAACAATCAAAATCATGGGTAATGATATTCTAATACCTAAAAAGTGGATGTCTATTCAGATACCCACTTTATAACCATTGAATATGATGGATGTTAAGGATAAGTATGGATCGCTATTATATCCAATGATTATAAAGTGAGTGTCTGAATAAACACCCACTTTTTGGGTGTTAAAATATCATTACCCCAAAATCATATATGCATTATTACTTCACATGCTTTATTATTTCACACTAACACCCTAAAGAATATTTATATGTTGTCTTCTTCTGAAAAACCAGAAAAACAAAAAATACAAATGGGTATTAGACTTAGGGTCACCATTAGTGAAATATAGCAAGTTCTATTGAAGGATGCCAAACCTCTACTTCTTACATAAACTTCTCCTTCCACCTTCTATTGATGATTCAGGCTTGTATATTGAAAACAAAAGTGTTTGGTGATGTTGATTAGAAGTTTTAGTGCAAAGAATGAAGGAACAAAGTGGAAGCACAATGATAAATAAAAGTATAGCAAAACTGAAGCATTCTTCTACCCCTATCATTACATGTGTGACACATGGTTCACATAATTTTCTTTTAATGGAAAAGGTTTCCCAAGGAAACTCAAACACACTAGAGACTTGTTCACCACTAGATGTGTCAAGCACTTGCAATGGCAGAAAACCAATGTTCAATGACTCATTTAGTGTTGACAACAACTTCACACCTATCCAGACTATGCAACCAACTTCTAGTGATCCTATTGATGGAGATCTAATTATGACCAAAAGAGTGCTCAAGTATGAAATATTGAGAAGTTGCAGGAGAGACACATAGTTGAAAACTTCAGTATAGTCCCATCTTTGTAAAAATATGTGTAAAAAATCCAATGCCACAATAGAACTGAACCATGCCCATAACAACCAATATGAATGCTCCACTGAGATTAAATAAAAGTAACTCATGATTGAGAGCGGATTTTATGCTGGGGAAAAGTAAGTTTGTGACCACATAGTTTCAAAATCTCAACCACACAAAAATTCATCCAATGACTGAGATTGAAAGCAAGTCATGGTGTGTAAAATGATACATATTCCCAAAATATTTTGGTATTTGGAATCTAAACTTTTTACTTAAGTCCACATCTTTCATTTTTTTGTTAGGTGCCACAAGGAATTTGAGTCATTTATAGGGCGTTTGGAAATTTTTAATAAAATGGAATTGAATTCTTATATTTGGAATAAGTTATAAATTAAAGAATTCAATTCAATTTTTTGATTTGGAATGGGTCTAAAAATAAGTTCATTTAATTGGTTTTACTACTTTATCCTTTATTAATAGGTTAGGAATAAAACATTATATTCAAATAAGATTATTTTGGTATTTTCATTTGTTGGAATTCAATTCTTACACCAAATCATACCCATTTTGGTCTGATTTCAATTCCTAGTTTTATTGGATTTCAATTCCTCCACTTAAGTTGTTTCTAAAGCATGAAATTCAATTCAATTCCTTGATAGAATTAAATTCCAGGGGTTTTCAAACGCTCTATTAGTAAATGCAGGCATTAAATTTTTTTACTAAATTTATTAACATTGTTAACAAACTTCATTAAGCTAAATTTAATCATGATAATTTTTTAACAATTGCTGATGAGGAAGAGATGAATGATTGCTCCATTGTTTTGTCACTCGCCCATTCTTCACAGTCTGGGACCAATTTGTGTTGGCATCCTTTGGACCATTCATTGGCGACACCATTTACCAGAGGAGATGGAAGAAAGCCCGTGAGCGATGAGCCGCGGTGGTGGTGTGGCGGATTTGCGACGCAAAGCAGTGGTCCGCAACGGCCTTGAGGTGCAATGGATAAGAAGAAAGTTTCAACGAAGGTGCAAGATCTGCACGACGGAGATAAGGGTGGCCTCACGGTGGTGACGAGGGTTCACTGACAATGGAGAGAGAGAGGGGATAGGGAGAGAGAGAGATAGCTCTAGCGAAGTGGTTCGCAGTAGTGGTGTGACTGAGAGGAGCGGAGATGATGACAACAAAGGCTTTGGTTTGGCACTCCGAATTTTGGTTGTTGAAATGTTGTATGTTTGGTCTGAAGATAATTTGGTTAATCTTGTTTGGTCTGAGATTGTGGTTTAAGCATTTCTTTTGATGAGGTTTTAAATTGATTTTTCAATTTATAGCTGTGAAGTGATGGCTTGTTTGGGAATATGAAGATGGCATCAATGGCTATGGAGGATGAAAGATGACATTGGTTACATTGTGTGTTAGTGAAGTTTTAAATTTATGTTTGTGCCTCCACATTAAAATTTTTGCAAATTATAGAGACACCCTCTTCATAAGTGTAGTTTTGGTCACCTCGTGGTCCCAAAGTCACTTTTCACCACCATAGAATCCACCCATGATTGAGACCTCTCAAATTGAGAATAAGGATTAGACTAACTGAAATTAAAATACCATGACAACACTAGCACAACTTAAGGCATTTTCAATATAATAGGACTAAGAAGATTATTATGGATAAAACTATCACTAACCAAACCTAATAATCAGATCTACATTAAGCTAAAATGAATGCATAACAAACATACCTCAAGAGTAGCATCCTCACAATAAATATATTTAACCATCAACATGACTCACCTATTATCGTCACAATGATAAGCATAAACATTTGCAAGTCTTTCTCATATGAAAATGCAGTCATGTAAAACACCTTTGGCTTGCCTTAAACTCTGCAAAGGAAAAAAATCCATACTAACTCTTCCTAGATAAATATTGCCCATGTTAACCCTAGTCCTACCACAAATATAGCTAACCTTGATAGTTAACTATGGCAATTTCAAGCTCATCATAGAAATACTTTCTAAAAAGAGCGGCGCTAGTCACATACTAAAATAGAATATGCAAACATAATAAAAATGTGTTACATTAACTAAATTAAAAAATGAATGCAAAGAAAATTTGACTCAGCAAAGCCTAACTCCTAAGTTCTTGTGCCACACTTGGGACAATCTTGAAGTGCTTGCAATCAGCCAAATTAGCATAATTTGCTAAGTAAATTAAATTGAAGTTATATTTGATCATAGAAAATGATTACATGATCATTGAAGTTATAAAAATGGAATAAAATCTTAACGGTGAGAATGATGTGAAAGAAGTTATACGTATTACAATTAAATGATTCCAATGGACTTTTTCTTCCCCAAATAGTATAAAGTGCTCTGAATATTATCATCTCTACACCTTTCTCTTAGCTATTGTACCTTTATCATCATCAGAAATAGTAGTATATATGAACCATGGCCTTATACCTATGGGCAATTTAAAACAACTTAACTAAGCAAGTTACATATAAAGCCATGTATTAATGGGTCTTTGTGGGGCCATTTATCAAATTTGCTAAGTTTATTGGGTCTTTGGAATGATTGTGAAATGCTAAAACTTTGTTTTATGATACCATAGTTTAGCACCATAACAAAAGAAAATAAAAGGTTCAACATTGGAAACTCAAAAGTATTGAAGAAAAACCCTAGACAAAGCTAATGGTAGATTTTTGTTTCAGATTTTTCTCACTTGCTTTAGTTTTGAATTTCATAGTTTGAAGATTGTTTGCATAAGTTAAAAATGGACTAAACTAAACAAACTATGCACAACACAATGTCAAAGGAAAATTTATGCAGCTTAATTTAGTTATTGTTTAGTAAATATTATAGCTATCACATCAACTCTTACATAGTGGAAGCCTTATGTTGATTTACAATGTTGAATCCTTTACTGGAGTTCTAATAGCAACTCTTACCAAGCAAAACTAAGGCTAGCCCTACTTCATGTTTCATTCTTGCAAAATTACAACAAAACCTTATCATAACCACTTACCTTAGGTAAACCAAATTGCACAAAAGATTGACTAAAGCAATCTAATAGGGACACAAGATATGGGAAGGTGTATAAGAAAAGGAAGAGGTAGTTAATAGGCAGTTAGTAGAGAACACTAGTAAATAAAAGCTGTATAGGTGGTTATTGGAGGCGGGAAGAGGTTATAAGAGAGAATATGAGAATAAAAGGAGAGGAAGTAGGAATCAGAGGGTTGTTGTTCATTTTGTACATTGTGAAGGAGCTAGAGGACTCTTCCATTCCTCTGTTTTTTCATTTAATTCAGTTAAGGTTCTTGGTGATTGCCAAGGATTTCCCTAATTCAATAACACACATACATCATTCAGGATAATGGTTCTATCACTGGTATCAGAAGTCTTGTCATCCTTAGGCAACACTTCCATGGCAGCTGCAAAGATGGAAAAGAAGGTGGAATTGATAAAGAACACCCTATATGCAATCCAGAACGACTAGAGGAAGACTTGGCGAGAACGAGTCAGTGGCAATCACCACCATCTTCTCAAAGTTAATGGAGAGGTTGTGTGATCTGAAGATAGAGATCGTTATTCGCATGCGACTTGAACAATAAAGATGCACGGCAACACAAACAACGAACGGAATCCTTTCAAGATGACGTTGGCAACAACGGAGCATCGTTGGCCATGGTCGCCATCGCGGAGCGAACAATGGCGGCGGTTGGATGTTCCACTTTTTCACGATGAAGGCGCATATGCTTGGTTAGATCGAGCACTACTTCCAGATCGGAAGTACCTTGTACGGTTGTAGGTGGCAAAGGTTGCAATAGAGAGCAAAGCCCTAGTGTGGTTCCAATGGTGGGAGTCATCAAGCCTAGATCTGACATGGTTTGGATTTTGCGAAGGTAATGTGATTCCAACCAGAATTGAGCAGGAATCCACATGAACTACTGCTCAGATAAAGCAAGAGAGCTTCGTGATTACAGAGCGCTTCGAGTTGTATGCGAGCCCCCGAAGATCACAACGTCGTTACTTGCAAGGCCTTTTCTTCAATGTGAGAGGTAAAAGCCAAACTCAAACTTTTATGATATAATACTTTGGATGAACTCATGAACTTGGAGAGAGCTAGTAGAAAGTAAGAAGTTGCACAAAGGGATGTTAGACCGTTTTCCAAGTTTAACAGGAACAACACAGTGTTTAACAAAGACCGTGGGCCTTCATGGGGTTCTGAGTTGTGGACAGGACATGGAAGTAAGAAGGTGGAAAAAGGGGATAGGGTCTAAGACGTAAAGGGTTTAGACCTATCATAGATGAATAGTTACGGAGAAAGAATGAAAGGCCTATGTTTCACATTTGATGAAAAATTTACAAGGGATCATGTATACAAGAACAAGGGATTCTGATTCATGATATTGGAGGAAGAACATGAGGGACTAGGAGAGAATGAATGGCATGATGTTGTGGAAGATTTAGGGGATTCATTATAGCAGTTGCAATTATCTTACAAAAGCATGGCGGGAAGCCCATCACCAAGGTCAATTAGAACATGAGGACAAGTGGCAAGCCGCAAGGTGAGAGTCTTAATTGACCAGGAGCATCTCATAATTTCATCTGCCCTTATTTGTAAGAAAAGCTGACTTAGAGACTCAAGAATCAACATTTGTGGTCACAGTAGCTTCAGGAGAACAAACCTAAGACAAAGGGAAATATTCTCAAGTAGCAGTTATTCTCCAACTTGAGGTGATAAAGTACTTTTATTTCTTCCCTTTGGATAACTCTAAGTTAGTATTAGGCTTGGCTTGGCTGGATAAGTTAGGGGAAACCTTAACTAATTTTGGGAAGTCCAGCTTATCATTCCAAGTGGAAGATCGCTGGGTGGTGTTAGGGAGCACCATAATTGTGCTATGGAGGGACAGCCTTGAGGGCAGCCTTGAAGGAATTAGAGCAAGAAGGGCGGGATTTGTAGTAAGTTGTGGCCAATGGTTACTCAGTTGTCCTATGTCAGGAACTCCAACGCGTACAACAAGTCTTGGAGCAGCATCCTAAGGTTTTTGAACCTCTAGAAGGCCTATCCCCAAAAAGGAACCATGAGCATGACATTACACTTAAGGAAGGTGTACAAAACCCTAATCTAAGACTTTACCGTGATCCCTATTATAAAAAAAATGAGATTGAGAAGTTAGTGCAGGAAATGCTAAATGCTGGTATAAAGCCCCATTGCTAGCCCTATATTGTTGGTTAAGAAGAAAGGAGATTTTGCATTGACTATAAAGCCATGAACCGGATCACTGTGCCTGATAAATTTTCAATTTCGGTCATTGATGAGCTCTTGGATGACTGACTGGTGCTACCATTTTTTCAAAACCAAACCTGAAATGGGTACCACCAAATTAGAATGGTTGAGGAGGATATTGAGAAACGGCATTCGAACCCATGATGGCCATTATGAGTTCCTTGTTATGCCATTTGGCCTCACTAATGCCCCTCTACATTTCAGGAATTAATGAATGACATTTTAAGGCCCTTCCTTAGGAAATTTGTTATGGTATTTTTCGATGACATCCTTGTGTATAGCAAAGATGAAGAATCCTATGCTACACATCTTGCTCCTCTTTCAGGTGCTCCAACGGAAACTGATCCTTAATAGGAAGAAGTTTGATTTTGGGGTTCCTACAGTGGAATATTTGGGATATATTATGTCAGTTTCGAGTATGGCAGAGACCTAAGGAAAATTGAAGCCATGAGACAATGGCCAGCGCCTAAAGATCTTAAAGCTTTGAGGGGTTTCCTTGGACTAACAAGGTACTACTAGAAATTTGTGAAGAATTATGGGATTCTAGCAAAACCACTCACTGATTTGACAAAGAAAGATGCTTTCTAGTGATTTGAAACGCATAATAAGCATTTGAATGTCTTAAACAAGCAATGGAAAGCCCTGTTAGTTGTACCAAATTTTTCCAAGCTTTTTGTATTGGAAACTGATGCATCTAGTCACGGTTTAGGCCCAGGAGGGCAGCCAATTGCGTACCTTAGCAAGGCACTTTCCAAAGGGCCCAACAGAAGTCAGCATATGAAAAAGAGCTAATGGCAATTGTATTCGCAGTTTAAAGTGGCGCCATTATCTGTTAAACCTACTTCATCATCATGATTACCACCACAGTCTCAAATTCCTAACAGATCAGAGATTATTGGGAAAGGACCAAGTAAAGTGGACTCTAAAGCTCCTTGGCTTAGATTTCAAGATTTAGTTTCGGCCTGGCCTGGAAAACAAGGCAGGGCGCGCTCTCACGGCAAATGCTATAACACGCCATCTTAGTGGTACAAGCAAACATGTGGGACACCATTGCAGAGGTAGAGGAAGATGAGCATCTCCGCAATAATCCGCAACCTGCCCAAGATGGCCAGGATTTTCCAAGCTACAACCTACAACAAGGCAGGTTGTTCTATCATGGGCGCATAGTAATTCCCAAGAACTCATCCCAAATTCCGGTCTTATTGGTAGAATTTCATGACTCTCCATGAGGTGGCCATTTAGGATTCTTTAGAATGTATAAAAGGCTAGTTGCGGTTTTTTGGAGGGGTATGTGCCACCAAGTAAAGGCTTATATTGCTAAATGTCAAACCTGCTAAACCAATAAATATGAGGCCCTGTCACCAGCTGGATAGCTACAACCCTTACCAATGCCAACACAAGTCTGGTCAGAAATTTCAATGGACTTCATTGTTGGCCTACCACGTGCAGAGGGAAGGATTCAATAATGGTTGTAGTTGATCGTCTAACAAAATTTGCTCATTTCCTGCCACTTTCACACCCATACTCAGCAACAAACGTAGCCCAACTCTTTGTCAAAGAAATTGTCTGTTTACATGGGTTTCCTTCTGTCATCATTTCAGATAGGACCCCATTTTCCTAGGATTCCTGGTTTGAACTCTTTCATGCAGTTGGCACCAAGTTGAAATATAGCACCTCCTATCATCCTCAAACGGATGGCCAACAGAGGTGATCAACCGCTGTTTGGAAACATACCTTTGCGCTTTGCGGGGTCTAAACCAAAGTAATGGGTGGATTGGTTGGCTTGGGCTGAATATTGGCTCAACACCACTTTTAATGCTTCAACTAAGGTTTCCCCATTCCAGGCTCTCTATGGAGGCCCCCACCAGTCCTATTTCCTGGGTAAACATATCCTTCCAAGGTTCCTGAGGTACAAGCTCTTTTGATCTCAATGGATGAAGTCCTCAACGATCTCAAACCCAATTTGGATTTAGCAAAGCAAAGGATGAAACATTATGCAGATAAACACAGAAAGGAGGCGACATTTGAAGTGGGTGACGGGCATTCCTAAAGTTGCAACCCTATGGCGTGAAATCATTAGCTAGAAAGGTTAATGAGAAACTCAGTCCTAGGTTCTATGGCCCATTTTAAGGGCTGGAAAAAATAGGATCTCTTGCCTATCGATTAGAACTACCACTTGGATGCAAACTCCATCAGTTTTCATGTGAGTCGCCTGAAGAAGGCCCTACAACCAGACCCAAACCTCCATCAGGACTATCAGAAGAAGAGTTCTACAACGGAACTAGAAGAAGTATTGGGTACACTCCCCTAGTGGCAATGAGGAGGTCCTGGTCAAGTGAAAGCATCTACCAGCACATGACAACTCCTGGGAAAACCTGACAGGTTACGAGAACAATTCCTTGAAGCTCACCTTGAGGACAAGGTGATTTTCCAAGGGGTAGTGATAGGGACACAAGATATGGGAAGGTGTATGAGAGAAGGAAGAGGCAGTTAGTAGAGAACACTAGTAAATAACAGCTATAGGCGATTATTGGAGGCGGGAAAAGTAGTTAGAAGAGAGAATAGGAGAATAAAAGGAGAGGAAGTAGGAATCAAAGGATTGTTGTTCATTTTGTACATTGTAAAGAAGCTAGAGGACTCTTCCATTCCTCTATTTTTTCATTGTAATTCAGTTAGGGTCCTTGGTGATTGCCAAGGATTTCCCCAATTCAATAACACACATACATCATTCAGGATACTGGTTCTATCACAATCAGAGTAAAGCCATTTTGGTATAGAATGGGATAAGAAAACAAAAGCTTAATCTTCTATAAAGAAGTCATAACATACACATCAATCAAACTAATAAAAATTATAAACCTCCAAGTTAGTCCCTAACAATTTCATTTGAAGGAGCGCTTGACAACTGAAATGTCAACTTGATCATGACAATATCAAAAGTCGGACACTTAGTCCCTTCAGAAAACATTAACGGTATTAATGACAATTTTATTCAAACAAATTAGTATCTAACATTATTTACAAAAAAATAAAAAAATATTATTCCACATCCCCTTCCTTCTTTCGTCTCATTTTAAAAAAATAATAGATTGACCCATTTTATAGTTTTAAGTGTATGGAGAATCAATTTATTTTTTAATTGTATGAAATTATATAAAATGATCAATTTATCTTTTAATACTTTTAACTTTTAAGGGACTAATTTATTAATGAGCCATTTTTTAGGAATCAATTCGGGTATTTAGTAAAAGGGAAAAAAAAATGCAAAGGCGGACGGTGCGAGGAATAATAAACGAAACACACCGTCGTTTGGGCCCGAGAATCTGAAGTACCTGGAGAAAGGAAGAAAAGTGTTAAGGAACTGTCGTAGACTCAGCTTTGCATTGTCGTTTCGAGAGAGGAGAGGGTTATTCATTCAAGCTCCGAAATTATCATATATCTCGTCGATGGCTCTTTGCGGGTAACGAATTTGCGATTCACGAAAATGGGAGAGACAAGCACCACCGCCGACGAAGATTTGCTCCTCAAAGCCTTCTTCGCCGAAGTCAGCGAAGTTGAGAGAGACAACGAAGTTCTCAGGTCTCTCTTGTATTCATGAATTCATGAATTCATGAATTTGTGTGTTTTTGTGTTGTTTTTCTCTGTTGCAATTTGTTAACTCTGTTAGGGTTTTTTCCGGCAGTTATTTTTCTATAATTTTGTTTTTGTCTTTTACATCTGATTTGGAGTTTTCGTTGATTAGGATCACCTGCATGAAGCTTCATGAATTGCGACCTTTTCAATCTTACGCCTCGATTGCCTTTGTAGTTTTTTTTTTTTTTTTAAATTATTTTGAGTTTTTTTTTTACTTGTCGCATATTTATGCGAATTATGTGGTCGTAAGTGAGATTTTTCATAAACTAAGCTGAGTTGTTAATGTTATTGTCAACAACAAATCAAGCAGCATTTTTGTTGTAGACTCATACGTGTGTTGATAATGAGAGATAAAAAAAAGGTGCAACAATCATGAAAAAGTAGTGATTAATAGACTGGAAATTAGTAATTGATACTGAAATATCCAAGTGTTAAGATGTAGGAGCTAGCAAATGGGGCAAGATTGATTGCGAGCATATGTATTCCTCAATTTTGTAGCTTCATTGCTTCATGATTTAGTTTCTTTTGTATTGAATTCTTCATACTCTATGCTGATCGGCATTTTCCTTTGTTTAAATATTTTTTCCCCATAGGATTCTCTCTTGTTTTAAGTTAAATCCGTTTGAGTATCTGAACCTACCATTTGATGCATCGACTGATGATGTGAAAAAGCAGTACCGCAAGGTAACTCCTTCCTCTGCCGAATGATGATTTTAACTGTTATGTAGGCCCGCTATAACATATTTTTGTTGATCTCTTGTAGTTATCTTTGATGGTTCACCCCGATAAGTGTAAGCATCCACAGGCAAAGGAGGCCTTTGGAGGTATGTATGTGCATGCTTTGTTATCTCTGCAGCTAGCATATTCAATAGTGGATACCGATTATGATTATAAGTTCTGCAGCTTGGGTTCATGTGAAAGTATTTGTTTCTTAAAATGTTTGTTGTGTTATTTGCTTGTCTGCAGCACTAGCAAAAGCCCAGCAATTATTACTTGATCAAAATGAAAGAGATTACCTTCTTAGCCAAGTTAATTCAGCAAAAGGTTAGAGTAATTTTATTTATTTTTCGCTTGGCTTCTAGTATGTTTTAATTGTGCAATTTCTTTTCATTTGAGAATAGTGATTTTGAATTGTTGAGAAATGGGAAAACCTAGTTTTACTATCTTTATATCTAGACCAAGATTTCGACCTCTCTTATATTTGTAATTTTGTTTAATGTTAAAAGGTAATTCTGGACCCTGTCTCTGCTTAGTGCTGCTGTGATTTACTTGTCCTGGTTTAAAGTTTTTGGTAGGGTGTCTGTTCCATGTGCTTGCTTATATGCATGCATTCACATGGTTGGGGAGCTAATTTAATGTGTTTAGAGCAGGGGCGGTGCTTATAGCATCATGAGGGGTGGTGGCCTTCTCCACCAGGTTCAAAAATGACTTTTTACGTGAGTTTTTCTAAGAAAATATTAACTTTAGCCTAGCTCTATCCATGGTTTGAATCTTAAAATTCCCAAATTTCTGGCATAGGGCGAAGCTTTCTTTTGTTTGTGTGTGTTGTTCTTCTTTATCTTTTCTGTTCTTATATTTATTCATTGATTTCTTTTCCCCTCTCTGTGATGTTGAAGAAATGCCTTCTTCACTAGAAAGTTAGGGACACAATACAGAAAAGAACTCATCTTTTTTCCATGGATGTCACCTGCAGAAGAACTTAGAGCAAAGAGGAAGAAGCAATTGAAGAAAGATACAGCTTCAAAAATTAAGTCTTTGGTTGAAGAGGTAGGTGTAGTTTAAGCATTCATATATAAGTTTTTCACCTTGATCACTTCTGACTGCACAAGCTATAATTTGGGAGTGCTCCCTCCCTCCCTTCATCTTTGTGTGTGTTATGCTCTCTGTTTGGCTGTGTCTGTCTCACAGTGCCATAATGGTCTAAATATGCACTAACTGGTGAGATTACTGTATTTGAATCTTGTAGAATTGGCATGTTACAAATATAAAGGGACAAATGTACCTTTGGTTTTTCAAAAGACCAAAGGAGGAAAAATATACCTCTGATTGTCCAAAGGAGGACAAATTTTAATCATGTACAATTGGCATGTAATGAATATTCTTGTATCTCACTCTTCTCTGCATCTCAGGGAAAATATGATCAGCAATATGAACAATCGGAGGAGTTCAAGCAGGAGCTGAAAATGAAGGTCCGTGAGCTATTAACAGAACAAGAATGGAGGAGAAGAAAAATGCAAATGAGGGTATGCTTTAATCGTCCCTACCCTCCCAAAAAAAAAAAATTGGTGTAACTTGGGACGTGCCAGTGATAAGAAAGTGAAAGTTTGATCATTATAAGACTTAATTACCTATGCATAATTGGCATGAAGACTATATACATGAGTAACTCATGTTTTCTGATGTTTATTCTTTGTCGTGTAGATATCAGAGGAGGAAGGTAGATTAAAAAGGGACGAAGAGGAACAGAAAGAGATGTGGAAAAGAAAGCGTGAACATGAGGAGGAGTGGGAAGGAACACGAGAACAGAGGGTTAGTTTGTGATGATTTCATCTTTGGCCTTCATTTTATACATTAATCTGCAGTTAGAGTTCATTTAATGGAAGATGCACCACTTCAGCCCTCATCAGTTATTCTTGTTGCTTGCTAAGCTTGTTCTGTCTTTGAAATTTGACCTACTCTTGCAAAAACTCTCTGATGTAAAAGCATGAGTCTCATTTCTGCTTTGCGTGGATCTAATAACTGCTGTTTATAGTAGACAGAACAAGCTTTCAGTATAGTAACATTTATATAATCTATTAAAATATAATAACATGTAAAGGTTTGTACATTTAGCGATCAGTTCATAAATTTATAATTGGACAAGCTTCCTGCAACTTTTTTATACTTCCTTGTAACATGTAAAGGTTTTTACCAGCAACAAGGATATTAATTCATGATTTCCGTATCAGGTGTCCAGTTGGAGAGATTTTATGAAGGGTGGAAAGAAGGTGAGATATGCTTTTGGTTGTTATATAAATATTTCATTGACGAATTGCTTGACTATATTGCCTGTCTATGCAGACTAAGAAAGGAGAAATTCGTCCCCCAAGCTTAAGACGGAAGATCCTAACAAATCCTATGTTCAGAGGCCTGTAAAGAGAGGTTAGATGCTGCCATTGTGTTGAAGGATTCAATTGGAAATCAATCTAACTAGGAGTACCTGTAAAGCATGTTTATTGTTGTGCTCATGGGAAGCATCTTGAATCGAATGTAGACCTCCTCAACTCAATGAAATCCCATTTTGGGATGTTTGCACCTTTACACCATAATAGGTAGGAATTTCAAGTTCTATGCAATTATTAGTTAATTTTGGGTAAGTACTCGTTATGTCAAACCTGTAAGTACTATTTAAGGCCGAAAAGAAGGGGGAATCGACCAAAAACATATTTGTTTACTGGTAGAAGCAACTAAACAGATGAAGTGTTAGATCACATCAATATTTATGGACAGTTTGATTCTGATTATATTTGATAATTTTGACATTTTAAGTCAAAATCTTATTCATCATCTACTTCTGAGACGCCAGTCTCAGCCTTATTTCTTCCCCGGTTTGAGCCCTTCATCTGGCTATTGTCATGTACACGATTCTACTTAATTAGCAAACAACACAAGATGTAACTGCACGAAGTATCGATTGGCTTAACCTGCACTGAGCTCGCAAATTCCATGTTGAAAATCGCCTTAGAACGTTGCAAACTCACCTTAGAAATGAAAATCAAGGGCGTATTCTGTTTGTAGTGTAGGTGTATTGGGTTTATAATTTGTAGTTTACAGTCTAACGGAAAAGTAACCATTTTTGTTTTACTTTTAACCAAATTAAAAATGAATTTAAGAAATAATTTATTGTTATTTTGATAAAGATATTAAAGTAAGTTAAGCTTAATTTACATTCTTCAAATCATAATTTGAATTTTCTCAACATATCAAACATTACTAATACTTATTTTTTGCGTCGGAATTGTGAGATCCTCTCATGTGAATAAGTGGGGTTAGATTGGGGTTTACAAAACTTGATTTAATATAACATGATTTTTATCTTAAAAGTGAGTTTGATAAAATGAATATTGTTTGAATAGTATAGGTCAAAATCATTTATACTTGTGACATTACTGAAAAGGGTATACATTATAATGTTAATATTCATTCATTTCATTGCTTTTAAATATAATTTAATAGATTATATAAATGTTATTATACTTTCTACTTTTTAGAACATTTTTTAACATAAAATTTTTTAATTAAAATATAAATTAATCAAGTTGTAATTTTTTAATAATAAACAGTAATATACATAAATCAGCATATTTATTTACTTACATAACCAAGAAATAACTTTTAATTTTCGTGTTATTGAAATACAAATCCAATTTTTCAAAATTTTTGGATAACAATTTCAATCATGAATTTATATACATCGACAATGTGAAAGTGTAAAAGAACTTTACACTTTCAGGTAATAGAATGTCACCAAATTGACAAATCATAAATAACTACTCACTGTCACTCCAAGTGGCCTGGCAAACCCAGCTAAAGCTCCAGAACTCCTTTTGCAAAGAGTGAAAATTCATTTATAAACAGAAATTGGAGGCAGTCCTTTGGATAAAATTACCTAAACAAGGCTAACATGTTAGTATATAGGAAATACTGAGTACTGATAGTACCATATTCTTTCCTGAAAGCTATATCAAAAACAACTTATTTGCAAAGATCTACTACTCAAAAGCTATGCTAATTCACTAATCCCTTAATTTTATTATAAAATGCAGCACAAGACGTTTAATAGCCGCCTCCAACTGCATAAGCTAGTTTTAAAAAAAAATTGAAAATTGCGTTGAGAATGCTGCAACAAATTGAATCAGCATGATCTTTTGACTGGTGTACTGATGCAGGGGTCTATCAATATATTATAACAGCTGAATGGTTAAGTCAAAAAAATCAAATGTATATAATGAACATACTCATTGAAATGAAATAGAACTCACAAATGATTCTTTAAGATATATAAAATTAAGAACAGCATAGAAACACTATCCATTCTAACTTAAATCCAACATAGAAGCACACTACAACTATAAACCTACTACAAACGAAAGAATATTTTTCCAAGTCCCATCAATTAAAATCCTTAAGTCTCTTCTTAAGCATGTCCAGTGATTTCCTTTTAGTACTTTGCTTTGCATTCTTATTTGAAAGGCTTCCAAAAATTCCATCTGGAGAATCCTTGAATTTATCACAAATGGTAGCCACCTTCTTATAATCTAGTGCATAGTAATTTTTCTCCCTTATAACAGGATTCATGAAGTTCTCAGGTTGACTACTTGACAAAAGATTAATTAATTGCCGTGCTTCTATCAAGCAGCTTCTAAAACTACCTTCCTTGTAAATCTCACCCAAGCCTGAAGAATAGAACCTCTCATCTCCAAAATTCTCCAACATGATAAGATCATTGTTAATATTCATAACTGCAGTTGCATTGAACCTTTTGACACTATCACTAAGGAAAGCAGCCACAATTGTATTGGAAACATGCTCAAGTGCACCAGTCCCAACTTTGTACATAGCATCCAAGGGTAAAATTTGTTGTGCTGTGGACATAAGAGAATCAAGGTAATAGATCAGGTCATTTATATAATCATTTCCATTCTGCTTTGTCTCCTCTGAAGTCCAATTAACTTTTCGGTAAGATTCATATACTCAACTATTTTTGTGTTTACTAAACCCAGCAAAGTAATATAAGCTGCATCCCTTGAAGTCCTTAGCAACACTTTTGCAGTTAAAGTAACTTGAGGCCTCCCAACCGATCGGACTGGGATGCCACATTGTTGTGCTGCATGTTGAAGGAAAAAATCACAAGCTCTTTCAAGACCAGCTATGTTTGCGGCAATCTGCATGGCTTGAGAAACACTGATATTGCCACTATTGATTGTATCAAGTAATGTTTCATTTACTACCTCAATCAGAAACTTGTCCAAATACTTCCTCACAACATCAAAGAAACTGGTACGTATGCCATAAGACAAGTAGTCACCAGAGCCTTTAATGAAGGATCTCACAATACGACAAGTATCAGGTACCATAGAGGAGAATGGTGCAACATATGGAAAAGCAGGCATGATATCTGAAGTTTGGAGACCAAATGATATAACATTGTTCTCATAATCAGTATCTTTTTTATCACCATCTGCTCATATGAATCGTTACCAAGAACATCAACAGTTTGTTGCCGACATTCTTCCAGAAGAAGCAAATGGTATTTGTCACGACTATTATCAAGAACATTAAGAAGTGGACCTACTTCATATCCATACTGTCTAAGAGTAGACCCAAGAAGTGTGACATAATCCTTAACTAGGAGAAGATGGGTCGCAGAGTTCATTTGGGAGAATTGCAGATCCAACACTGAAGTCATTTTAGCTAAAGCAGTCTCCCACATGGTGTCAACCTGATCAGCTGCCAGGAGCCCCCCAGCAGTCCTGAGGACCCTATCCTCCACTATGAAGTACCCAGCAATTTGAGCCAAAAATGTCTGATATGATTCAACAAAAGGTTGTGCTGAAGATATCTCCAAGTCTGAATTCAATTGCAACAATCTATTCTTATAGTAATATTGACGAAACTGCTCTAGCAACCCCATACAACTATGAATATGACAAGCACGGTAAAGAGGCGTGAGATCAAACTTCATGGCAGAATCTTCATCAGCATCTTCTACATCTAAAGTAAAAGCTTGCTCCTCAAATCCTAAAACATTTTGATCCTCAGCCTTTCTCTGCCTCTCTAGCATTTCCTCATCTCTCTGACGAACTGACGCACCATGACCAATTGCTGTTTGCCCAATATTTTTACAAGAACTCCGTATGTGGACCATCCATTCATTAACTTCACTGCATACTTTCTTCTCAATGTGTGCTTTTATGACAGGAATTCTTTTCTCTATAACCATTTTGAGAGCCTTGGCAGGAATATTTTGCAAGTAACTCTTCTCAAGCAAATCCACGGTTTTCAGTGCAGGATAAAACCGGCCCTCAGAAATATGATTGTTGCACTTGACACAAAGCTCTAATACCTGTATACAGTTCTTTGACATTTTTATAGCTTCAGTCACGTTCTTCTTGATTGAATAAGATTCAACAAGCTCCTCAAGCCTGACAAGAAGTTTGGATCCAACCTGTTGCAGTTTGAAATTGTCACTTTGGAGTTCACTCTTGAGCTCTTCAGCATCAACCAGTACACCGCGAAGTTCATCAACAGCAAGGATGAATTCCTCATAGTGTGTCTTGCACATTTCCTCAATTTCAGCTTCTTTTTTCTTCACCACATAATTTAGCTGGTGAAAGAGCCCCTCGGGCCGCCCCATTTCAAAGGCGTGCCTGACAAGAGGACTGATATCATCTCCATTGGCAACCAAAGTTGCCAAAACTAAGTCCTCTCCTTCATCACCATTCTCTACATCAGCTCTCCTTTTCGTTTTAACATCCATTTTAAAAATCAATTCCTGGAAACATGGAACTGTACTACTTGTTAGAAACCGAATACCAAACCAAGCTTAACACCAATGTTGTTAAACTCAAGAGTTCAAGTGAACTCATGGAGTCTCTATATTTAAAAACTACCATACTACAAAAATACAATTTAATCGAACATCAAGTTCAAAATTCCAAACTCCGTAACAAAGCACGCATAATGATAAAATATAAGAGCACAAGTCCAATCTACAACCCATACCATACATAATTATCATCAAACCATAACCAAAATACAAAGAGTAAAAGTTCATTTTGGTCCTTAAAATATATACGTGTTTCACTTTAGTCCTGAAATCGTAAAATGTGATTCAAGTTAGCCAACGATAGTGTTCGCAGGGACCAATTTGAATCACCAAAAGGACTAGTTTGAATCACCTTTTGCAAGTTCAGGACTAAATTGATACCTTTTTAATTTCATAGACTACGCGAACCATTTCAAGTACCAAATGAACCTTTACTCAACTACAGAAGAAACAAGTGGATAGAACTAATTAACAAAACCCGGAACAATGGAATATCATCAAAGATACCTACTACCACACCAATACACAAAACAATTCACATCCCTATGCTCACAACGCACAAACCCATTCCCTCCAATGACATACTTCAACCCATTGAAAAATATTAATTCCAACACAAACATCCCGCCAAGTGAGCCAAAAATTAAACATTCAGAATCAAACAACAACAGAACCACAAACATAGCCTCGAAGAGCCCACAAAACAACCTCAGAAAATTAAACTGTTAAAAAAAAAGGAGAAATAGCTATAAACAAACCAATAGACCATAAGAAGAAGAAGAAGAAGAAGAAGAAGAGGAAGACAATGCAGCCAAGCAAAGAACAACAGAGAAGATCACGCAACCAAAAATTAATAATAATAATAATAATAATAATAATAATAATAAGACAGAAAGAGAAAACGAAAACCTGATTTGAATTGATTTTGCGGAGAGCGCAGTAGTAGCGAAGAAGGAGCACGAGAGTTTTCAAGAAGCAGCAGCTGCCACAAAACGACGACGGACGGAGGTGGCAACGTGTGGCGGTGAGCTCAATGAACAAGGGGGCGATCAAAACGAAGTGTGGCTTCGGCTTCGCTGCTAGAAAACGACGTCTTTTATTAACGTTTATTTTGTCGTTTTATATTTGGATGTTTTTGTAAATCTCTGTTGGAGAATATTCCCAACTGGATGAAAATACATGAGAGTTTTAAAGATATAAAATTTTAACCATTTAAAAGTAGGGGAAAAAGGAGTATTTAAGAACGAATGAAACTTACAAATTACAATAGAAATAAAAACGACACTAAATCCCTGATATGGTCCCTAGAAATATCTCGAAGGATAAATTGATTTCTTGTAATTTAAATTTTTTTTATTGATCTCTCAATGTTAAAAACAAACGATAAATTGATTCATTTGTACATTTAAAAAATTCTGTATAAACTTATACAAAGAAATTAACTTATTCTTTTTTTTTATGGTGATGGATCAATAAGAGATGTTCAATTTTAGATGGATCAATTTATCCTTTGAAATATTTCTCAAAGACCAAAATGGATATTTGGTCTAAAACCTGGGGTTGTGTATATGTCATAGGGGGTGTGTTAATTTAGATTAAAACCTCAATTTAATCCTCAAATTTATAATCAAAGATAAATCAGTCTAAATTTGAAAAGTCTTATCATAGTCCATCAAATTTCATAAATGGAAACAAGTTAATCCTCTTATTTGGAAAGTTTTATCGTGGTCCTTCAAATTTAGAAATTGAAACAAATTAATCCCTCCGTCTAATTGTTATTAAAGCGTTAATGGAAATGTCCATAAAAAGTTATGACTCATTGTGAAAATTAACAGTATGCGTAAGTAAATTAATAAGACACTTGAACATTTTCAGCTTAGACAAGATTTGACAGACATACTAATTTATCCCCATTTATAAAATTTGAAGCACCACGATTGGATTTGCCAAATATGAAGGACTAATTTGTCCCCATTTCTAATATTTGAGAGACCACGATAAAACTTTCTGTGATATTGAGGTACACGTGTCAATAGATTTTTTTTAATTTTAGGTCCCAGACCCACCCATGTTGTTTGGTTCTAAATTTCGTGAATCTCTACCCATACCTCCTTTGGCTATATGATAAAACCACATTCTTAGGACCAAAAGTCTCCATAATTATTCCCCAAAGGAAAATAAATTAAAGAATGATTTTTAATGAATTTTATGAAATTTTTAAACGTTTCGTTTTTAGCCTTCGAGTTTAGAAAATCTTGAAAATTCCGGATTTGAACTAAAACCCAAAATTTGGATTTTAATTTGTTGGGATTTTGATTTTTATGATATTTTATTTGAATCCAAATGGGGGGTATTTCCTTATTTACATTTATGTTTTAGAGTTAATGGAGAGTAAAATAAATAAGTAAAATAAGTGAGTATTGAGGCAACCTGGATGCCAGATAAGAAAAATGAGAAGTTCGGACTTCTTCACGCTATATCGGTCATAAGTGCATAGTGTGGGAGGGTGCAATACGCTTGACCGCTATAGTAATCCTCTAGAGCGTGAACAATGCCAAAACGGCGTCGTTCCACTTACAAATCCCTCCCTTTTTATAAAACCCTTCCCACACTCCTTTCTTCCCCATTTCTTCGAGCCAGAACCCTCTCCACCACCATTCTCTCTTTTTCTCTCTTTTCCACTTAAATCTAGCTCCCCAAATCATCAAGGTATGTTTATGTTAATAGATTTTCGTCTCTTTTCTTTCCATTCTTTCATGTTCTTAGATTGAGTGTGGTTTTTCTCCATTGTTGTCAAGTGAGGGTGCTTCCTCATTGTTGTTAGAGTTGTGTTAGAATAATCTAGAGACACCCATAGAGTATTTATGAGTTTATTGGTTGAAATGATAGATATTGGTGTCATCTCTCCTCCCGAAACTCAATTGATGTTGGCACCATCTCTTCCTCCCCTCCAAGTGAGTGGGTTCAATCCTATGACTTTTATTTCATTAGAATTATTTTTCTTATATTGTGACATTATTGCATAATTTTAGAGACGATTATAAAGAGATTATAAATTATTATTAGTTTTATCGAATTTATGATATTATGATTTTTAAAGAGTATGAATTATTTATTTTAAAAGAATCATGAGACCATTGTTACCAAAATGATTTTTATAAAGCGTTAGATTATTAATATGATCTTATTTAGATATTTATGAGTTTCTATAATGATTTTAAGAGTATAGCATAAGTACATGATAGAGTTTTAAACCCAAAGAGAGCTTAGCATAGAGTTTCAGAGAGAGTAAATACATATATGGCAAAGTATGATTTAGTACCCTATTGGTTTTGAAGTACGATATTAGGATTATCTGGTCTATGAAAATTTATGGTACCAAGAGATACGAATTTCAGGATAATTCATGGCAACTGCCAAATACATATTCTGGGCTTGAAATCGAAATGCTTATAAGTGGGTGATCCCTTGGGCACGATTTTCATAGACACGATTATGCTAAAGTCATGTTGTTAGAGTTATATGAATCCAAACTCACAGAGTGCTAAGAATTTAGGAACTCTTGTCCGCGAGGAATGAGCACCCACCCTTTAGTTACAGAATTTCAATATTGTTGTTTTTATTCATTTCTGTTGAGTTATGTATTAGTAAAGAGACATAGAGGCAATATTAATAAACAGTCATGGAGGCAATAACAGGAAACACCATCGCGGCAATCCTTTAAATAGCCAAGGTTCACCAGGGATCGTAAGATTACAGACAAAAGCTCATCTCCGTCAAGGGTAAGCATTCATTTTAGTTGATATAAATAGTTAGTATATTTATAGATATAATTATTATGTTCAGAGTATTAATCCTGATGATGCATATGAAAGTTAGGATTGATTCAATATATATAGACATGTAAACATGAAAAATGCTTTGGAGCTTGTTTTATTTTATTGTTGTTGTTATTATTATTGTCATGATTTTATGCACCCTATCGTTGTTGTCCCACGAATGGGGTTAAGGTAAGAATTCACTCATTGAGTTTTATATAAAACTCATCCATCTTCCTTCTTCCTTTACAGATGTAGTAGCGCCAAGTCCTTACTAGCCACATCCTCTTTGGTAGTGGGATACTCTCAATGGTGAGCTTCACTTTAGAGTGACGCATTTTTCTTGTTTAGTATATAGTACTCAAGTGTTATTGCGGACAAGGTCCCGAACCATAAAGTTAATGCATTTTGTATTTGTATAATTATAGCTTTCATGATTATTTTGTACAGAGGATTTATATACCTTGTATTATAGGGATAGATTTAGAAAATGGTTATGAACTTATCATCCATGATGCTTTTGATTTCCAAGAGAAAGATTTGTATTAGAAATGAAATGACATTTTATTTAAACGGATTTTATGGATAAAATATGCATATAGTACAGCAGCAATCACGAGGCTTACGTAGATAGGAATCCATACGTGCTGGTCATTATCCAAGTCGGGTCGTGACATTTTCAAATCTAAAAAACTAATTTATCTCACGCTATAAATTTGAGGGACTAAATTGATGTTTTAGTCCATTAATTTATTTTTTATTGATGGATTAATTTATTTTTGGTAGGTTTCAAGTGCGTTTAATGTGTAGATTGAAACCTAATGTCTAAAAAATTATTTATGAATTTAGTTGACACTAACATCCCATATATACTTTTTTAGGTTAAAAAAATAATTACCCCTGACAAAATTACAATAGCAGCATTGGTCCGTCTAGTATTTGTTAGTTTAATGCAATTTGATCTTTTTGTTTTTCCAAAAGCATTTTCTTTTGATGAGAATCCAATATTCCCATGAGGAGTTATTGAAATAAAAATGAGTAAAAACCTCAAATACTCCCTTCAAAAGATTTTATAAGATAATTTAGTTCCTCCAAATAAATAAATTTTCACTACTCAAATTTTTATAATTGGAAATACAATTCAATGGAATATTTTTCTCAAGCTTATAGTAGGAATAAGAATTTTCCATTCCCTTATCAGATTCTAAAAAATATAGGCCTATTTAGTTTGAGTTTCAGCTTTTAGTTTTTATTTTTCAGTTTCAGATTTATTTTGTGAAGAAAATACTGAAAATTCTAAAACTATAAATTTCATTTTTCAGTTTTCATTTCCAATTTTCAATATTTCCTTCATAAAATCTTAAAACTGAAAACTGCATTGTTTCAACAATTCCATATCAGATAAAATCTTTCTTAAGTAATGACTCCAAAATTTATACCCTCAATTTTTTTTTCCCTTTTGGTGAGATTTATATCCTCAATATTACACATATGAAGTTCATTTAGTCATAGACTCTTATTCCTGTGGGAAAAAAAAAAACAAAAAAACCATTTTTTTTTTCGGTTACAAGCTAGAAAGCACAAAACATAGTGGAAAACTCCCAAGTAACCACTGGCTCAACACAGCGGAAAACTCCCCGGACAACCTTGAGATCAGCAATAAGCATGCATGGCAATAAATGAATGAGGGGTCCAACAGGAACCTGGGAAAATGTGGTGGTGGTTTCGCCAGCGCCACGGCCACCACAGGGTAACGAGGAATATTAACTGGCTGGAGCCTTTAATATGGCGTTCTAACCACGGGAACAATGAACCTTAGCGTGGGTGCAATCGATCACGCAGACAATGGACGATCCTCCATGCAACGGGGGCAGATAGGGGACGCTGCCGTGTTACGACCAAAACGGAAACCAGCTGTTGGAAGCGCCATATGGTACATTTGCCACAGACTCACATTCCCAGAACCTAGAGAATAATCAGAACCCACTTTCAGCCTCTTGGACGCCTTGAAAAGGCCCTGCCAGAAATAACAACGCCGAGGTTGACTAGGAACTTGAAAAAATATCCCCATGAGATTAGTATTTGGCCCGCAAAACTTGTACCCAAAACTTCTTGGTATTAGTAACATCCCAAATTAGATTACCAAGCAAGGCCACATTATGCCACGCCACAGGATGGAGCCCATTCTCGTTGTGTGGTTTATAATTTACAAACAATAACAGAAAAGTAACCTTTTCTCTTTTAACTTCTACTCAAATTAATAGTTTTTAAATGTAACTATAATTTTGTCAAAGTAAAATGAATTCAACTCAAATTGCACTCTTATGTTTTAACATCACACATACAAAGATCCTTTCATGTTAATCAGTCAATATAATGCTTTCGTATTTTCATTTTTTGCAACACAACCTTCTCCATCTTATGGTAGTAACAGGATAAAAATGAATCGCATCACATTACACGGCCATATTCAACTGTTAACTGGCATAGCAACCACAACCGTATATCTTGAAGCTAGAAATCAAGCAGCACTTGTCCAAAATCATACCGAGGGAATGACACTTGGAGCCCCCATCCAGGGATGTTAAACGGAATGATCGTAAAACAAAAGCAGAATGCAAGAAATTTTCCAATAATTAGTACAATTTCGCCATCCAGAACCAAAATTCAATCCCCAAACTCTTTGCGGCAAAAGGGAAAATATAAAAATCTATTACCAAAATTCACATATTTCTGTGTCAGAAAATTTTGATTCACACAAAAATTAGTTGTACAAAGCATGGGTAAGAATAACACAGAGCAACACCTATGATACATGGACCCCCAAGAAAGATTTCTGATTTATATATCTCACCATCACGGAAAAAAAAATGAAAAACCCTCTTGTCATTTTGATTTAATATTTTTCTAAAAAGGGACAACAACCTAGGTACGACGAGTAAAAAATCTGTAAAAGTTAATGACAAAAATATGCCAGCACTGACAATCCATGACTGATAACCATGACCTTGATTTTGTACCTATGCCTCAATGTACAACGGTGGGTAAACACAAACTGCACCTTTTAGCATTGTCAAAGTGAACCTAGCAGAGTAGCAGTGGCTACCCACCTTCTCAAACTTCTATCTCCCAAAGGCCTGCCTGAACTGAGTGGTGACAACCTAGGCAAGCCTTCAAGCTTTCTGCGGGGATTAAGACCACAAACTTGTATTCCCCAAAAATGGCATCATGCTATATACAGAACACCATAAACCAGGCGACAGCACAAGCCGTTTTAGGCATAAACATTAGGGGCAGTCCTAATGATCACTATATCCACGCAAGCGAACCTCGGTCATTTGTTACTTGAGGACGGCCTCTAGTAGGTGTTGGTGGTCTATTGGCATTCAACTCCTGCAAATGTTTTAACCAATGTTTTGAACATTACACAAATTTCACAAGAAAGCCTAACCATCAGCTGAAAATTCACTTAGATGATCGTGTATATTTGATAGCTGCATTATTTCACAGCATTAAGAGGGTGTCAACCATGTAATAAAAAATATTTGAAGGAATACCTGCATCCATGTGTCTTCAACATGACGCTCTGGTGATGTTCCAGGTGAAGAAATTGCAGGCGGTAATGGGTGAATCAGTTTAGGAACCACCACAAGATCTCTACCAAGAACTAATATTGCCCCTGCATTATTTGCGGTACCTATTGCCACAAAGAAGTGTCAAAATTTATAAGGGAAAATTATCTAAGTGGCAAAATGCAATGTAGAAGCCAGCAACATATACCACAGTAGTTGGTAGCTGAGAAAGTGTGATCAAATGTCCCTGGGCAAAACGCTCAAAGCCATCCATCACACATTCATGTGCACGAACAATCAGCTGAAGGTCATTGTTCTTACAAAATTCCATGACACGATCCGGCTACAATAGCAAACCCAATTTAGATGAGCACAATAGCCAAAACGCAATTTTAACCTCTGGCGGCAAGTTCAAAAATGAGTACAGACAACATCCAACAAGGCACTTGACTACAGCTAAATGGCTACAAATATCAATCAAATAACACCACTCATTAAGTGGCAATCTTTAGATTAGAGGAAATATCAAGTTCTAGCATTAACAATTGCAATAGCAAAGGAGAAGTAAATAGATCGTACAAGACTACAAGCATTACAACAACTTTGAAGCTACAGAACAAATCAACTGAACTAATCAGTTATAATTGACTTTTCAAATTTAAGTCTACAGATAATGCATAGCTTCATAAATATTTATCTAACATGAACATGCTACAATTGCAAAAGTTTCAAGACATAAAACACCGCCTGTAAAATTAATTCAAAATGTTTCAAACTGATGCTTCAAAGTTCAAAATCCAGTATCACGAAGTTATCAATATAGATTTCTAGAATAATGAAACAATTAATACATGAGCATTCAATAAAATTCAATCACATAAAAACTGCATCAGCAAATAAATTTTTATTAATATATTTGTCATATGCAACATTGACTCTTGTCTCTGTTTGACTCTAGTCTTTGTTTATCCCATCATCCAGGATATTTAATAAAAAAATATTAAACATTTCACAAAAATAATAGGTAATGAGCACTCACCCCAAAAGTAACTAACCCTGGACCTCTAGCATTTGGCCGCAGCCCTTCCACACTGTCATTCTCCGTAGGATCAGACCTAGAGAAACATTTCATGTTGTTATTATTCAAAAGGATGCCAAATAAACTATCACAAACACATACAAATGCACTAACCACAGCAGATCCATAAGCACAATTGATCCTGCTTCCATTGTAATTGGACGCTGAATATTCTCGATCTGTTCCACATGATTTATTGAACGACCAATACCCCCATGCATGCAAATAATTTTTTTCTCAATTACGGCGGCCAGAGGAAGCCAATTAAACAGACGATTTCCGGTGCCATGCCCAAATCCCATCTCTCTCACCCTGATCATCAAATTAGAAGGTTTGTTGAGGTGCCCAATAAGAAATGAAGAGCATTGTCCAGTACATGAAATTCCTTACCATCCTCTCGATGCACTCAATTCGGAAACCGAAAAGGGCATTAATATCTGCAGCTTCATGGTTTCCTCGTATTAAATGTACATTGCTAGGATACTCAATCTGCAAAATTCACATAACCATGACTGAGAACACCAAACTTGATATAAATGAACAACACAAAACTGCAACCTATATATCCAGAGTACCTTCAGAGCAAGCAGAAGGGTTATAGTTTCCAGGCTGTGTTGGCCCCTGTCAACATAATCTCCAAGGAATAGATAATCGATATATCTGATAGTCATTTACACAAAATTAGCAGTAAGAAAACTGAATCCTAAGTCATTAGCATTACAATACACAAAAACAAAAAAATCATCTGTATATATGCTCTAAAACAATGGATTTTATATCATATTATCATTCCAAGATGGGAAAAGACATATGCACATAGTTGCTAGCTAGTCAACTAGATGGATTACACTGTAAAGACAAGAATCCCTAACCCAAGGTATCAGGTAAGCCTAATTGAGTCAAGGAATGGCACTATGAATATAAAAATTTGAAAGTGAGCATGTGGCATCAATAAAATGCAAGTGTTGGGTAATCAATCTCAAGTACTTGTGCTCAAAGGTTAGATCTCCACAATGCATCATGATAGAGCATTTACTGAATGATCACTTTATTGAATTGGGATGCCAGTAATGCACCAGAACCCTAATCAAACAAAAACAGGGAAGAATCCTAGAGGAGAGTATAGAGTCTCCAAGCTCTCTTACAACTACCCTCCTTTTCCTTTTATTCTCTTTTGTTCCTATTCTAATTTCCCTCCAAAACTACCCTCTTATAACTGCTTCCAACTAACTTCCAGCTGTCCTAACTCCCTGTTGGTTGTATACTGTGGGCCCAACCCTTGGCCCATCATCCTTTTCCTACGTATCCTCGCATAAACCCGCTCATACATAGGATCCCTAACACATCAAGTGTACAAAAGATAAAGTATGACTCTTAATTGGGACTTCAGAGATGAACAAACCGAATTATGGTAGCAAACTAGCAAAAATAATTACAGAAAGGAGGTTGTGGTTTTGATACTGTAACACATTGACAACCATGCTTAAACACCGTGATAACGTATTCATACAGATTCCAGAGGCTTTAGCTAAATGAAGAAAACAGATGCCATAAAGTACAACACTAGTAGCACACAGTAACTATGCATTACTCACATAAAACCATCCATGGGGAACTAAGGAACTTACGCTATGTCACCGGCAGTTGATGGTGCACCATACTCATCAAAGAGGCGCATGAGATCCCCAAACTGCCCATGTAAGTCTCCAAATATTTTAATCGGCGCCCCAAGTTGCAAGACAGTTGGTTCACTTGAAAATATACGCTCTGCACTATCACAAAGATCTGCAATTTCATTGCAATCTAAGAAAACTGCCGGCGAACTGGTGGTTTCCAGCCACGAGGCTTCAAGAGGTGCGCTATGACCTATAAATGAATGTCAGGAATTCCATCAGAAACAATCTCAACATAACAATAGGTATGATAAAGCCAACATGGGGGTGTGAATGAAGAAGATTCAACACAACACATTCAGAATGTTGCCATGAACAGAATGGATCTGATAGAGTAGGCAATGGCAACAATAGGAAGGTTAGTCTACAAGACTTATTATATGTTCTGCACCTGATCCTTTACATACAGCCCCAACACTTAATAGGGAAAGCACACAACATTTAATAGTTCAAGTTATTTTAAACCAATTGGATATAGTATGCCTGATCCATTACCATTGCTGAAATATTGAATAAAATGTGTATTACTTTTCAAATAGAAGTTTAATTTTGATTCATAATAAGTGATTCAGTTTGAAGTGTTTTCAAACAATCACCCAATCATATGTCATACATTACTAAAGAGTTTAACCATGACAACAACTAAAAGGTCAAACTCTCAATAATGTGGCACGCATGACAGATGATAGCGTAAAAAATGTTATATCGAAACCACTTGGTGGTTCAAGTGGTTCCACATTTGTTCCCTTTAGACAATGTCTTGGGTTCGAATATTGTGAATGGAGGGGAAAAAAGCGTTTGGAGAGTTTTGCTCCCATGATAGTCGACCCAACACATAACTGGTTAATCATGTTTAGTCGGCTCAGATATAGGAGATTTAGACTAAAAATGTTATATTGAAACAAAAATTATACTCAAGACATTACAGAGACAGATATATATACCTTTTCGGGACACTATTGATAGACATCTGCCGATCTAATAATTTTCTAGCAGCAGTTGCACTTTCTGGAGTCCCGTAACTGACCCGCCTGCCTTCATTTTCAAACTGATCAATCGAAAGCTGTCTAACCATGCCACCTAATGCTCCACCAGTCTCTGCAGCAACAACCACCTGGAAAATTTCCAGAGCACCGAAAGTGAACTTAAATGTTTCACATATAACTACACACAGCATACTTTTCCTTGGTGATAAATATGAATTGCTCACAGCTCTGTGATGCAGCCTAACTCCACCAGGAGCGATGTTATTTGATCCTGCAGAATCAGGCTTAATCAAGGAAGATATTTGTTTCCCACTGGGGTAGCCTCAGCCCCACGATCTCTGTCGGGCAATTCAACTTCTCCATTCACTTGTCGAGCTTTGGCAGCTGCCAGTGTAGCACTGATAGCTTCAGCTTCCGCAGCTGATGCTTCAACCAGATACTCAACTCCTTTGCTAGTTTGCCTGTTCAAAGTTTTTCACTTGAATGATGAAGCCAAAGAAGTAATAATTAAATACCTCACCCAATGAGATGATGAAATCTTTTGTACCTAGGTCCCTGAAGCATGGCATTTCCAGTACTGATATCAGTGTACATGTCACCATTTACAGGGGGAGCAACTGGATTTCCCAAAACAACTGCACCGTCACCAGCTGCCTCAGGCAATGTTTGCCTTGTCCTATCATCAACAAATCCATATCGTCCAGGTATTCGTCCCACTCGTGCATTAGACGCAGCTGCAGCAGCAGCATGTGAAGCAGCAGTTGTTGTTTCAGCAGCAGCAAGATCTTCAGCAGCAAGTAGGTCATCCAGCAAGACTCCTGCAGCATAAATACAATACATTATGATCAGTCCTGTGCATGAAGTGGAAAATTAGTTAGCTGACATCAGGATAGGATCCCATAGTATGAGAACAGAGACCTCAGCTTGCCAGATGAACAGGGATTGACTGGCCATTTTCAACAACAGTTAAAGAATATTGCAATCTAAGAACAAAAAATATTTTGATAAAAGGAGACAGAATTCAGCAACTCTGTAAATTGGAACTCTCTCATGGCAGCCTGAGCCAATACCAAACCTAGTTGAATAGTAATACCACCAAGTCTCTCAACAGTCTAGGAGCACTTTTGGGAATGACCTATAGTAGCTTTTTTTTTTGGGAATAAAAGCTGTTTTAATTGTTATGACTGGGTGAAAAAAATGTGAATGGATTATAAGCAAAACATCATAATTTTCAGCCTAAAAGCAGCTCGTAATTTTAAGCAACCTATGGACATTATTTGATTATTAGTTTGTCATTATGTGCAACAAAAAACTGTTCTCCCATTTTACCCCGAAAACCCATTCAGTTTCACACATAAGTTGACACATCCATTAAATTAATTCATACCTTCTTTAAGTTAAGGCGGTTATTTATAAACAATGCAAACAAACTAATTATCTTAAAATTGCTTTTCAGTTAGCATATCCAAAAATAAAATTGAATTCATCATAACCATTTTATAAAAAACCACTTATACAAATAATCAATTATTGAAATAACCAAAATTTCACAGCTTTCCCAAACACACCCTAGATGTGCTATTCTAAACTCAATGGACCCTCAACACACCTAACTAAACAAGCATATGATCAGCAGCCTGAAAAGTATAGCTATCATGCTAATTGAGCTATTCCACAAGTTTCCATCTCCCAATTCTTCTAGCACCATCTAAGAATTCTATACTCAACATTAACATTCTCTAACATCTGCTAAGTCTGAATAATTGAAGACACAACCAAGATTCAAAATGTCCAGATTGCTTCAAGTACACCCCAAGACCCAAAAAATAAATCCGATGACAAAATATTAACCAAAGACAAAATAATAACTAAATTATCATCAGAAAGCAAGCTGACCTAATGAAGACCACGTCAACCGGACTGTCAAGTGGCATCAAGCAAATAGGAAATAAACTTCATCAATATGAAACGAGAAGTTAGATTCATGACTCACCCCACGTAAACCACCATAAATAAAAATGAGGTCACCAACAGCAGCTGCTGCATGTCTACAACGGCGTGTCAACTCAACCGAGGCATCTCCACCAGCTGCATCAGCACTGTATTTACCTGTTCTTGGACTGGTAACAACAGATTTTGTATCACACCAAACACCAGCGGCGGTGTCCAAAACTACAAACAAGGGGGAAAAATTACAAAAAACTGCTAAAACTAGCAATGATTGGTAAAACAACAAATCCTGCTTTCACTTAAAATACTAAAACAAATTACCACTGGTCAAAAATAACTAAAGGCTACAGCAGCAACTAGGCATCAGCAAGCTACCCTATGAACAGTAACAACAACAGTAATTAAACTCCAAAAGAATTTGTTATTGCTAATGACAGATCCTTCAGATTTCCACAAGAATTTTCTCTCTATTTCACCAGAAAAAAAGCTGCTCGTGTCAATAAATGAAAAAAAAAAGTACCCAAAAAAAAAATACATGTATAAAAAGCAAAAACTAGTTTGTTATACAAGCAATCCAAATCAAACTTTATTTTTTGTTGGGGAGGGGGTTGAAGCACAGTACAAGCCAACAAATAGAAATATTCCAAGCAGCACCATGATCAAGTACCTGCAACACTCGATGAGTCTTCCACCATCCGTCCTCCACCAAGAGCCCCACCAGACACATGAAGCCTTGCATTAACAAATACCTGGAATCATTAAATCAAGCAAATTATGATCGTTGGAATATAAAACCAACTAAGAAAAAATGAACAAAATAAGAAAAAGGAAACTAAATCCCACCGCTGCGTGCTGATATCTTGGAGACGGTGAGACACCAGGAGCAATTGCCCACTCCCAACGACCATCTCTATGCTTAGCAAGTCCATATGCACTTGGCAGTGGCTGCAATATAAGATTTGGGGGGATGGGCCAAGGGAAAAATATGACCAATTGACCATAGCTTAGAATTAAATACTTCATAAAAATCGCATAACAATATCTAACAGAAATTGATAGGAACAACTATCTGTAGACTTATGAAGCCAACATAAAATGCCAACACCCAACAACTATCAATGCCATCCGTCAGAACGAAAGTGTCCAATTTATACTTGCAGGCTATAGCGTTATAGCCTGACTGAGCAATTGGAGAGTTGGTACTTGGTAGATTTGTGAGAACTTCAACACCCAATCACTAAAGAGCACTCCAATAACTTCTGAGTGTCTTTATTTATATTTAAATATCAATAGAAAAACATGCAATTAGTTATTAACAGATTCAGATTCTACCATTAAATGCATGAGTACAAAGATTCAGCAAAGATATGTGTTCTGAAGGGAGAGGCTCAGAAGATGGAGAGAATCACGAGAGGGGAGATAGACTACATTTGGTCAGGGGTGGGGCAATTAAAAAAGATATCATCTTGTCACTTATCAGTTGGTTACCTGAGCTGCAGACCCAAAAAGAGAAGTATGCCTCTTTATGGCAGGAAGTTATTACGATTGCATATGAATTTTTTTTTTTGTTTTTGATACATGATTACATATGAATTAGATAAGAATGGGCAGGGATGTCAATCCAGTAATTTCTGCAATGCTGCTACTCAAGCAAATCCATGGATGTTCATTTCAGGGATAGCTTTTAAACCAACGGTTACTCTTGATGCATGGTGGCATGAATACCTATCAAGTTTTAGGAGCATGCCACATGTGGAAAATGCTACACTTGACTCTATAATTCTAATGTAAATAACTCTCCCCCATAAATATTTTCTATTCTCCTCAGGATGGTCATTCAAGTGGGATTTTCACTATAGTAAAAAATTAAGTGATAGAGAATCAGCAAACTAATAATCATTTAGCTTTTACCAGCATATGCTTACTTTTGTGCATATTCTGACAGGAGGATTTCAACTCAGGGATCCTCTAGATTATTCTCTTGCAAATTCCTCTTCCAATTTCAACCTCATTCCCCTAACTGTCAGAGTTTCTCGTAGGGCTGTGTTTGGACAGTGCAGATCTAAAGGGGGCAAGTAGGGGCCTCCCCCCCCCCTTTTCCTAATTATTTAGTTTGTATGTATATATAGATATATAGATAATAGATAATCTAATTATATATGTATACTTCCATTCTAAAATATAGTAATTCTAATGTATTTAAAATCGTTTATATCTAATTTGTATATTCAAAATCATAGCATACCATTAACAACTTAGTATTTGATAAAATGTCATAATTTCAAACTGAAAGATATAGTAATTATAGAATTTAAAATGTAAAAAACATGTCCTCAACTTTGTTTTTAAGTTCTACAAAGTTATAAAAAAATTAAACTGTTTACATATTTAATACAAACAAGACTAATTTAATAATATCATGCTTGATTAATAATCAAGCAAAGGTTATTTATACAATTTATTAATATTTCAATATCAAAGTTTTAACCTAAATCTATTTAGTAGTAATGGCCATTAAATTTTTTATACTTTCACATGTTTCAGAAGTATGCTATTTGATGAAAAATTTATACTCACAATTTTTGTTAATAAATTATGTATGTGACTAAAAGTACATGAAAACAATTATAAGTTTTTCTTTTATAATTAGTTAATTTTTGCCCCTTCAACATGCATTTTCTGGTTCGGTCCCCGTTTTTGGACAATAGTTGTTAACAAGATTAATACAAATTATTTGCACAAAAGCACAGCCTCTCAATGCTTCTCTCCAAATAAGTGTCTTATATGATGTTTTAGTTCAGAATTAATGTCTCATCTATTTTTGCGTTTTCATGCTGCAAATTATCCTCAGAATAAACCTTTTTTGACATTTTTGGAGAGAACTAGGTTTGCCCTAAGGACCTCCATCAGTTTTGGGATTCAAAACAAGCTAAAACTGTGGCAACTTCCAGTTTTTGCTATTCACTGGTGTCCTTGGCTTGAAAGAAATTCTACAATTTCCAAAGGGACTTCCTCATCTTCAGACAACATTTAGGATAAGGTTACCTTAGCTTCATTGTGGTGCTCCACAGATGGCCTTCTAGATGTGTTTCTTTGTTGGATGTGCAGAGATATTGGCATGCCTTGTTACATGACTCAATCTCATAGGTTCTTTCTTCTTGGGAGGTTAACTTATACTATCTCTTTGCACTATTCTCGTTCAATTTAATGAATTTCTTTTTCTGTCACAAAAAAACACGTGCTACCCATTGGGCCTCACATCCCCCCCCAAGCCAAAAAAAAAAAAAAAAACGTGTGCCACATGCAGACCAAGCACATAAACAGCGCAACACTTAATTTTTAATTTCTTTAATGAAAGGCAAGGCAGCCACCCTTCCTTGGATTTAACCAATTTGAAAGGACTGAAATGTCCTGCTGTACAATAGAACCCTTTTTCATCTGTTTTTAGTTTATAAACTCTTGAGGATCCTCACCCCAGTGTAATTCTCTTAGCAGTTCTATACAAGCAAGCCATATGCAAGGGGATAAACCAACAAAGGGAAAGGATATTGCTGATAAACTCAGATAGTGAGCCAAACCAAATCAATAGAACAAGAAAGTGTAAAATTATGAATAGAAATAGAAAATGTATTTTTTTTATAGAAAATGAGAAAATGTAAAATTATGAACAGATAACTCACAACACTATTGGCATCCCTCCCTCCACAAAGCAGAAGCAGCCCATCAGAGCGTGCACTTGCAGTTGCATACCTACTCGAAAGGAAATGACAAAATGAAACTCAACCCCACATTATCAAAAATTTCAAGCACAAAATCACAGCCAAGTAAACAAATACGAGGGAAGCTTTGCACAGTTATTTATTGACATCCACCATTGTGCTAACAAAAGACACAGCAGTATTGCTTTGCTTTACTCCAGAAACAGAACATTAACGCTAATCAAGACTTGAACCTAATGTATCAAGAATAATTAGATAATAAGCAAATTATATAACATTTCAAATTTCACTCTGTTTCCAAAATATCCCATATAATAAGTCAAGCTTCAAGACAAACAACCCTACTCAAGTTCTGCAATCTCATGATCTTCACACATAAAAGTAGGCAGAAAATAAAGGTGATCACACTCCACAGTCAATCTGCTCCCAAACTAAAGAAAGAATCATGAAATGTCCAACAGATCAACCGATAAACCACCGCAAATTTATAAGACAATAATAACCCAATGGATGGATATTATGCTTGATATGGTAGCTAATGAAAATTACAGACAATTCAATTTGCACTGATTTTAAGAAAACAAGTCAAATTTTATTTTATTTTACTTGAAAAAAGGGGGAGAAATAAAGCATTAAAACAAATCATAAGCATTGGCCTTGGCCTTGACCATGAAAATAGATTAAAAAATCAGGATTTGTCTTGGTGATATTCAAAATCACATAATATGATATCAAGTTAAACAAAAATTAACAAATAAATTTAATCCACAAAACAAATCACACTAACAGAATAACATATCTTCATAAACTCAGAACATGGAAATGAAGGGTATAAAACTACAAATCTACTCACTCAGTCACAATCACTTAAATGACAGCCCTCATAACCTAGTTTAAGACGTCAAAGGCTATAGAATAAAAATGCAAGATATTCATAAGCATTTAAACTGATATGGACATAGTTCAGTCAAAGTAGTTGTCAAGAAAGGTAGAATTCGTGAACACAGTACATGCATGGAGGTGGACCCTCTCCTTCAGGCTCCAACTTGCGCCATTCATAAGGCTTGGCTGCTGTGTCCAAGGCCCATACATCAGTCAAAGGTCTTTTTCCTGGAAAGCAGGACAAAACAAGCGTAACACCCAGTAAATTTACAGACACAGCAAACATTCAAGGCAGATAATGTAAAAGGGCTAGCATTTGAGTAGTTACCATCATTGCCTCCAATTGTCATGAGATACCGCTGCCCCACCAAAGCCATAACATGTCCATAACGTGGCCCCGGTCCAGGTCCTGGAACACCAACTCTGCATAACATTCATAACCCACTACAACAGATAAATACCCTTAGGTAAAAGGGGGAAAAACTAAAAGATAGGTTCCAAGCCTAACCTGTGCCATCGTGGCCGTTGTTGAGTGAGGTCAAGAACATGAAGGTCCTCAGCTGACAAACCAGCCGGACCAATGCCACCCTGTTTTCCAAAGCAATATTCCACTAAGAATTAAGCTAATCAGATAATCAATACTATATAACTGTAGAGATACCCTAATCACACTACCTGAATAACTACCATCGTTCCCACAGCAGTCGCAACATGTGCAGCCCTCGGGGTTGGAGGCTCTCCAAAGGGAGTTATCCTGCAGTATATTTCCCTTGTAAGGACTAAAGTGAAGTACATAAGGCTATACAAGCATTACTTTAAGTCTTACACTATGTTTGATTGAGGGAAAGGAAAGAGAAGGATAGGGAAGGGAATAAATTCCCTTCCTGGGAGCTTAAATACATATAAGAAAATAAAGGAACTAAAGGGATCGTTTGGCCCACTTTTCCCTCAAAGGCCCATTTATATTTTCACCCAAAATTGGAGTGGAATAAGGAAACTTAAAATTATAAAGTATAAACAATATAATTGTTCTGTTTCGTTCATTTGTAATATAACTTTCAAACAAGATTAACGAAATTTTATTCCATTCCCTAATTAACCGCCACCAAAAGAAGGAGAAAGATAACTTTGTTCAAAACTCCTTCCCTTTCCTTTCCAATCCTCCTGCTAACTTCATTTCATTCCATTAATGAAAGAATGTCCAAACATTGTGTTAATGAAGGCTGGAAAGAATAACCTGGTCCTAAGCTTACCTGGACCATTTTTTTGTTATGACATCATAACAGTGGACATCAGCTGTGGCACCAGCTAAACCTGTAGGACAAATGAAATAGGTCATGATAGAATTCAAATAAACATTTATCAATCCAAGCAATATAATTCTTATCCAAAGGGAAAAAATGTATAAAATCAACACAAATCATTGTCCATTTTCAGTATCCCTCAAAAGATGAGCAGACAATGCAAAACTTCCATCAAACTAATAAAGTTTGCATGTATTCAAGTTTTCAGTATTTAGTTTCTGATATTAGCATGCACCAGAAATAATACATAAGAATAGCAAGCTATTTGGATGACTTACAAAAGTACAATGGTTATATTACGAAAGAAGTGTAATATATGGACACAGGAATTACATCACTGCCTGAAACCCTGGTACTCCTGGTCCAATAAGAAACGAAACAATCTAAATCTGATTTCCATTTTTTTTTTCCTATCTTTGATTGGTAATAGTGAATTTAATGGTTGACATTTCAAAAGATTGAAAAAATTATTGCACTACAAACAGCAACAACCAACCATCAACTATGTGAAACCAACTATGCGAAACCAACTATGCCAAGTAATTTGACTAAATTTTCTATTTACACTACTTCACGCTGCAATTTGTGAGAAACTAGAGATTCAAATATTCAGAAAATAGACAAATATGTACAAAAACTATCTCTAAACAGATATAACAGTATGGACTTTAAGGAATGTTTACATAATACATCACAATCAGCATCTCAAACAAAAATGTAGCAGTACAAATATTTGACATATACAAATACAACAACCAAGTGAGACAATTGGAAAAATGAAACAATAACTTTAGACAGATACAACCATGCATAGTCTACAGCACGTTGGAACGAGATTCACTGGCCCAACCTTGCTATAGGTGAAGCCAGAGATGATAAAGATTCTAGAACACACATGAGCATAAAACAACAACAACCAAAAATAAGCATTTTCCTACTGACTGGGGACAGGTACATGGGTCAAACAACACACATGAGCATGAAGGGAGTAAATATCACAAGTGGAGACATAGTAAATGAAGTGGGGTGAAATAGAAATAGAAAGAGAAAGGAAAAAAAAAAAAAACACACACACACACACACAGAGACAGAGAGAAGGAACCACTTCCAATGGAATAAAGTGTTCCCAAGGAAATGATTTTCCACAGCTTCTTGTTCCCTACAGCAGGGAACCGAAAGCTATATGAATGTAAATGTTTTAAAAGGAAGCTTTAACATTTTACAAACTTCCAATTCTACCTACCAAGTAGCAACAATTGAAAAGAAACAAAGTTACAAAACAGCGAAATTGGTAAAAAAGAATCGTACAGGTTCACAACTCTTTTTCTTGCATTGTGTTCCCAGGATAAAGTATATCCAAAGCATGGTTTATAAGAGCAATAGTTTCCCAGACCAGAAACATTCAGTTCATAAGGACCAACCAAGACATGTCATGAAAAATTGAACACGCTTGAAAAACCACCCCTCTTATCTTCACATTTCCATTTTCATGGCCTAAAACAAGAAGCCAGTTGGAGCCTATGCATTTAAACATCTATAATAACTACTATACAAAAGCCAAAATACTATGCGCGCAGCTAAAATTCAATTCAGCTTTAAAATTACATCAAGCATGCAACGCTCACACCATATATTTCCAAGACTCTAACCAAACTAACAAAAAAAATACTAAAATTCAAAATAATCACCCACTACATCTATCATTTGGCTACAGTTTCCGTTTTCTGTGTTTTCTGTTTTCTGAGTTTTGTGAAAAAAAACTAAAACAGTGAAAATAATAGAATCATGTTTTCAGTTTTTATTTCCTATTTTCAGTGCTTACTTCACAAAATTTTGATTAAAACACAGAAAATACAAAAAATGGAAACTGAAAGCAAACAGAACCTAATTAATTTATCTTGAGAAAAAAATTAAGTAAAACACATACGTATTCCAGCATTTCCAGCGGATGTAGGAGTCCCCGAAGCAGCGGAATTCCCTTCGAGCGCGGTGGCGCCGCCGAACAAAATAAGCCGCGGACCAATGTACCCCGACGTGCCTTCCTCTCCGACCGCCGCCACCGCCGTGAGCGTGTGGCCGCACCTCGGCCCCGGACCGTCCTCCTTCTTCTCCAGAATCGCGTCCACCACCGAGTAAGTCGGCGCCAGCCTCGGACCAACAACCGGACTCTGCTGCATCGCCGCCTGCTGTTGGTTCGCCGGCGGATACGCCAGAGATCCGCCTCCCGACGACGGCGACGGCGACGGCGACGGCGACTCCGACTCCCCTTGCTGCTGCTGCTGCTGCTGCTCTCTCCGCCGCGTGGTTCTGCGGCGCCGGATCGTGATCGGGCTCCGGCACCATCGAGGAATCAACGTCCATTGCTTTAACCCTAAGATTCCAGCAGTTAAGTCGAGATCGGAGCTAGAATTCCGGCGAAATCGCAACCCGAACCGACATTCCCGATTCGGTTCACGAAAATCCAAAACACAAAAAAAGAAAAAAATCGCCCGAAAATAAATAACTCAATCGAAAAACCCTAGCTCGGAAGAATCCTCAAACTCTTCAATTCGAACAATTCCAAAATCACCGAACCAAAAATTTCCCGAAAAATTCAATTAGGTTTTCTCTCACACACTCTCTTTCTCTCTTTTTCTCTCCGTTTCTGTGCGACAGAGGAAATGAAAAGAAGCGGTTCACGGAGACGAAACGGGACACACTCGCGAAAAAACTGAAATTAACAAAATAAATTGGAAAATCAAAATAATAAAAAAAACACAACTATTTTCTCTGATACAGAGGAGGGGTTGTGTCTTTTTTTTTAATCTGAATTTTTATCATCTGGATTTTCAATTTTTTCTTTTTTTTATGGAAATGATTAGTTTCGGTTTTGGGGATTTATCGATGGCTGTGTAGAAGAGGGAAGGGTGCGGTTAGTGACCGGAATGAGCCGGTAAGAGGGGCGCGTACGGAAAATGGTAGAAGGCGGCGACAGAGCGGAGAACGGAGTTGGAGTTACCGGGACAACCGGAGACTGGTTTGGCAAAATAACGGTGTAACCGGTTCCTCATTCTAAGGAAGGATTTTGCCTTAAAAACAACTCAGCAAGTGAAAAGCTGACACCACGCGCTATATTTGGTAGATTCGGATTATTATTACTTTCAAATAATTAAAAAAAACCTTAAAATCAGAAAAAAATAAAAAATATCTTTTAAATACAGTAAGAAAATTGAATAATAAATATTCACAAGACATTGGTCCAACGGAAAGAAGTCAGTTCCGTTGAATATGAGGTCTTGGTTTCACTCTCGATATTTATGTGTATAAAAAAAAATATTATCAAAATATACTTTTGAAATTCTAAAAAATGAAATTTAAAAAATATAAATAAACTCACCCTTTCAAAGTATCTCTACTTTCATGTATAATTTTAATTAAAATATCTTTTCAACAATTGTTTTGATCAGAATTTGAATCTTGATTCTCTTCTAAAGAGTAATTCACGTACTATTACACTTAACTCTTGTTAATAAATATAAATGTGTTTACAAAAACAAGAAAAAAATAAAGGAATGATAAATATTGGTGATTACAATTAGTAATAATTTTGTTATAAATTTTATTCATATGTTATATTAATGTTTGATTGATTTAAATAATTTAGCACTTATTTTTACTAGGCAAAAATTTACGTTAAAAATATTATTAATAGAAGAAAAAAAGAATTTCACCTTATAACAGGTTGACTCAATTTGAGTCAAATTAGTAATAAACTCCAAATATTGATGGTCTGAAAATAGCATATTACTTGTAAATAAATTTCAATTTACACACTCTAAGTTTGATTTGGGATTTTCATATTATAGTTCAAATAATAATAATAAGAATAATATTCTTTTTGATACACTCGAATTATTTGACAATTATGCATAACAAAAATTAAAGCGATTAGAAGGAAAAGAAATACTTGGTTGCAAAATTTTGTAGTAACTGAAAAAGAGTAATGATGAAATCTAAACTCATTCATATTGCATAAGAAAGTGAGGGAAATCTATATTTGTTTTTGAAGGACCATTTTATTGTACTTACTAATTTTAGATATGGTTACGTGAAGTTTGAGATGGCTCACAAAGGCTGAAATAGGGAAATGCTGAAAATGAAAGTGGAGATATAAAGGACAAAACAAAGGAGGAAAAATAATGATGAGACTCAAGAAAAAGGTAATGAAAGTGGATAACTCTTGTGTTCAGCTGAGTGTAGTTACCTAATTAATATTAATTTAAGAAATATTATTTGCGCATAATATCATATTTATGAGACATCACGTTATTATATTCTACTTATTATTAGAAGAGATATGTGATTCAAGTTAAATAGAGTTAATATTTTATCCAATATATTATATTGTGAACGTGATATTTTGTCAGGATTATCCTTCATTTTTATTCACTTATTTATTTTCTTCCTTTTGTCAAAAAATAAAAATAAAAGAAGAGGAGAGAGTGTGTCAGCCCAATCCAATCTCTTGAGTTCAGGATTCAAGCCATCAGTTTTATTATCAGTTGCAATTTAGATGATCTAAATAAAAGGAAAGAGTGCAACATTGCCGGATTAGAGTTTATATCAATTATCATCAGAATCATATCAGAACCAAATAAAAATAATCTCAATCAAACCAAATCAAATCCTTAATCCCCAAAGAATCACTCAATATTATGGCCACGGATCCACAACTATATATATACAAGGCCATTCATCAAAGGGGGCAGGAATAATAGAGAAATCTTTAGCAACAAGAGAGGAAAATTAGCAAAATAAGAGATACAAGAGGGAAAAATCCAAGCAACATACACGAAAACACTAAGGATTCAAGGCTTGGATAGCGCCTGAAACCAACCCACACCTCCACCAGCTCTTCGCGCGCCTCAGCCTCCTCAGCGCGGCCTCCAACGCGCGGTGGACACAGCCCGTCGCCGCCTGGCCCGATGCCCGCATCAGGACAACGCAAGCCGCGACCCCCTAGGCACTTCCCATCGAGCAACGGAGGAGCCCGCCCAGCCCATCACGGCGTGAGCACCTCGCCTGCCGAAGAACACCGCGCCACCCCTCTCTCCACCCACCGCACCGCACCTCGCCCGGTCTCACGCTTCAAGCTCTCCTGAACCGCGCACAGCCACGCGCCCAGTCGCGAAGCCACCACCAGCCCAAGACTTCAGCTCGCCGTCGCTCGAGCTCCTCCCCCTGTTGCGCGCTGGCCTCCCACTCCGTTGACCGCCCCCGGTTTCCTCTCCTTATTTCCTCTTAATTTGCTTCGTGTTTTAGGAAATGGAGATTGAGATTTTGAGTTGCCCTTTCCATTTTTTTAAAAAAGATACCTGTTGAGTTTTTTTTTTTTTTGTCACTCTCTTCCTTGGGCTTGTGAGTTTTTGTTTTGCTTGGGTTTAGTTTTATTCATTTATTTATCTATTATTATTGGTTTCTTTTTTAATGATATGGGTTGTCTGCTTGCTTTGGGTTAGTCTTTTTTTTTTTGGGGCTAGTTCCTTTTTTATAGGTTTGGGCTCTTATTTTCATGTCCTCATATTTTTTAAAAAAATTCTTCTATTTTGTTTAGATTTTAGGACTCTTTTAAAATAATAATAAATATAAGACAAAAATATTTTCTTCATCCAGCAACAGTCAATGGTCATGATTGAGAGGTGGATGCCTCCTTCATGTATTGTTGAATTGTAAGGGTTTATTGAGTGGCCTAGTGCTAACTTGAATCCTACGCAAAACGGATTTCTCTTTTTTTTAAATAATACATCAATCAAAATTCTTTTTTACAATCAAAATCAACCAATACATTCTTTATATATTTTAAATTAAAATTCATCAACACACACTTATTTTCTACAAGAACGACGTGGCTTTGAATTCCTCATTGCACCAGGGATACGTCAACGTAGCAACAACTATCAAGCCAAAATCCTTTTTTCATAAAATTTGTTCTTTAATTTTTATTTTCAGTTTTTGCTTTATTTTTTTTGTAAATATAAAATCGTTATAATTTTTGGGGAAAAATAAATATTATTGAAGTTATAAATCCATTTGCATAATGAGCTCTAGGGTAACCGTATTTATACGGATGTATTAGGGTGCAGTGGGATTAAGTTTCCACCCTTCCCTAATCATAATTAGACTTCCTAACTCAAATCTTTTTCAAGACCAGTTTTAATCAAATCAAAGGTTTTTCCAATTTTAGCCAGAATTAAAATTGGTGGCGACTCCCTATTTTATTTTAAAATCGGTTGTCATTCCTGTTGCGGCCCTTCTGGGTACGTTGTGACAGTTTGGCGACTCACTGGGACACTAGAAGTCAAGCCTATTAAAGTAAATTATGCAAATAATTATAACTTTACAATATTTATTTTTCCCTTCATTCTTTTTTTTTTAAAATAAAGTCTTTCTCTTATTTATTTGTATATTTATTTATTTACTTTATCTGTAAATATTTGTCACTCAAACCATAGGATAGATGACTTTGTGTATATATATGCTGTTTTGGTTTTGTCTTGCAGGATTTATATAATACATAGGGCTTGAAAGGTTGGTATGCTCCTCACACACAGTGCACAATCACCACTTCACAAACCTCTTTGGGCTCTATACCGAGCTTGTGCAACCTTAGGAATAGGAGGGGTCCTAACATTGTCATTGAGGGGCTTCATGCTCACTTGGCATATGACGGGACACCACCCAGATTGTTACTAGCGGCATGGAATGGTCATATTGAGAGGGTTCATCCCTACTTGTGATCTTTTCATGAGTTGGGTCTCTATTTTATGATAGGGGCAATTGGGACCATGGCCTTTAGAAAGTCTAGACTCATCCTAAAAACCATGCACTAATAATAGGCTTAGTAGCCACCCAAATTAAGGTTATGACTTTAGGAAAATCCTTCCCCTAGGACTAACCCCTTTAGGACACAGGAGCATCCATTTATTTATTTATTTATTTTCTCTTACATAAACTTGCATAAAAATCTCTTGCATGGCTTGCATATAGAAATCATCTGGCATGACCCATTCATTGCATAGAAAACTCTTGCATGGTTTGTATACAGAAATCATTTGGCATGACCCATAAAAAGAAAAATCTCTTGCATGACTTGCATATAAAATCATTTGTCATGACTCACATGCATTACTCATGCATCTTCCATGCATACAATGCTCATTTGCCATACATAGCATCATTCCTTTTAATTTTATATCTTTCTGAAAAAGTTCTCTTTTAGAGGTACAAAGGTTATCATTAGCTCTCAAGACACAACATGGAGACAATCCAAAATAACACTAGCAATGCAAGAAACATCAAGGTTACCATGATCTATAGTGACTTGAGCACAATAAGCAAGATGAGTCGGCTGATGCCGCATGAAGACAAGCTTGACTTCCAGAAAAAGTATGGACACATACTAGACTTGTTGGACATCTCAGTCCAAGAATCCGTACTTAGCGCCCTCGCAAGTTTGGAAGCCTCAACTTCACTGTTTCGAGCTCGAAGATAGACATAGTGCCAACCATAGAAGAATACACAACCATGATAAGGTTGCCAATCCGTGAGAAAGCAGGTGTATACCTTTATCAAGGGAATTATGTGGCAGGAGCAAAAGTTGCCAAGTTGATTGGAGTTCAAGCTGATAAAGTGTTGATGGAAGAAAGGGTGCAACTAGAGGACTTAAGTAGAAGCTTCCTTGAGTCGCATCTTGAAACCTTGTCCCGCAAAAGGAGTGGCAATTGTTCAAAAGAACCTTAGCACTACTAATTTATGGGCTTGTGCTTTTTCCGTTTACCCAAACATCGTGGACCAAGCTTCCATGGATGTGTTTTCAGATTTTGCACCTATGGGGCAACCCTTCCGCCATTCTAGCAGACACTCTCCTTTCTGGATGTCTGCCATCGGAAGAGAGAGGGAAATTGAGATATTGTACGCACATGTTGTATGTTTGGGTCGTGACACATGCCCGTGCTAGGAGTCACATGGGGCGGTTGCCTATCCGTTGAAGACTTCCATCGTATCCCAATAGAGAAGCAACCAGCAACTGGATGGATGCAAGAGTTCTCTGATATCAAGCCTAGCACCTTTAAGTGGATCTGTCCTTGGTACCATGGGGAAAGCATTATCTACAGTTGTGAGAATTTCCCCATGTACCTTTAATGGGCCCAAGAGGTTGTATATCATATTCTCCTGCTCTAGTCCTTAGACAATTGTGTTGGACACAAACTGAACCCCAGGAAGAACAACTAAGGGGTTATGGCTTCCTGTACAGAAGAACCAAGACACTAAGACACAAGAGTTAGAGATCAAGAGGGCTTGGGAAAACATCAAGTTAGCCGGGAGAAGTAGACTGGGGAAGCAATAGCCCACCTCATCACCTCAGTATGATGAATGAAGGGAAGCAAGAGTGAAACCAGTCAACGACCCAAAGAAAGCTTCAATGCAGGAAAAGCTACTTCAGTCCATGCCCCAAATGGCCTCCTACATTGAGGTATTGGAAGCACAAATGAGGTTTTTGGAAGAAAAGAAGCAAGAGGCTGATCTGAGGCTGTCATCCTCCAAGATCGTTGCCACAAGAGGGATATGGAAATTGAGAAATGAAGAATGAATATGCGACTCGTTTGAGGCATCCCGATCACGAAAGAACAAAGAGAGTGCTTCGATGGCCAACAAGATCAGGAGCTTGAAGGAAGGTTGCACCACCTTTCAAAGGAAAAGATAAACCTTGAAAAAGAACTCATGAGCCAAGACAAGACCATGGAAAAGTTAGAAGCGATTGGACCGAAAGAGGAGATTGTCAAGGATCTGAAAGGAAAGTGGCCAATGAGAAAGGCATAAGAGGAGAACTAGAAAAGGTGATTAGCATGGAACGACAAGCAAGAAGGGAGCTAGAAGAGAGAGTGCAGGGTTTGAAGAAGGTCCTTGCGTGACAGAAAGCGATTGTGATCGCGCATGGGCATCATCAGGCCAATACCAGCACCTTTATGTCATGGCTGATAAACACAGACAATTTTGGAAGGATGAAGCCCTAGATCGCGTAGAAGAGGTAGAGGGATGGAAGAAGAAATATGCCCAAATGGTTGCCGAGATCAATTACCATGGCTCAGTCATCGCACAAGGTTTTGAAAAAGCCAAAGAGGAGATTGAAGAGACACCACGCTCACCTGCCCAAGGAGTAACCAAGTTCATGGAGACATGTGAAGGATATTCTAGGAGATTTAAAAAGAGAAAGACAAAGCTTTTGATGTATTAAACCCATAATTCATGATGTACTGAATGACATTTCATTGGAATAAAACTTTTGCTCTTTTGGCTCTTAGACTTTACATGAAAAATATTCTATAGAGGAGGAATACTCCCTTGGAATGAAAATTAATCGCATTTTGGTCTCAAGTCAAAACCGCATTGCTAGTGTTTATTAGATGGTCTTTGTTGAAGAGCAAATGCTCCCTCAAAACGCTATCAACTTCACTTAATGTTACAGGGTGAGGTACTCGTAACAATGAGTGAAGGGATCTCTATTTGTTGAAGAAGCTAATGACAATCCTTGCACCAACCAAAATAATAATAAAAAAAAAACTGAAACCATGTCCTTTCTTTCAGAAATCTTCGTTGTTCTTCAAGAGAAAGCTTCGTCATCAAAGTCATCAAGGAGCCATGGCAGGAGAAAGAGATCTTGAAAAGAAATTGATGAGTTGAAGACCGCAATGAATGAACAAGTGGAAGTGGTCAAAGAAGCTATTGCACACATGCTTAAGTTCAGAGAAAGAGAAGGAAGTGGAGGCAATAACTCCAACAATGAAGAGCCAGGATATGACTCAGATGGGCATACCAACAATGCAACCCCACATAACAATCTGGAGGAACGATTAAAGCTCAAGCATGAATTACAAGAAAGTATGCAAGAGCGGTGAATGCTGCGTGGGCCTAATCGTATGGCCCAATGAGTATTAGTGATCTGTGTTTGGCCCTCAGTGTGGTCATTCCCAAAGACTTCAAGATGCCGAGCTCATCAAGTTCGATGGTAGTACCAATCCCATTATGCATTTGCGAATGTATTGTACAAAATGGGAATGTGGTCAAAAGATGAGAGCTTCCTAATTAGCTTTTTCCCGAGAGCTTGACGGGCTCATGGGAGTGGTACATGCAGATGGATCACACAATCAGGTGTTGGGAAGACCTGGCTAGGCTTTCACAAACCAATACAAGTTCAACTTGAATGCTGCCCACCAGAGACCAATTGAAAGGGATGAAGAAGAAGGAGAACGAGTCTTTCAAGGAATATGCTCAGAGGTGGAGGTCCATGGCTGGAAGGGTTGTTCCACCGATGTTGGAGCAAGAAATGTGTTCCTACTTCATTCGTACGTTGGAAGGTCCTATTTCAAGAACATGCTTGGGACACATGTGAAAGAGTTCATGGATTTGGTCGAAATAGGAGAAAGGATCGAGACAAATATCCAGGAAGGGAAAGTAGAGCTAGCAACGGGGGAAGTGAGTGATTCCCAATCCAAGAAGAATCCTCATTTCAAGAAAAAGGAGAATACTGTCAACTACATCCACCCTCAATCCCAACAACCTACTCCTCGAACCACTATCCAACTCACCCATTTTTCCAAATCAACAATATCCATTTCCAAGAGCTACTTCACCCCAAATACCGTACACACCTCAGCTTCATCAAATCAACCATGTTTCCTAACGGCCTTATACACCAACAACACCCAGACCTCACCAAGCACCACCCCAAGCCCACCAGACAAGTAACTCCTTTATAACTCCTCCGCTATTTAACACCAACAACACCCGCAGACCCCGATGGAGAACCGACCCTTACCCAATTTTCATATAAGTAATGCCGAGTTGTTTAGCGTTTGTGCGGAGACAACTTGTTAGGCCCACGTCCTGGAAGACCTTTGTACCACCATATCCTCGGTGGTATAACCAAAACCAAACTTGTGACTATCATTCAAACTCCCCTGGACACTTCGAAGATTGTTATGGGTTCAGAAAGGCGTATGGCATTTGATCGATAGCGGTGCCATCAGATTAGAAGAGGAATCAAGACCAAATATAAGGAACAATCCGTTCCCCGATCACGGCACAGGCCAAGTGAATTTTATCTGAGGAGCATACGAGTCAAGGAGTTGGGAATGCCAAGCTCCCAATGAAAGAGATCCTGAAGCATTAAGGAGGGCAGGATATCATGGAAGCTGAAGGATGGAAAGGAAGAAGAATAGTGAAAGGAGATGAAGGTGACCTATTATGTGAGTGCTTCAAAAGAAGGAAAGCACCACCTAGAACAATGTCCAGAGCTGAAACTCTACATTGAAAAGATGATCAATCTAGGGGTGCTTGAGATACAAAAAGTGAACAGACAAAGCATCAATATGATTCACCGTGCACCCCAGTTTTTAAAGTCTACAAACATGAGCCAGCACTTGTTTTAAGAGGCCTAAGCCATTCCCTTATGAAAGCAACCATCCTGTTCCATGGAGTTATGAAACTGATAGAATCTAATGCTATGATGTCTGGAATGACATCTCCCAATCAAAAGCGAGTGCCTGTCTTCAAGGTATCTAGCTTTTCTTCTTATATTGCCAACACTACAAAGTCTGATATGCCAGGGGTGATTAGAGAAGGCATGAAGTTTGTTCAAAACCCTCTACATCGGAGTCTATTACCAATGTTACAGGAATAGGGGAATTACTCGAGCGGTAGGTGTTACACTCAGAAAGTTGTTGAAAAGCCCTCAGGTGATACCCTGAAAGACCCCAATAGTGCCTGAAGGAGGGTAAAGAAAGAAGCCAGGAAGAGGATGAAGAAGAGTTCCTGAAAATAATGAAGCGAGTGAGTATGACGTGGTAGAACAACTGAAGAAAACACCGCAAAAATCTCACTCTATTCATTAATTTTGTCTTCGGAGGCTCATCGCAATGCAATTAAGAAGGTGTTGGATCAAGCATATGTATCCAAAGATATAACCCCTGATAGGGTTGAAGGAATTGTGAATGCGATTAAACGGCTAATGCTATCACCTTCACAGGAAACGAGGTCTTCCCTCATGAGCGGGCCCGAAGGCGCTCCACATCACCCTCAAGTGCCAAGGTTGCAATATCGCAAAGGTATTGATTGACGAGGATCAGCCTTCAATGTGCTTCCTTACTCTACACTGCAGCTACCGATTGATCCCTCCACGATTGAACCAACTGGGACGATCGTAAAGGCATTCGATGGGTCAAGAGAGAATCATGGGTGCTATTGATCTTCAGCTAGAAATTGGGCCAACTACTTTCATGACCAGATTCCAAGTGATGGACATTGAGCCGGGTACACGATGCTGTTAGGGAGGCCTTGGATTCATGAGGCAGGAGCCGTCCCTCAACACTTCATCAGAGGGTGAAGTTTATAGATGGTGGGAAACTCGTTACTATCAAAAGGGAAGAAGAATTGTTGGTGACCAAGCCATGACAGTGCCATACATCGATTGTGAAGATACGCTTGAGGTCTCATTTCAAAACCTCGAGAAAGCTGAACCAGTGGAACCGAAAAGTGATATGCATCAAGTGGCCGCTCGAATAATGTACAAGAGCGGATTTGAAGATGGAAAAGGGTTAGGTAGCAGCTGCAAGGAATCAGGAATCCGATCTCACTTCCTGACAATCCTAGGAAACTTGGCCTTGGGTATGAAGCTACAAGTGAGCAACACTTTTGAATCGTCAGGAAGAAGATCCCACATATTAGGGATACATTCCCGCACCTGAGCAGTGGTGATGATAGAAGGTTGAAGCTCGACACTCAAAGGAGCCAAAGAGATGCCTCGGCTAATCTACCCAAGCTGCGAGCCATTGAACAATTGGGATTCTGCCCTAAATGATTTGTTGTACTTTGAGTAATGGATGCTTTAGTCACCTTTATTGTACTTCAATTTCAATTTAATAATAAAATGATTATGCATGGTTTCTCTTTTCTATTCTTTTTGTGATTTTCTTTTTCATTTATCTCTTTTATTTATTTTGGGTCTCGTCTCAATTCCAGGGACTCATCCCTCCAGAATCTCTATCTTGTGCAAATGATTGTAAAAACCCATTAACTGATTATTGCGTTACAATGGACTTGAATGAAAATGAACAAGACGAAGATTCCAAGTTGTGCCAACAATTTGCCAAAATCATAAACTCAATGGAAAAAGGATAAATCCACACGATGAGGTCGTTGAAACTGTGAATTTGGGGACTGATGAGGATAAGAAAGAAGTGAAGATAGTCGACAACCAGAAAAGGAAGAAATGGTTGCGTTGTTCCGTGAATTCCTGGATATTTTTGCCTGGTCTTACAAAGATATGCCTGGTTTGGACCCAATAGTGGCTCATAAAATCCCTTTGATTGAAGGGATGAAACCTAAGCGACAGAAATTGCGTAGAATGAGCTGGAAATGTCACTTAAAATAAAGGATGAAGTCAAAAAGCAACTCGACGCAGGTTTCCTGGAGGTACCGCCATACCCAAAATGGATAGCCAACATAGTGCCGTGCCGAAGAAAGATGGAAAGGTTAGAATGTGTGTGGACTATCGGGATTTGAATAAAGCAAGTCCAAAAGACAATTTTCCCTCCCCCATATAGATGTTCTGTCGATAACACAGCAAGAAGTCATCGGTTCTCCTTCATGGATGGCTACTCAGGCTACAATCAAATCCTAATGGCAGAGGACAAGGAAAAGACGTCATTTGTCACTCGTTGGGTATTTTGCTAGAGAGTAATGCCATTTGGGCTGAAGAATGTTGGGCGACATACCAGCGAGCGATGGTGACCCTTTCCATGACATGATCCATAAGGAGTTAGAGGTGTATGTTGATGATATGGTAGCAAAGTCACAAGAAGGGGAAAGTCATGTTGTTGTGCTCAGAAAGTTATTTGAAAGGTTGAGGACTTACAAGCTTCGGTTGAATCCAACAAAATGCACCTTCGGAGCATCCACTGGAAAATTGTTAGGATTCATCGTTAGCAAGAGGGGCATTGAGGTTGACCCAGACAAGATCAAAGCCATTCAAGACATGCCAGTACCTAAGACAGAGAAGGAGGTTCGAGGTTTCTTGGGCCGTCTGAATTACATAGCGAGATTCATCTCTAATTTGACCTACACTTGTGAGCCAATATTTAAACTATTGAGGAAAGACAATCCAGGTAGATGGGATGACAGATGTCAAGAAGCCTTTGACAAAATCAAGAACTACCTGTCAAATCCACCTCTCTTAGTTCCACCCACACCAGGGCGGCCGCTCATACTATATCTCACGGTGTTACATGGGTCTATAGGGGCAGGTATTGGGTCAACATGATGAGTCCGTTCAAAGGAGCAAGCCATTTACTATTTGAGCAAGAAGTTCAATGACTGAATCTAGGTATTTGGCTATTGAGAAGACCTGTTGTGCACTGGTATGGACAGCAAGGAGGTTACGGCAATACATGCTCTATTATACAACTTTGCTTATATCTCGCATGGACCCTATGAAGTACATTTTCGAGAGCCCGCACATCTCCATAAGGATGTCCAAATGGCAAGTGGCTTTAGCAGAATTCGACATCAAGTATGTGACTAGAAAATCAATAAAGGGAGCGTGATAGCTGACCACCTGGCTGAGAATCCACTTGAAGAATATCAGCCAATGGAGCTTGAATTTCCTGATGAGGACATCCTAGGGCTGGAGGAGGATAGTGAAAGTGAAGAAGAAGGGGATTTGATGTGGAAAATGTATTTCGATGGTGCGGTTAACATCCACGGGAATGGAGTCGGAGCAGTCCTAGTGTCCCCTAATGGAAAACAATTCCCGATTGCTATCAAATTGGCATTTGATTGTACAAACAACACGGCTGAATATGAAGCATGCATAATAGGCCTGAGCGGCGATATCCCTTGGGTACAATACCTAGAGGTCTACGGGACTCAGCCCTAATCATTTTTCAAGTTAATGGAGAATGGCGAGTCAAGGAGCACGATTGCTATCATATTATGAACATCTCGTGAGCTTGAAAGAGGAATTCAAAGATGTCAGCTTCCATTACCTACCCGTGAGTAGAATCAATTTGCAGATGCCTTAGCTACCTTAGCCATGAACCAACCTTGATCTAGAAGTAGAAGTGCAACCTTTGCAAGTAGCCTTAGAAGAGAACCATCATACTGTTCAAATATTGAAGACGAGCCTTACGACCATGGTTTCATGATATCAAGAAATTCATCAAGGAGAGGGAATATCCAGGAGAAAAATGAGAATGATAAAAAGACACTCAGACATCTGTCCATGTCATTCTTCCTCTCAGGTGAGGTGTTATATAAAAGAAACCACGATGGAGTTTTGTTGAGGTGTGTCACTGTTGTAGAAGCTAACTCCATCATATCAGAAGTCCATGAAGGTATTTGCGGAACTCATGCCAATGGCTACACATTATCTCGCAGATCCTTAGGCAAGGATATTATTGGCTCACAATGGAAAAAGACTGTATAGAGTTCGTCAAAAAATGCCACAAGTGTCAAATCTATGCTGATCGAATTCATTCTCCCCTGCCGTTGCACAATTTGACATCACCTTGGCCATTCGCAATGTGGGGCATGGATGTCATAGGACCGATTAATCCAAAGCATCTAATGGGCATCGATTCATCCTTATAGCTATCGATTACTTCACCAAATGGGTGGAGGCTGCTTCCTACGCTAATGTAACGCGAAAGGTAGTGGTGAAATTTTTGAAGAATAACATTATTTGTAGGTACGGGTTGCCAGAAAGGCTCATCACAGACAATGCAACTAACTTCAATAATTCAGAAGTACAAAAATTGTGTGAGCAGTTCAAGATCAAGCATCACAACTCGGCTCCTCCGACCAAAAATGAATGGGGCTGTGTAGGCAGCAAACAAAAACATCAAGAAGATCTTGGGGAAATGGTGGTCACCTACAAGGATTGGAGTGACATGCTGCCTTACGCATTGCACGCCTATCGCACTTCTGCAGATCCTCAACTGGGCAACCTCACTGGTGTATGGAATGGAGGCAGGAACACCCATAGAAGTGGAAATACCATCTTTAAGAGTCTTGATGGAAGTTGAACTGAAGAAGCTGAGTGGGTTAAAACAAGATACGAGCAATTGAATATGCTCGAAGAAAAATGACTAGCTTAGGATGCCACGGCAATTGTACCAGAAAAGGATGGCTAAAGCATTTAATAAGAATGTTCGCCCTCGAACGTTTCAACCAGGAGATCTTGTTCTAAAAGATTTTGCCAAATCAAGAGGATAATAGAGGCAAGTGGGCACCTACACACGAGGGCCCTTACATCGTCAAAGATGCCTTTTCTGAGGAGCACTGACTTTGACTGACATGGAAGGCAAAATACTTGCTAAACCAATCAATTTAGATGCTATAAAAAGTACTTTACTTAAAATAAAAAGGGACTCGCTAGGTTGAAAACCCGAAGGGCAACCTAGGCAAAAATTAGAGCAAAAAAAAAAAAAATGGGGGCCCGCTAGGTTGCAAACCCAAAAAGGTGACCTAGGCAAAAATTAGGGCACAAAATAATAAAAAGGAGAAGAGGAAGTTTCGCTAGGTTGAAAACCCGTAAGGGCAACCTATGCAATGGTGAAAGGTTGAGCCAATGATCAAGAAACCATATGGGACACCGAAACTGGGCAATTTGAGTATCAGTGGATTATGGCATATTGTTGAGCACAACGGAGGATTACAATCATGATCATGGATTTTGAGTCTGGTGTGACCAATTAATCAGTGAAGTGGGTGATCACATGAAGAGCACTACCAGTCTTTTATTCCTTTCTTAGGTCACCATATTCTAAATACTTTCCAGTTTGAAGTTCAATAAAATCGTCTTTCTCTTCCTCTGTGTCTCTATTTCTCTTTCACCTTTCGCTTCCGTATTTTCTTTATAAAACCATGCATAATCATGATATTGAAGTGCAATCGAGGGACTAATTTGCTAACAAAGCTCAGAAATGATAAGTCAAACAGGGGCTTGAAGACCAAGATTGACTCGCAAAGGAAATGAGGCAACTCACTAAGCCAAGGTTTGGGGATGATAGTCTAAATATGGGTTTTTGATGGACTTTAAAAAAAAAAACTCGCTTAGTCGAAAACCCAGATGGGCGATCAAGGCAAAAGTTAGAGTAATAAAAGCTGGGCAATAAGGAAACGCTGAAGCGTCATCATGCGAAGATGTCTGAATTGAGACTCAGGATGACTTATCTAAGAAGACGGCTTCTTTGGATAGACGAAAGCTTTCTTGAAAAATAACACAAAGATACCTCAAACTTGGAGCAATTTTAGTTTTAAAGAGTTATTGTCATCATGCTTTCTTATCACTAGTCATATCACTACTTTATCAATTTTGCATCAATTCATTCATCATCACTACAATAGTCTTGCATCATTCATCACATTATCATTGTATCAATTTCGCATCATTCATCATATCATCATCACATCATTTACTTTCAGCAATCATCACGTCATTTACTTTTTCAGTATCACATCATTCACTTTTCAGTCTTGATCACAATCATTTAGTTTTACATTTCACAAGTCTTTATCGCTTTCACGTTATTTTACAAAATCTTTACCGCTTTCATGTTTATTTCACAAAGTCTCTTCGCTTTCACGTTATTTCATGAAGTCTTTACCGCTTTCACGTTTATTTCATAAAGTCTCTTTTGCTTTTACGTTTATTTCACAAAATCTTTACCGCTTTCACGTTTATTTCACAAAGTCTCTTTTGCTTTCATGTTTATTTCATGAAGTCTTTACCGCTTTCGCATTTATTTCACAAAGTCTTTACCGCTTCCACACAAAGTCTTTATTGCTTTCACGTTTATTTCACAAAGTCTTTACCACTTTCGTTTATTTCATAAACTCTTTACTACTTTCACACAAAGTCTTTACTACTTTCACAAGTGTTTACGCTTTCACATTTATTTTCACATGTCTTTACACGCTTTCATGTTTACTTTCACATGCCTTTACCGCTTTCATGTTTACTTTCACAAATGTTTTCACGTTTTTTTCACAAGTCTTTACTGATTTCACAGTCTTTCACATGCTTTCACATCTTTACACACTTTCACAATCTTTCTATGCTTTCACATCTGTTTTCACGTTCTTTTACATGCTTTCACAAGCTTTGCTTTCACAAGTCTTTTCAATTTCACATGCTTTCACAGTCTTTACGTGCTTCACCTTCCATACTTTCACAATCTTTCATGCTTTCATAGTCTTTTACTTCATTATCACAATCTTTTGCTTGCTTTCACAAGCTTTCATCTTTTAAAGTTCACATTTCACATGCATTTAGCCTTCATTAAGTCATTTAGCACCACTCATCAAACCACCTTGCATTCATTGTGCATTCATTATCATCACGATGCATTCATCACCATCATGCATTAATAATCATCATGCATCATTTGGACAAAATATGTGTTCATATCTTTACTTGTCTCTTAAACCAAATGTCAAAGTCTTTATATTTTTCAGGAAGAAACAAGTAAAGAGGGGCAATTGTGAACACCATATTTTGTCCTATTATCCTTCATTTTTATTCACTTATTTATTTTCTTCCTTTTGTCAAAAAATAAAAAATAAAAGAGAAGAGGAGAGAGTGTGTTGCCCCAATCTCTCTCTAGTTCATGATTTTAGCCCATCAATTTTTATTATCAGTTGCAAATTTGCGAGTATGATCTCAGAATAAAAGGAAAGAGTGCAACATTGCCGGATTAGAGTTTATATCAATTATCATCAGAATCATATTAGAACCAAATAAAAATAATCTCAATCAAACCAAATCAAATCCTTAATCTGCCCAAATCAGAATCACTCAATATTATGGCCACGGATCCACAACTATATATATACAAGGCCATTCATCAAAGGGGCAGCAATAATAGAGAAATCTTTAGCAACAAGAGAGGAAAATCAGCAAAATAGAGAGAGATACAAGAGGGAAAAATCAGCAAGCAACATACACGGAAACACTAAGGATTCAAGGCTTGGATAGCGCGTGAAACCAACCCACACCTCCACCAGCTCTTTCGCGTGCCTCAGCCTCCTGCAGCGCCTCCAACGCGCGTGGACACAGCCCCGCGCCGCCTGGCCAGCGCCCGCGCGTCACATAACAGCAAGCGCCACCCCCCTAGGCGAGAACTTCCCCATCGAGCAAGAGGAGGAGCGCGGAGCCCATCGAGACCCGGCGTGAACCAGGACCGTCGCCTGACCTCGACGCCCGCGCCACCCCGCTCCGCCCCACCGCACCGCACCGCACGCACCTCTTCGCCCGCTCGCGCTTCAAGCTCTCCTGACCGCGCAGCCACGCCGCCCAGTCCGCGAAGCCACGCCAGCCGGAGACAGCTCAGCCTCGCCCGTCACCGAGCTTCCCTCCCCCTTGTTGCGCGCTGGCCGCCGCCACTCCCGTCCACTGTTGCCGGTTCCCTCTTCCCTTATTTCCTCTTAATTTGCTTCGTGTTTCAGGAATGGAGATTGAGATTTTGAGTTAGGGGTGCCCTTTTCCATTTTTTTTAAAAGATACCTGTTGAGTTTTTTTTTGTCACATTCTTCCTTGGGCTTGTGAGTTTTTGTTTTGCTTGGGTTTAGTTTTATTCATTTATTTATCTATTATTATTGGTTTCTTTTTTAATGATATGGGTTGTCTGCTGCTTTGGGTTGAGTCTTTTTTTTTTGGGGCTAGTTCCTTTTTTATAGGTTTGGGCTCTTATTTTCATGTCCTCATATTTTTTAAAAAATTCTTCTATTTTGTTTAGATTTTAGGACTCTTTTAAAATAATAATAAATATAAGACAAAAATATTTTCTTCATCCGAGCAACAGTCAATGGTCATGATTGAGAGGTGGATGCCTCCTTCATGTATTGTTGAATTGTAAGGGTTTATTGAGTGGCCTAGTGCTAACTTGAATCCTACGCAAAACGGATTCCTCTTTTTTTTTTAAATAATACATCAATCAAAATTCTTTTTTACAATCAAAATCAACCAATACATTCTTTACATATTTTAAATTAAAATTCATCAACACACACTTATTTTCTACAAGAACGACGTGGCTTTGAATTCCTCATTGCACCAAGGATACGTCGCGTAGCAAACAACTATCAAGCCAAAATCCTTTTTTCATAAAATTTGTTCTTTAATTTTTATTTTCAGTTTTTGCTTTATTTTTTTTGTAAATATAAAATCGTTATAATTTTTGGGAAAAATAAATATTATTGAAGTTATAAATCCATTTGCATAATGAGCTCTAGGGTAATTATTTATACGGATGTATTAGGGTGCAGTGAGATTAAGTTTCCACCCTTCCCTAATCATAATTAGACTTCCGACTCAAATCTTTTTCAAGACCAGTTTTAATCAAATCAAAGGTTTTTCCAATTTTAGCCAGAATTAAAATTGGTGGCGACTCACTATTTTATTTTAAAATCGGTTGTCATTCCTGCGGCGCCTTTCTGGTACGTTGTGACATGTATAAGAATATATTGACACGTGTCCTTGAATATTACTATATATATATAAATAGTATTACTCTATCAATATATATTTATGTATGTTAATCCTCCAGATGGAGTATTACATGCTTTGTTGATGTGAAGGTTATTACCAAACTCTCTTCTGTTAAGTGGAAGGTTATTTTACATCTAGAGACATTAATGGCGTATAATGACATGTTTAGGTGGGTTCTCTGAACTTAATCCACATTATTTCTGATTATGCAAAGTTCCTTTATAAACACTACAAAGGCACATTTTGTAAACTTAGGTATGGTTTGATATTGTTTTAATTTTTCAGGAGTTGTCGATCTTTTTGGGTTTTTAAAAGTTGCTCTTAAAAATTATAGTAATATTGGTTGATAAAATAATATAAAAGTTGATTTCAATAAGCAAAAGACTCAATAATTGTGTTTGGTAAATATGTTTCAAAAATTCAAAATGACAATAATTGATATAGATATTAAATATTATAATTTCTATTTATTATCGTTAATTACAATAAGGTCATACTATTCTTTTGAACTCCAAAAAGCAAAGTCAATACTTAAAAAACACTTTATAATGTGTTTTCAAAAGTACCATTGACTTTTTAAAAGCCGAGAATAAAAGCACCAAGGTTTTTTGATTTGCCAAACAAAAAAAATTGGCTTATATTTTTTCATAGATCAGAACACCCTTTTGAAAAGCATTACGGAATCCAGCTTTAATTACTTATGCTTAGCTCACTAGGAATATCTTGCCAATTGATGGTTGCTAAAGTCCAAACTTCCTACATATTGTGAATCCGCATGTTGTTTAGGGTGAAAGAATAATGCTTCAATCAAAAGCAAAGAAAATCTTCAGGCTACAGAATACTTATAGAAGAACTAACATTTATCTCATTCCAAATAGACAAATGTGAGGTTCAAACATATAAGCTATCAAATATGAGAAATCATGTGTATTGCTCCCCTTGACCAACCCCTTCAGTTCATGTTGTTATAATTCTACAAGCAGTGACAAATCTACACACAAAGCATTGGGGGCTCAAATGCCCCATAAAAATTTTATAATTTACTTAAAAGTATATAAATATGTATATATTTTGCTCCTAGTATTTGATAAATTTGACCTCACTTTAATATGAAAATTACATAAAAGTTATTGATGTTTGTATATATTATATTATTTTTATCCTTATTACTCAAATTTTCTATATTTGTCTATATCTACAAGCTTGATTTGTTAAATATTAGTCCAAATAGTGACAAATATATCTAGGGTGAAAAAAAAAAGTGAGGAACTCTAAGTGATAAAACTAGCGAGTACAGTCACTTCAATCATAAATTCCCGATTTAATATATTTGACTTCACAACTCGATGGATATTAGTCTTAAACTTTAAAAATAATACTAATATTGTACAGATTTTGAGTTTATTTATCAATTTTTTTTATAAAAATTTCATTTATCAATAAACCTTCATAAATTCTAAAACGAATTTGTTTAAATCGTTAAAAAATGTTAATAAGTCTTACGTGTTAGCCAATAGGTTATATGTGAATATTTTGTGTGAAATTTGTTTATGCATGTGTTATTTTCTGTTAGAATATAATAACCAGTACTCTATTTTCAATTTTTTTTTTTAAATTACAATGGCTAAGTTAACTTAATTTTTCTGACACAGAATTACAAAATTTCATTTATGAATAAACTTAAATACACACCATGCTACTAATAAACTTGCAATTTAATTTTGCACTAATGTAGTTTTCTTTATAATTATGTGCGTGCATGTATGTATGCAATGGAAATAATTATCATTTTAATTAGTTTACTAATAACTAATTAAAAATTAGAGCTCTAAAAATATTATATGTGGAATTAATTTTTTCTTATCAGTCTTATATGAGTTTTTCTTTCATACTATTATATATCAACAAATTAATTTAACATGTTATCTATCTATAATCTATAATTTATTTATCTATAATATAATATTAAATTTTACAAATTGTAACATCTTTTTTTTAAATAATAATAAAATAAAATAAAATAGTTTGTATATAATAATTTTAAGTCATGTATCATATTCAAGTATTTTATTGGTCTTACTTAATAATTTTACATTAACATATATTTTAAATATTAGATAAAAAAATTTAAACTAGAGGTATTAACTTTTAATATGAGACCATAAATTGGTAACAATAAACTCATAATATATTGTACTAAGTTAAGAATAAAATTTATTAAGAGTAAGAAGTAATAATATGCTAAGTATTAATAATTAGGTGTATAATTTTTACACGTAAAAAAATAAAAGATAGTATACAAAAAAAAAAGAAAAAGGGCTGCCCATACCCACATAAACACACCCACAATAATGGATTTTCTGGGTTGTGCGTCCTATATATATGTGCCTGTGTATGTGTGTGCAGGGAAGGAGAGAGAGAGAGAGAGAGAGAGAGAGAAGGGAAAAAAAGATAGTAAGGTTAATGTACTACAAGGCTCAATTAGTGCATATAATTTTCATCTGCGATAAAATTTAAGGTAGAGAATAAATTTATTTTTATGCAAAATAAAACTATGATTACAATTATTATTATTACTGTTCATTTTATGTACTATCATTTTATTACATGCTCATAATTATTTATTATTATCATTTTTCTTGGCATTCTTTTACATTATTGATGATCATGGATCTAAATATTGATTAAAATAATACTAATCAAAATAATCTTTTTCTCTCCCCTAGCCTGTTCTACCGCGTTCCTTTTATCACTTAATTATAATGATTCTCTCTCTCCATTGGTCCAGATGCGAAGTACCACCATTCAAATTTCTTCTTTTTATTTTATCACTTAATTACAAGATTCTCTTCTCTCTTAGTCCAATGGACTACGCTTAAGTTTTTATTTATTTAATGTTTCTTTACATTTATGTAATTTATTATTTATTTCAAATTAATTAAATGCTCCTTTTTATTTATGATATTATCGTTGTACATTAATTTGTTGGATCTAACTCCTACTATTTTGGTCCAATTTATTTATACATAAAATTATAAATTTTATGCATTTAAGTTTCATTATTTAAATTGTTGATTAACTTATGAGCTTTTATTTAAGTATCATTTATTGATTAATTATATGAATTATTTATTGTGAAATTATGCACAATATCTATTAATTAATTTAAAAAGAATATGATTAATTAAAATTTGTCGCTAACAACAAATAAGGCAGAGGGATACATGTAAGATCCTTTTATGATACCTGTCTCGTTAGAATGGTGTAAAAGTCTTGCTTTGTTAGAGCAATACAAAAGAATGGGAATTCCCTAAGATAAGACCTTCAAGTATATGTGAGACAAACAAACGAATGAAAGAAAAATTAAAGTAAAGAAATCATTATTTTGATAACGTTACCTGGAGTCCTGTGTATTTTGTAGGAACGCTGGAACCAACCATAGCTTAAATATTTTGTAACCATTCATTTTCTACTGAATTTTTAAAATTCTCATTTTTCCTTTATTTTATTTCTGTGGTTTTAGCCAAGTAACATCTAATGGAAGGCAACTACTAGGAACTTATGAACTTATGTTTAATTACTGTGATTTTTATGTTGCAAATTTTAGAAGTATTCAGTTTGTATTTAATGACATTAAGTTATCATACTAGAACCTTATACTTGTAATCCTTTTACTTATTGCTAACCATTGTGTTTCATGTGTAAATTCATATTATTAGTTACTATTTAAACGGGTGTTACACCACTACTATTGCCATGCGGTATTTTCCATTTATTTTAAATTTTTAGAATATTTTGAATTATATTATTCTTTAATTTCTGATTTGTTATTTTATTATTTATGTTCTTTCATTAAAATTATTATTTGCGATATCTGTAGAGTCTAACAATACATCGAAATTAGATCATATTAAAAAATATTATTTTGATGTAATTATTTGTAGAGTCTAATGGCCTCAAATATTCTTATTTTAATTAGATTAGTTCATTATAAAATAAAACTTAACATTACCAATTATTTTAAATAAATGAGAGAACTTAAATTTTGTTAATTTCATATAAAAGTTTAATTTATATATACTGTCAATTTTTTTAAAAAAATTCCCAAACATCTAACCATATATTGGGCCTATTTGACAAAACTTTTTAGAAAAATATTTCTTTAGAAAAAGCATAAATTTGTTTTACTATGTCTAAGTGTAATTATATAAATACATTTTATAACAATCAGAAGTTGTTAATCACAAATTAAATTGTGGTTCATTACTACCAAATAAACATTAAACTATGATTAGGGAGTCATCAAGAAAATATCCTGAGGAATGGGTGACTAGGGTGTAAGATAAGGGGTGCAAGGATGATGCCCTATCAATCTAAAGTCTTAATGACCTTAAGGCCCTATAAACTATCAAATGATGTGACTTGGAAGACTTTGGAGTGTCCCACTGCCCAAAGGATGGAGATCTTTCATCGGAACAATCCAAGAGCCAATATGAATTTATTCCTTGGTTATGAAAAAAGATGTCATACCCAGGAACCATGTCTTTAGGTGACCCATATTAGGAAATAGTCTCCACTATGGCCCAAACTCGTAGCATTGTTCCTACTAAAAATGATATTGGAGGTGTTGCACAAGCAACCTCTAGGCTTATCTATAGAGCCTTCCCAAGGAAAAAAATAAATGTCATTCATTTTATGTCATAATAATGTCACATGAGGTCCCAAAAATAATAATTTACACATAAAGTACTCTTAATGGCGGAAAAAATATACCTTTCATATGAAAAAGTTGCAAAGCAATGGGAAGAAATGATCATTTTTGGAACCCATAGAACCCATGAACACACTCATGGCTAGGGCATCAAAACCCATCCACTATTTCTACCATTTTTGGAAAAATCAAAGGAGTTTCTCCATTTTCATATCTCATGCCCTACAAAATCACTACTAATGACTTAAAAACCATACAAACATGTCAAGAACACCCGATTCACATCCTCACACTAAAAACCTAGAGAAAAAAGAGAAACCCATTTAGGAGAGAAACCCACTTCCTCGATTCGCATCCTTGAGTCTTAGAATAGGAAAAGGCTTTAATCATCCTCTCGTTGATCCCTCTGCCAGTGGCATTCATTCTTTATCTATCCCACACAAGTAGAGCAATTGGCCGGCGACCGCGGACCAACTTGTTTAACTCGCAACCCGCATGAAAATGGACCAAAAAATTTTTAACTCGCCAACCCGTGGACTTTTTTGGTCCGCTGGGCTAGCTGCGGGCTGGCAGCTGGCCGCGATTACGACCAGCCCGCCTAGCATAAAAATATAAAATGCTTTAGGCCTTTAGTCTATTTCTTTAGTTCAGTCCATAGCCCACAATTTGTGAGCTTGTGACACACTAAAACGTCCAAGCCTAAGCGGCCAAGCCCAAGGACGTTTAGTGGCCCAAAAGTGGAAGACCTTAGGGTAAATAACTAAGTGTTATTCACTCATTTAGTCTCAACTCTCAATCTCGATCTTCACTCTTCACTTTCAGAGTTTCAGCCTTCTTCCTCTAGCTCGCGCAGTCGTCCCTCTCGCCTCTTGTCTCGAGCTTTCGGTCGCGGGTCGCGGCGGCACCGTCTTGAGCTTAAATCTTTCTCAACTCGCGGCGTAGCTCCGAATCTCCGCCTCAACTCGCGCAGCCGTCCCTCTCGCCTCTCGGTCTCGAGCTTTTAGGTCGTGGGTCGCGACAACACCATCTTCGACTTCAGCTTCAATCTCTCACTCGCGGCATAGCCTTGCCCTCCGAATCTCTGCCTCAACTCGCGGCACAACATCTTCAAGCTTCGGAGCTCTCTCGCTCTCAACTCGAGCGCGGCCCTAGATCTCCGCCGGGGTTGCTACCTCTCTCAAGTGTCTCCGTGCGACCTCAGATCTCCACCGTTTGCTACCTCTCTCAAGTTTCAACTCGCGGCCTTGTTGTCTCTCAAATAGCACCGCGGCCTCACCCCTCAGAATCTCGCCACTGCTGCTGCCAAAGCTACCACCAAAAGATATCATCATTGTTGTACTAGGCTGCCTCTAACTCCGCTGGACTCCTCCGCCTCTCCACCAAGAGACTGAAGAGAGCAACATTCGCATCCTCTCTATGAGTATTATTATTTTTTCATCATGTGTTTTTCTTTTTCAAATATGCTTTGTTTAGTTGAACTGAGAATCAATTTTGGATTGTTCACTTGTTTGTAAAATTTGTAGCTTCAAATTTAAAATGTTTTTATTGTCATTGTTTGGTGTGATTTAGATTGAAAATTAAATATGAATGTGTCCAAGTCAACTGGGGTTCGTCCTTGAAGCTAGTCATACTAATTATGATCGACATGTTGATGTTGGTGTTAGTACTGGTCCTAACGGGTGATGATAGTCAATCATCGCTCCCTGTTGAATCTGAAGCACCCAATCAAAATAAGAGGATTAGAACTCTTTCATCTAGTGTTTGACAATATTTTGATAAAATTGGGGTTGGTGAGGATGGGAAAGAGAGAGCACAATGCAAGGCTTGTGGGAATGCATATGTTAGTGGTGGTACTAGGTATGGAACTTCAACATTATTGCGTCATATGAATAAATGTGAGAAAATACCTAGGTTTCCAGATAGTGAAGTTGGAAAATTAATACTTGATCAAGCTGGAAAATTAAGATCTAAAAAGGTTGATAACAAACTTGTGCGTGACATGGTTGCTATGTGTATCATAGAGCATGACCTTCCATTTAATTTTGTTGAATATAGGAGGGTTAAGGAGTTGTTGAACTATCTAAATCCTTAAGCCAAAGTTTACTCTAGGCGTATGGTAACTTTAGATGTGATTAATATGTATGAGAGTGAGAAGAAGAAGTTGAAGGAAGTGTTGTCTCACATTTCAAGTAGGGTATGCTTGACTTCTGATGTTTGGACTTCTTGTACAATGAGGGCTATATCACATTCAGCTCATTTTGTTGATGAGAATTGGAAGCTTAATAGTAAAATTCTTAATTTCTCTCATATGCCTCCTCCTCACACAGACGTGAATTATCTAAGTATGTGTTAAATTTTTTGCAAGAGTGGGGTATTGATGGAAAAATTTTTTCATTAACTTTAGACAATGATAGTTCTAATGACAATATGCAAGAAGTGCTAAAAGATAGGCTTCGTGATATGCCTAAGGGTTTGTTATGTGGTGGTGAGTTTTTTCACATCCGATGTTGTGCTCATATTTTAAACTTAATTGTTCAAGAGGGTTTGAAAGCTACTAATACTGCTTTACACAAAATAAGAGAGAGCATCAAGTATGTCAAGGGATCAGAGGCAAGAATGAATGCTTTCAAAGAAATTGTAAAAAAATATGGTGGTGCTAGTGTTGGTTTGCGTTTAGATGTATCTACTAGGTGGAACTCCACTTTTCTTATGCTTGAAAGTGCACTTCCATATCAGCGTTCTTTTTGGCAATATGCTTTGAATGAACCAAACTATAAGCATTGCCCTTATGAGGAAGAATGGATAAGAGTTGGAAAAATGTGTGAATTTTTGCGTCCCTTTTATGTGATCACTAACTTGATATCTGGATCATCCTATCCAACATCAAATCTGTATTTCAAACAAGTGTGGAGGATTGAATGTTTGCTCATTCAAAATGTGAGCAATGAGGATGCAAGTCATTCAGATATGACTTCTAGGATGAAAGTGAAGTTTGACAAGTATTGGAGTTATTATAGTGTCGTGCTTGCACTTGGATCTGTTCTTGATCCTCGCATGAAGTTTACATTTTTGGAGTTTTGCTATCAAAAGCTCAAGTCTTAACCCAATAACTTGTCAAGAAAAGTTACATTTCGTGAAAGATAAATTGATTACTCTTTTTAATGAGTATGTGCAAATGTTTTCTGAGAGTCAAGCAATTCCCAAGTTCAGAAGTAGCCAGCCTCACGCTAATCAAGCAGTGAGTGGAAATTTTGTTGGAGATCCATCAATTTCACCGTGGGTTGATATGGATGTAAGTTTATACTTTTCACTTGTTATGTTTTCATTTTTGTGTTTGCTTATTAGAATTCTAGTTATTGTTATAATTTGAAAATGATATAGGAGTATATTAAATATGAGAATCAAAATGTTCCTGAAGTTAGAAAGTCACAATTGGATATTTATTTGGATGAGCAAAAAATGGAGTTTCAATCTCATCAAAATCTTGATATATTACATTATTGGAAGGATAATAGACATCGATTTCCAGATTTAGCACTAATGGCTTGTGATATTTTGAGCATTCCTATAACAATGTGGCATTGAATCTGCATTTAGCATTGGTTCTCGTGTTCTCAACAAATATAGAAGTTCTCTTCTTTCCAAAAATGTGCAAGCTTTGATATGTACTAGAAATTGGTTGCTTGGCTTTGATGTGCAAGGTAAATAATATATTTTCAATTCTTGTCTTTTTCGTATTGTAATATTTTGAATAAATGTGATGGTAATTGTTTTGTTTTGTTTGTGTTGTGAGTTGTAGAGCAAGAAGGAGATTCAAGTTCAGATGAAGAAGGCACTAATTCAAAAGCACCTAATGGTGCTTCAGGTGTTATCATTGAATAATAATTTGCAATGGTTTGAGACTTTTAGTGGACTTTAAAAATATTTGTGTTCTTTACCTTATCTTTTTTATGGATGGACTTTGTAAGGACATTATATTTTTATTTGTATTTTTATGGATGGACTTTATTTATGTGCTTGATGCTAATGGATGGACTTTGTAATAATTTAAATTTGATGTGTTTGAGACTTTTGTTTTGGTGAGTTGGTTTATTTTATTAATTTTTGGTATTTGATTTGCTTATATTTGATGTTTGATAGTTAGTAGTTATTAATTTATATTCTTAAGTAGTTTCAATATTCTTTATGATTGGAGGAGTTATATGTATTTGATAGTTTGTAATTTGTATGTTATTATTTTGAAAAAATTAACACTTGAATTTTAATATTTGCAGTGTTTAGTAATTAGTCCTGTTATTTGTTTAAAATCAAAATTGGATACTATAAAGAAATATATATATATATTGTGAGGTAAAATATGTTGTATAAATATAAATATATAATATTTGGTATTAAAGGGGTAAAAAAAAATTGAAAGGAAAAAAAGAAGTTGGTTCGCGGGCCGGTCGCGATTTAGTACACGGACACTCGCGGGCCAAAAATGCACGGGTTCACGACTTGCAGCCTAGCGAAGCGGCCCGGACCAAGAAAATGCCAGTCCATTTATGAAGCGGACCGTTTCGGTCTCCTGTAATGTTGGTCCATCGCGGGCTGACCAAGGAAAGGGAGCCGTCCCACACACAGGAGGTCCCCACCTATTCTCTCACAATTTCCTCACAGTTTACGAGCTTAAAAGCTCAAAGTCTTGGTTAGTGTCCAAATGCACTCTCTAAGATTTTGGTTTGGAAGACATGTACAAAATATGAATTATCATCTTCATGATAATATGAGATTATTATTATTATTATTTGTTTTTCTTACATGGAAATAGCCATATAGGTGCATGATGTGGAGGGGACTAATCCATCTTTAAAAAGTGGGCTGAATAGCAAGTTGTCTTCGAGCTTTCTTCAGCTTGAGAATGGTGTTAGACTATTATTTGTAACGTTCACAATACTCTTTTCTCAAGTAGAATTTTTGTGGGTGGCTACTTTGGTGAAGTCATTGGTCAATGCAGTTGGTGAATGTGGTTAAATGCAATAAAAAATGAGCTAAGCGCCACCCCTCCTCTCGTTCCTCTGTCAATCCACTCCTTTACATCCACACTCACCTCCCCCACCTCCTCCACACCCCTTCCTCTCAATTCCTTAGCACTTGCACTCTATTGCCATCGATGTTGGCAACAAGACTGGGGGCCAACCATTGCACCACCTCTTTCTCTAAAATTAGCAGTGCCATTTCTTCTCCAGCAATTGATGCAAAGCCTTGTTGCATTGACGAACAAACGAGGGGCAACAATAACAAGCCATCTCTGGCGAGCTAGTGAGATTCCAAGTGGCGGCCTTTGCTTACCCTTTCGAAAACTAGCAAAGCTGAACAAATCACTGCAAAGGTGGGTCACAAATAACAATGAACCCATGCCGCCACAGGATCTTGAGCCAAACTTCTTCGGCAATGCAAGACAGACTCCCACTCCCTCATCGGCATCCACTTTTAAAGGAAAATGCACATGTGCAGCTTGAGTTTGTGATTTGACAAAGGCTCACTCTCTAACGTAGACATTGAAGAATAGACATGGGAGATCAAAGATGGTGGCACACACCCCACTTGAGCCCAAACTCCATCATCATCGTCGATGGTGAAATGGTGAAAGTGTTGAGGGATGGAGACGGATGGATGCGGCGGAGGTGGGTGAGTAAAGGTGGGAGTAGAGGAAGGAGATCAATAAAGATAGGAGGAGAGGCAGCATTTAGCTACATTTTTTTATTGCCTTTAACCACATTTTGTTAAATACAACTTCAATTCCATTGACCAATGACTTTATCGGAGTAGTTACCTTTATATCTATGAAGAATTGAGGGTATGGGAGAAAGTTTCTGAATAACATTTATATTGTAGTATTTTTAATAAATTCAAATTAAGGAAACATTGACCATAATTCAGAGGCAGCTATCACATCATATTAGTCTTTTTTTCTTAAAATCATATTATGTTAGTTATCATAAGGTGTTTTATGCATAAAACAAAAAATGTCATATGTGTTTCTAGTGTTCGTTTTACTACTATGTATGTATTAGTTAATTAGTGAGATGGTGGATTTTTCTTTTTTATTGGCTTACGAGCTTTTTTTTATTTTTTTGTTTTTCTTTAACGGGGAATTTATGTTTGGTAAGCACGATAATTATCTTGTACTATTTCAGCTCATATTTCTTATTGTTTTCGAGTGAGGTGGAATCTCATAAACAAGGCAACATGTACCAACCACATGCTAGATCAATCTTGTAGATTTGTATCATTTTCTCTTTTGTTTTATCGCTTAAATTAATCCATCACCTTATCATTACTTTTTGTATTATTCAAAGAGTTTAATTTTAATACATTATATATTATAAATATAAATCTTTTATAGTTATGCAGCAAAGTGGCTGTTCTACATCATTTTATTGGCAATACAAGTTACAAATGCATAATCAAATGATATGTATGTGATCAGTTAAACAGAGCAACACGTAAGACTTGTCAAATTTGAAATTTTATTTACATTGGTCTACCATTTAAAATTGAAGCATGATAAATTAGAGATTTATTATTTTCTTCTATCATCTAATCTCCACATACATTATTCAAATACTTAAGTTCTAGCATACCCCGTCCAAAAAACGAAGAAAATCCATTTATCCTTTTGTTATTTCTTTTAGTCATGGGCAAAGAAGTTATTTGCATTTCACACTATGACTTGGTACCAACGGTATGGATACGAATACAGAGTATGAAGATTTTGGAAAAAATAAGGTATGGGTATGTAAATATACATATATATATATATATATATATATAATAATAATTTCATATATTTTATGTGATGAAAATTAAAATTTTAATATAAAACAGATCTAAATTATTCAACATTACATTCCAATTTTTTTTTATAAAAAAAAAGAAATTTGGGTGGGAAAAATGTTAGGGCTTAGTGGAATTGGAAAAAGTAAGAAAAAAAAATTATTAATCTGACATACCCAAGTTTGGGTACGCATACACCAGTCATACCAGTTGTACTTCGACATGTCCTTTTTTTTAAAAAAAGAAAAATAGATTCAACAAATAAGTATCCAGGCATATCATGTATCTGACCATCCTGGGTACTTTTGCAAAAATAAAATACCCATGCTTAATAGATTATAACATGAAAATCATATATAGAAAGAATTACAATAACATTTCCTAAAATTTATCAAAACTATGCACAACATTCCCTAATTTGCTAGAATTACACATGACACCCTTATATTTTAATAGTTTATGGCACTATATATGGATAATGTGCTATTAATTTGTCCAACAAAACTTTTAGCATGTGCATGATGCATGATCAGTAATAACAATTTGATAAATCATCTATATTATAAATTGATAGGTTGAAGCTAAAGCTAGCAAAGATGAAATCAAGAGTGGTGTTGTAAATAGAACAGAAATTCTGCATGTGGAGGAGGAATTGGTGGAGGCTTGTGAGAATAAGGAGAGGTATTGGAAGAAAAAATATCTAGAGTGGATTGGTTGAGATGAGGTGACCAGAATACAACGTTCCTTTCACTCCAAATTTCAGATGAGGACAGAACAACATATGGAGGTTAGACCTAGCGGGTGCTTTACTATTCAAAAAATAAATGTAATTGGAATGAACAAGTGATTTGAATTAATTCTAAAACAGACAAATTAAAATAAAAGATGAAGCAATATAGATGAAAGCATATGTTAGAAGTTGATTTTGTCAAAATAGAACAAGTGTTTTTGTTTTTTGTTTTTCCATAATTTATTTAAAAGTAGAAAAATGAAAGCTCTTCATGAAACAGGCATGTTTGTTTATTACCTGTTACAACAAGTAAATCTATTATGGCTGTTTGGATGACATTATTCCATGTGTGGAACAAATCATAACTTGAAGCAACTTGTTGCAAGTAGTTATTTAGTATGAGTGAATAAAGAAAGCATTGTATATAAGTGAAGATAGATAGGGAAAGGCGTGTACAATGGAGTGGATCTATTTGCATGTCAAAAATGAAGTAGTGGCAAGTGGTCATGGTTGGTGGCATCCATTGAGTTAGTTCCCTTGGAAATGGATTTGTATGGGAAGGAATCTAGAGTGACTTGTGCGTTTAAGAGTAGGTATTGATAATGAAAAGGAAGATTGAAGCGGGCCAAATTAGGACCGTCTCTGCCAAGCATTGATGCTTCAAGGTTGTTTATATAAATGAAATGGAAGTGAAGAAATGTTAGATGAATCATAAGAGGAATTAATGATATGGAGTGGAAAGTAATACTAGTATCATTTATATTTGAGCATTGCTATTCTAACACCCAAAGTGGGTGTCTAATTGGGACATCCATCTCATTATCATTGGATATGATGGTAGTCCTAATTGTCACAACGTCCCTGAAGGCGTCGTGACGAGAATGACAACCAATTTTTTTTAAAAAAAAGTCGCCACCAATTTTAATTCTGACTAAAATTGAAAAAAATTTTAATTTGCAAACTGATCTTTTAAGAGACTTGAGGTTCAGGAGTTTAGTTATGATTAGGGAAGGGTGAAAAATTAATCCCACTCACCCCTAATACATCTCTATGAATACGTTACCCTAGAGCTCATTATGCAAATTTATTTATAACTTTAAAATATTTATTTTCCCTAAAAATCATAACAATTACATATTTACAAAGAAATAAAGCTAAATAAAACTAAAATTAAAGAACAAATTTTATGAAAAAATATTTTGGTTTTATAATTGTTAGCTACGCTGACGTATCCTGATGCAATGAGAAACTCAAAGTCACATCGTTCTTGTAGAAAATGAGTGTATATTCAGATTTTAATTAAAAGAATTAATGACTGTATTGATTGATTTTAATTATGAAAAGAATTTTTATGAACCAATTATTTGAAAAAAGGAGATCCGCTTGTGCATAGGATCCAAGATAGCATTAGGTTACTTAATAAATCCTTATAATTTAATAGTACATAAAGAAGACATCCACCTCTCAATCACGACCATTGACTATTGCGTGGATAAAGAAAATATTTTTTAATTTAAAAAAAAAGTCCTAAAATCTAAACAAAATAAAAGAAAGTTTTTTATACAAGACATAAAGGACAAAAAGAGTCCAAACCTATAAAAGGAAAAAAAATATGACCCTAAAAGCAAAACAAAACAAAAAAAGGAACTAAATAAAAGAAATCCCTAAAACTAAGACACAAGACCTGTGTAACATGAAAAAGGGAAAGTGAACCAGAAAAAAGGGAAGTGAAGTGGCTGAATGGTCTCACCGGCGGGAAGGAAAGCGAAGGCGGGCTATCGTGGCGGCGCTGCAAATCTAGGCAGATAAGGCAGAGGTTGGCACGTGCTGGGATGTATGACGGGACTCGATTGGGGCGCGATGGCAGCCTCCGCGATACGAGAGGCGTGAGGGTGTTGGCTTCAGGCTAGGCGGAAGTTCTAGTGGGCTCCGCGATCCTGCGTAGAGGCGTGACACGGAGAGCACAAGCCGCAACTCAACGCGAAGCTTCTGCGGTGTGGTTGAATGAAGGTGTGGTTTTGGTGTTGGCCTCGCAATGTGCTCGTGGTGGTTCCTGGGTGAAGGCGCGACGGCATTTGTCTCAGGCGGACGGCGCACATCACCACGCATCGGAGATGATGGTGGAGGTGGGGGTTCAAGGGTGGTAGTGGTGGTGTTCTTATTCCCTCCTTTTTTCTTTTTTCTTTCTTTGTTCATGGTTGAAATATGCTGATATTAGAGCTCAAAGAAGGAACCCGTTCTTGCTCCTGTGTCTCCATTTTCTTCTTTTTCCCCCTTGCTTCCCGTGTCTTTGTTGCGTCTATATGCCAATTTTTCCCTGATCCAAGCATTGAGACTCACACTGTTGCATGCTTGATTGATTCCTTCTGTATTCGCGTAGATTAGAGGTTTGATTTGGTTTCATTGGGATTTTTATCTGATTTTGATTGCACGATTGCCTCAATCTCCCTTATGATTTGCCTCAAAAATTAAATACTCCGAACGTGTTCATGAGCCAATGAGTACAAATTTGGGAAGGAATGGGTTAATCTCCTATTTTCAAATGGGGCAAAAAACAACATGAAACGAACAAACAAGATAAAATGGCTGGATAAGCTAAGGACCTATACTAGGATTGGGCCAACTCACTCTTTCTCTCTCTTTTTTTTTTTTTTTGAGAAAATGTAGAATGTATCTGGATAAAATATGATAGTCACACTAACTTTATACACTCATCCATCATATCTAACAGTAATGGAGTGGATGTCCCAATTGGACACCCACTTTGGGGTGTTAAAATAGTATTTTTGTTTATATTTTGTGCTTGAAGGACTGATATTCCTTTGGTATTCCTCATCTCACTTGAAGTTATGTTAAGGATCAGATTTTGAAGCTTTTGGTACATTGCGATTAATAGCTGAAAGTTAAATTAGGTTGTAGCTTTCTTTTTAAGATATGGAGGTTTTCCAAGATTTAGTCATAAATGGAATTTTAGAAATTTCTGTAGGTTGGTAATAACATTAATAAGCCATTGTGATTGTTATTGATTGAACTAAGGGGGAGTTGGTAAGGCGGTGGGTGTTCGGTTTAAGCACAACGGTCATTGAGGAATCCAACTAAGTTGGAATCAACACGTGTACACTTTCAGCTCATTTTCTTTCCTTGTATGTCTTTAGCATGTATACTTGCCGAATCTATCCATGTTAGGATAAATTATTTTATTATGGAGATTAAATGATTGAATAACAATAATGTGAGATTTAGGAGAAAATTACACTCAATGTAGTTTCCTAAATCTAGCATTATGCGAGATTATTGTTAACATACATCATTTTTGCATTGTACAGCATGTGAAACGGAGTCTATGCATGGCATTGCATCACTGTCAAAGGCGGGCACGTGTCGCCACTCCATTGGGAGTTGGAAATCGCGCACCGTGTGAGATTATGTGGATGCTCCTCCTCACGCCACGTGTCGCCTCCTAGTGTACAGGAAGATGTTCACCAACCCATAATCAAGGGGCATCACATAATAAAGACTTACGAGGTCAGGAAGATGTAAGCCAGTGAACCTAGTGTCCTGGAAGATGTGTACCGACCCATAGTTGAAGAGATGTAACCTCGGCCAATACTTTCCCAGTTGATCATCCAGAGTATGGGATGGGGTTGGAGGACACATCTACATCTGGTGGTGTGGCAAAACCTAAATCTAAATTGTAGGAGATGATGATGGAGGGAAGGGAGAAGGGTAGTCCTGACACATATTGGCTGAGAAGGGCTAGCTTAAAGTTACGAGAAAGATTTGGCCGCCTTTCAGATGGTCTCCTTCAAAAGAAGCCACCTAAGGGGAAATAGTTATTGATGTTCTTCTTTTATCATTTTTGTATGACATGTACTTTTTTGTAGTTTGATATAATGTAAATATTGTAATGTCTTTAAATTAATAATAGTTTTTCTATTGTTAGAGAATATTTTCTAGAATATTTTTTTAATTAAATTATAAAAATAAATTAAAAAAGAAAATAAAAAAGAACACACTATGGTTATAACAATGAAGATTTGAAACATCAATTAGATAAGATTCCAAAGAACACATTACCAAATTAAATAATTAATTAGTAACATATTCTTATGCATATTAGTCTTTGTTTAGTAACGTATTCACATATATAATTAATTAATTAATTTTTACACCAATCGAAATTAAATATTTCCTTAAGTGTGCATTTGGATGGAGCAATTATAGAGAGGAATATAATTTTTGAAAGGATTTAAATTCATCATGATAAAATATCTTGTTTGGGTATTCACTTAGAAGAAATTACAAAATCTAAGAGATTTTAAAGAGTGGTTTTATCTACCTAAAATAGAAGATTTTAATTTCCACCTATAAAGATGGAATTTTGAAAATCCTTACACGTACAAGTACACATTTTTCTCATTTTGGTAAGTCTTACTTTTATTATATTCCATTACAATTTCTTTATATTTATGATATTTTTGTTTAATGTTATTTTTAATTCATTTTTTTACATTTTAAATTTTTTAATATTCTGTTTATATTACATGATGTTATATTTATGTATCATTTCATTTTATTTATATAATAATTAAATTTTATAATTCAAATTTAAAATATTTTGTGAATGAAATTTAAGATAATTTATGAAATATGAACTCATTATAATTGATTTTAGATTGGTTGAATTTTGATTATTAATAAAAAAAATTTATTTTTTTAAAAATATATTATGTTTTTCAAATAAAATATGTTAAAATTAAAGTAACATAATTACCTCACTCAAACAAAGTATTTTACAAATGAAAGAAATGTAATTATTTATCCAAACAAAAAATTTAAAAATTGAAGAGATTTTTTTTTGGTAGATAGCCAGACTAAAAAAGAAAAAAAGAAAAAAACACACACAAGGCTAGGTCTCCTTATCCATAGTCATTAAGTCGACAAGAGTAGAAGAATGAGCTTTCCATTCATGGAAATCGTCACTCAAAACAACTCCCCGGTGCGCTAGTAATTAGCACATCTATTTGCTTCCCTTAAGATCAAAACAAAGCGAATACACCATTGACGAGTGATCAATGTTGTATTTCATAAAGAATATCTCTTTCAATGTGATTACTATGTAGTTTGTATGAAGTCACACAAGAGAAAGCTTCTAGGCTATTAGTTTAACAAATAACATTTCTGCAACCTTTGTACCATGCATATCGAAGTTCCCATTGAATAGCAAGAAGCTCCGAGTGAAGGACTCATCAGTTTGACTATGACCTGAAAAGGCTGCCACCCAATCTCCCTTTGCATTTCTAATGATTCCACCATAACCAGCAGTCTCTGGCACCCAAGGACACTGCCATCAATATTAACTTTAACAAATTCATCGCTAGGTGAAGACCATTTATCTATGACCTGCATACCTTGCCAATAACTATTTCGCTTGTGGGTGCATTGCACATCATGAGCGAGTAGTAACATTTCTAGCTATCAGGGTGGTAGGCCAAGATTCAACACCAAATACTTCATTATTTCGGTCTCTCCATATCCACCAACAACCAAGAAAAAGTATAGCCCTCTTCCCAGTCCCAAATTTCTTAGTCCAATGACTATCTTGTAGCTTATCAAACAAAGGCTCTTTCAAGAAGTCCAAGGAATCCCAAACTTTTTTAGCTTCTGGGCAATCTCTAAGACAGTGTATACGTGTTTCATATTCCTCCCACATCGATTACAAGGGGGGGCAGACCTCTTATGAAACGGTAAAGATTAGTAGGAAGTGCATCATGTAAAAATAACTAAAGCATCACCTATATTTTTGAAGCAAACCAAACACCAAAGCCAAGACCAATTCTGAGTGGTGTCCAATCATAGTACCTGTTCAATAAGCGAACAATAACCTGAAGCTCCAGAATAGGCATAGGAAGAAGATTTTGTCCAAAACCAACCATGTCTTTCATCACCACTCAATTGCACTGGTATAGTTGCAATTTCATTCATTAATTCCTCCAAAAGATTAGTAGATAATGTATACCAAAGCCAAATGTCATTGTTCCAAACATTATGAATAAAAAGTGAAGTGTCAGAAATATGGACATAAGAGACTCTATTGCACAAAGGTCCCAAATGAGACCAAGAATCATACCAAAAGGAAGTGTTATCATGACCATGATTCCAAGCAAAGCTATCTCTAAGTGCATTAGTTGCCTTCATGATGCCATTAACCACATAGAAAAGGGGCCACACGAAGTTTATTACTCAAGACAAATGAATTTGAAAAATACCTATGTCGAATCACTTGAGGCCATAGCTTGTCATCATCATGAATTAATGTCCAAACAAGTTTATCCAGTAAAGACAAATTACCTAGTGTCATCATCATGAAGGGAATTTAATTGAAGCATTTTAATTTCCTAATATTTTAAATTTTCTTGTATTTTAGAAATACTATATCCAAATGTACACTAAATGCTCATACGATATATTCTCAGGTTACCAATAATGTATTTAGAATGCCTAGTTTTGTTAAACACAAGCAATTAAAAAAAAAAAAAGGCACCCTTTCAACACCATAGGAACAATTCCGTTGAGTTATTATCGATGAAATAAAGTTTTTGTTCAGTAAGCATTTTATAGAATGGAATGAATCAATTGGTTCATAATAATGTAGACGCATGATGTAAGAAAATGGCACCGTGACGTGAATGCCCATCAGTCATGGTTACTATTGAATAACATGTCTTCTATTGTAATATTTTTTAAAATTCTTGCACCATGTGATTTTAGTTTTTTTAAAAAAATTTCTCAAAATCTCACACACTACGAGTTTTTCATTTTCAAAGCAAAAAAATTACCTTTTTCCCTTTTCTCGCACCGTGTGAGATTTATTTATCCACAGTCCTATAATTATACTTTCAAATCCATATTATTGTATAGTGGCAGGCAACCTGCCATATTACAAAAAATACCCTTGATGTTAACCATAGATTATAAATTATAGGAGAAATTCTTACATGCTTTTGAAGTAATACAAAATATTTACTCTATTCTATTTATTAATTGACAAATCAGTTATTATATTAAAAATATAGTAAAAGTAGAAGACAATAATGACCCACAAAATTTATATGTCAATTAATAAATGAATCAGAACAAATATTTTTTCTTATTCTTGATACACCTAATTATTTTTTATATTATATAGACATAAATTCGTGGTTAAAAGGGATAGTGGTCTAAAACTTGCGGGCATTTTGGGTAAACCCTTTGCTCTTTTGAGCAAACGGAAGATAGGTGATGTCCCACAAGATATATCTTTAACTAGTGCTTCAGTTTTGAGAATTTATGTACAAACGATATAGTGTTCAAATTTATTATTACGACTTGCGAGAGTTGATCGCTATACGCGTGGCAAATAGCACATATTTTATGATTTTGCTAAATCTTAATGAATATGAAAGCAACTCTCGTGTAAATATATCTGTGTGAGGAGAGTTGACATAATTGACAAAGAGCATACTTGCATCCGATTTTTTTTTAAAAAAGTATATTTTATCACTTCTGTCAATTTAATGACTCGTGTGATAGGTGATTTTATAAATCTCCTGCAAGTGTTTTTAAATATTAGGGTTTTACCCTAACCTTGATGAGATAAATTATGCCAAATTCCCTAAACTTTTCTCCACCAAAAAGAAAAAAGAAATGTAGTTGTTACTAACAAAGAAATAAGTGCACCTTGCAATATTTCTTTTATTTATAATTCCCACTTCTATTTTTCCTAATATTAAAAGTTATGCGATGCAGCACAAAAAATTAATTCCCCAAGCAGCAAATATCAAGCTAGCAATTACTTATTTCCTTTTTTTCCTACATCATTTCACATATTAAAAAGGTTATTTGCACAAAAGTAAATAATCTTTTAATTTTAATATTTTTAATTTGATATTAATTTGATTATAACAAAAGAATTTACATCAATTTGAACCTAACAAAATCTTTAATATCAATTTATTTTCAACATTTTAATTTCAACATCAATTCAATCCTAATATTTTTTATTTCGATACCAATTTAATCATTCCATCAAAATAAAGATCCAATACCATGCCTAAATAAATGTCAAATCTAAAAACATTAGGACTAAATTATGTAATTATTAGAACTAAATTAAGGTCAAATTAAAAATATTAAAACCAAAAAATTATTTACTAAAAGATAACAATATCTTGATAATTTGAGATAAGAACAACTCCACCATGAATGCATATTTTTTTTCCCAAATTATCTTGCCTACCCATTAAGTGTTGGTTCAAGTAAAAGAGACTCAATCTCTTAGAAGGAAGTTTTGGATTTGATCTCAAGATTCATGTGCATGAGAAAAACACCACTGGAACCAACTTATGTGTATGACAGTGCTTCGAAAGATTAGTCTTTTAGCTATCAGGCGAGAAGATACCCTGTGAAACCAAAGTAAAATTGCCTACCTCATCTTGTCAGCTATTCATCCAATGCGTTACAAGCAAACATGGTTTAGAACTTCACCTCATAATTAAAATGTACATATGGGTATAACTGATAAGGTGGTGCACGAAAACCAAAAGGGCATATGACCTTATCACACATTCATAGGGCCTGTATTTACTGGTTTCTGAAAGAATCTTGCAACTGGCATCCCATCACCATCATCATTCCCTGCTCTCCATGAACGATCTTTTTTCCTCTGAGGCTTTTTATGGTGCTTATGAGATGCCTTAACCTTCTTAACAGTAACTTTCTCTGAAGCAAGTCCATTAGCCATGTCAAATGAATTGAGGTCATCCAATACATGTTCAAGATTTGGTGCAGCTTCACCCTCAACATCTGAAGACTCTTCAATACCAGATGAATCTGACTCATGCCAGCTAACTGAGTCATGTACTGTGTGATCTTCCAAAGCTGGTTCCTCATTTGACACACCAGGGGGAATTTGATAGTGAGGCAGCTTCCCATCAATGTAATCTTTCAGTATCTGACGTGCAGCCCTAGTTTCGTCAGGCAGTCCACTAGAGGCAACATATCCACGAGATGCGCAATATGCTCTCAGAAGCTCGGATGCCAAAGGGGGCCGGGATTGGGGCTCATATGGCTTAGGCTTAGGAAGACTGATGTTATAAACCTTCTCGATGACGTGTCTTGGGACTCTGTCAGCTACAACTTGGACAGACTCCCTGTGTTCAGTCATCCTATCAATAGGCAACACGCCACACGCAACCATCTCATATCTTGAGCTTGAGAATGATGGAAAAACTAATCCAGGACAGTCACAAACGGTCAGTTTATCAGAAATGATTAAGGTCTGGAAGTGCTTTGTTTTCCCTGGAGTAGAGGTGACACCAGTCCTTTTTTGACCAACCAGAGCATTAATAGTTGAACTTTTCCCCACATTAGGATATCCAACAAATCCCACAATTACATTACTTGATGATGAACTGCCAGCAGCATTTTCACCAGGAGATTTTATGTTAGATTGCCCTACATCAGAGGAGCTTGAATTTCTTCTCATTTCAACTATCTGTTCCGCTTCTGACTGCAAGCGGGCCAGAAGCTCATCCCTTCCATAAATCTTTGTGTCTGGGTTATTGCTTCTCCCCAAGTTAGCAGCCTCCCATGATGAACCAAGCTTTTTGCCTTCAAGAGCTGCAGAAGCAGCTTTAGCAGACCAGAAATGAAGAATATCATGAGCACGAAAATATTCTGCCCATTTTTCTCTGCAGGAAGAGAGTAGAGAAAGGGAGCACAAATAGTAAGAATCTTAGCAAGATATTGAACCAAGAGCAATGATTTAATGCCATATAAACCTTAAGTAGAACATTCATACCTGATAGAAGCAGGTAAAAGATCTGCCTTATTAACCAGAAGCAAAGTGCGTTATGCTTGTCAACCTCTGTGCATAAGCCTGTCCCACAGTAAAATTAATGCAAAATGGATCATCCTTGGGATACATTATAGAATGATTCTTAAAACAAAATAGATAAGAAAGGTCCAAAGTAGGATACACAGATTACAGATATAATATCTTGTGAAATTAGTACTGACTCATTTGAAAGTCAATACACTAAAGCTGCTGCAAAAGAAAAACCAGTGCAACATTTTCTGCTATATCTGTTATCCTTATCAGACTCGGCTTAGACTGTTAGATTTGCTACAGAAATAGTGATCTCTAGATTCGTAAAGTTAGCATTTCCTTAAGGGAAGAAAGAAAATCTTACCTCAAGATCAGGACAGCGATAGAACAGTGGATCTCGTGAATCAACAACCATAACAAGCTGGTAAAAAAGTGAAAGAATGAGTTCATAATCATCAATAATTCATGCACTTGGACAAAACTAAAAGAAATGCCAAAGATACAAAATTGGTACATTATATATTTTCTGTATAAATACAATTACTGATAAAAATAAAAATAGACATTGTCAAATGCTTCTATAGAAAATGGCTTTCACTTTTTCGAATTACAGAATATATTAATAGGAATAAAAGAGTGCATGTACATCTGGGGAGGGATAAAAAGCAGGCTATTATACTTGGTCCCTACCAGAGACCTTTTATTTAAAAAAAAAAAAACACAAACAGTTCAACAATCAGGTGGTTTTACTTTTTACTATTATCCTGCTGCAGTGGATATCTCCTTCAGTTTCCAGCTCATCATGCAGGTTAATCTGGTTAAGAATTTTTCCCTTCTTTTTTTTTTGTTTTGTTTGAATCAGTGCAGAATTAATCCATGTAATAAACACAGTTAAATGGAAAACAACAATAAAAGACCACACAATATCTGTGCATCATAGGTGGTATAACTTAACTCAAGTCAACAATTGATAAAAATTACATTGAAATCCCTAGGTAAAACTTTAAAGATTATATCAGCTTACCAAATCACTGCGTTCAACAACCCGCCAGAGCTGTCTCCAAATATCAAGATTTTTCTCAAAGGGAGTGAGGACAAGCGTCTTATTTTCCTCAAGTCTGAAACATCATCATGACACCAACATAAATTAAAAAATCCACAAAACTTTTATTCTTCTGATATCTCACTAATAGAATTCATTGTTTATAACTACCAGTAAAGCCACATAATTTCCCTTTTCTGTTAATTTAGATGTACATAGTTTCACACTTATTAACAAGAAGTGAACTGGTGATATGGGTTTAACCTTGCCAGGCTGCGACGCCAAGACAAGAAAGCTTGTCTTTCATTAGCATCAAGCTCCTCCACAGACATCTGAGCATTCCATGGTGGCCTAAAGGAGAGAAAACAAAGGAGTTAGGAAAAACCAATCAAAAGAGAATTGATTACCCCAAGTACAAGTAAGAGAAAGAATACCTGCGAGGAACTCGGAGACTGCTAGCATGCAGTGCCTCCTCCCTCTTCTGCTGCTTTCTCATTTCTTCAGCCGTCATTTCATTAGACCCAGACCCCGGATCACTACTCATACACATGCAAAACAAACATTACAAACTCTACAATAACAATACAACCACAAAGCTGAACAATTTAATGGATTCATGCTTGAATTTTCTTAATTTTCCAGGACATTTTTTTTTCCTCCAAAACCTCCCCCAGTTAGATTTTGATTATAAGCTGTTTCAAACACAACACGCCAATCCAAATGCGTACTTATTTTGGATTGGATACAGAGAGGAGCATTTGATGGGCAAAATCACTGATCAAATACACATTTTTCACCTCACAATTACATTTCAGTAAAGATGTCCAACTAAATTAAAAACTTCCAAGGTGGGACTAACGTTTATAATTAAAAATCCACCCCCCCCCGCGCCTCTTTTTTCAGTTACATGTTGATGGTAGTAAATGCTTACAATATCATCTAATTTAGCATTTCAAGGTGGAGTTCATTACATGCCAGTAACATGTTGGGTAAAAGCTCTGTCACGAAGATTTTGATTATCAGTTAATCTAGAGCACAAAGGATGAAGAAATTAGAGCATGTGATTGCCAAAATCAGTGATAAAAATGGAATTTTCACCTGACAATAACAACATTCTCAGTTAAAAAGCAAAGGGTGCATTAAAAAAAAAAAAAGGAGCTACAATCAACTACAAAAATGAACACGTGTCATTGAAAATGAACCCTACTTTCAGTAACACCCATCATAGAAGCAACTTTGAGAAATGCACAAGGTGAATCAAAACGAGTCTTTCTCTTATCCTAATTTTTTTTTAATATCAACAATAACTAAGACCTTTTTCCACTAAAACAATTGCATTGGAGCAAATGTTCATTTTGATCCTTGAAGTTTACGTATGAAGTTTCAAGGAGTAGTTCAAGTTAGTCACGGCTAATATTTGCAGGACTAACTTGAATCACCAAAAGACAATTTGAATCAATTTCCACCACTAAATTGTTAAGGGTTTGTTTGGTTTGCATTTTCATTTGTGTTTTCTATTCTCAGGATTTTGCGAAGAAAATGGTGAAAACTTCGCAAAATCCTAAAAGGAAAACACATAAAATAAAACATGCAGACACACGGAATAAAATGAACCTTTACTCGTGGTAAATCGTCATGTTATACATCATGTTGATACACAAACCATTAGAAAATCCAAGTATATATAAATGGATGATGACCCACAGGCTAATGACAAGGGTAGACGGTGAAGCGGCGCGATCATCGGGGGGAAGGGTGGTAGTTGTTCTTCTTGAGATTCTTCGGAATGTTCGAGGATGGCGTCGATGTCGGAGACCTCGGTGAATGATTCTAGAAACTTCTTGTTGTAGAAGCGGCCCTTCTCCTTGGTCTGCTGGACCATCTTGTTGTGCTGCTTCACAAGGGCCCTCCCTAACCCCGTCTTCTGCCTCTCGTTCTTTCCCATTTTCCTCGAAACACCCTACCTACAAGGAACACGATGGTGCTGTCCTTCTGAACAAGCTCCACCTTTTTCCTTTGTTTTTGGCCTTCGCCGCAGGGAAGAGCGTTATCGATTTCGATTCGTAGGGTACACCGTGCTCTTTTGGTTTGCAACATTAATATACTACTTTTTTCATCTAAGGGTAAACCTTCGTTTAGAACTTTTATCACCATTTTGATTTAATTTCAAAAGTATTTTCTTTTTCCTGTCCCATTTTTGTGTTGATAATTTTTTTCAAATCATGCAAATATAGTTTGACCCTCACATTTACTATTTTAAGAATCGTGTAAATAGAATGATTTGATTGATTAATATTATAAAAATTTTGATTTAATTAATTTGTTAATCCCTATAATTTAGATTGTTATAGTTTGAAAATTTATAATTAAATATATATATATAATGAATAAAACTTTGTAATCAAATTCATAAATATCTACAAAAATATGATATTAGTTGGAATATTCATTGATTTTGTGTATTGTCAACTTCATATAAATTGACTTGAACTCCTTAGAGATTAAAAACTCAATAATATTCTCAAACAATTAGTTTAGATAAATATCTTATGCTATCCTTATCTATGTTAGAATAACTTTTTCTTCTCTAGTAATTGTTGACATTTTTTTATTACTAATTTGTAAGAATAATTTGTTAAATCCATATGTGCAACTATATGTTATTTTTTCTTTTTAACTATGGTCAAGCAACACTAGCAATGCATAAGGTGTGATCAAAGCACTTGCAAGTTGCAACCTACTAAAAATTTACCCATTCTTCACGTATGGTCATAAACCGTAAATTGATAAGGCAAAAAAATGTCAAATGACAAGGAATTGAGAAGGAAAATAGCAGTAGTCACAAAAATTTACAAGACCATCTCGAACAAACAAACAATAACATAGGAACATTGAACTCATCATTTTTTCTTTGTTAAAAGAATTTGTTATGATTGCTAGTAAGAGAGTCCCTTAGATTTGAGTACAAGCCAAAGAGGGAATATTGCCGCAGGTTTTCCACTTCATACCATGAGTTAAGCACTGAGAGATGCTTGTCTGTACCGGAAAAGGCTAGCTGTATCCCAAGACTACAATCTAATGAACCTCCTCTGCCTTTACATGATGATGTCTTGATAGCACAATCTTGTTTGTTGAGGCAAACAAAATTGGACTTATTCCCTATGGATGAAGCACATCCATCTCTCTTCCAGTACAAGTTCTGCAGCCTACCCTTCTGAAATTCTAGCACCTAATCAAGTGAAAAAAATTCCAAGCTATTCAATAACAAACCAAGAGCTCACCTTATAGGGTTCATGATTTACAATTTCTTTTTCCTTACCAGTGTAAAACTTGTCACAATATATGTGTTGTTTGCAATAAAGGCAGGTGGAGAACGTGCAGCATATTTCCTTCCCGCAAATGCCACCATATACCCACCATAATTATCCTATTTATCATGATATGAAGAAAAAATTATTAGAATATGGAAACACTATGCTACAACCACAAGTTGTGTCATAAGACCTACTCAATTTGACTATATCTTTTGTTTTGTATATAGGCATAGACTCCTATTTAAACATAAAAATAAGTGGATTAGCAAATTGGTACACTAAACCATGAGTTTAGCCCATGGTTAAGCAGAGGGACAAAAAAACTCGCAAATTAACGGATTAGGAAAATACTTGTTGTTTTGACTTGTGTGAATTGCAGGTTAAACAGGCCAACCCCATATTGCAGCCAATATATGTAGCTCTAGTTTTTAACAATTTGTGGCTCTTCTTTTTACTTTCAAGGGAATCAAAGGTTTAATTTAAAGTTTCTTTACTTGAAAAGTAGTTTGCAGACATGTTTGTCTTTCTTTCTCAGAGCAGTTAAACATAGGGAAGCATTTGGTATCAAGCATCTCAGTGCTAGTGACTATGTATTGTCAGGAGATTCTCAGTCCAATCATATTGAAGCAGTAATTTTATAGCACCATGGCTAATTTGCATAAACCTATAGCAATATGCCATAATGTTTTGAAACAAGAAATTGCATTGACTTTGGTTTATGATTACAAATAAATTGAGAATAGCCTCCTTGCTGCTCCAGAATTGAGAGTAAGCCAGGGATGTATGTATAAAGAACTTGTGGATTCACTACTTATAGATTACACTGCCAAATTATCTGGGATTTGTGGTCATTGGTTTATGTCTTTATTGCTAAACTTAAACAAACCTAAACATTGACCACATTCAACAAATATTTCATTGAGGAAAGTTGTTTTCTTAATAGTGGATAGTGATTAACTTCACTAACGGTCTATCTTACCTTCTCAACTTAATAATTGATATTGAGTAACCCTGTGTTAAGTAAACTTAAGTTACAGGACAGTAATACAACTAAGTTTGTCTTTTTTTGGTTACAACAACTAAGTTTGTCTTAATTCTGCATATTACAGCAAAACAAGGTGCTTGCAAGTTGCAGCCTTTAATTTTGATGTCACAGTCAAAACACATGACACAATTAACCCAGCTATTAGTTTGGCCTTATTGGCTAGTTCCACATGTACCATGAGAGAGAAAGTGATAGGCATAAAATGTGACAAAATTTCTTTCTAACATCAGTTTCATACTCAAATCCTTATTATTTATGAAAAATGTTCATTGCACTAGGCCTCTTGGGACATTTTAAAAATATCTTAAAGAAACTTTAAGCCGTCCCTTAAATATTGGTTAAGAGTAGATTCCAATCTTTTGCTCAATGAATAACGGTCAGTGCACAACTTGTTATACAACAATATTAAACAACACTCACAATGTTTTGTCTTATAGTGTATTAATATCCACTCACTAAAATACAAAATCACGTTGTAAGTATTGTTATAACATTGTTGTATATCTTTGTTATGCATGTAACACTCCTCTTTCAACCAATATTTAAGGGACACCTTGGATGTCTCTGAAAGATGTCTACAGAAACGGTATAAATAACACTCCTCTTGTTTTAGAAAGTTTGAAAATTTGGGCTGACGTACTCATCAGCTCTTAAACAATGTTTAAGCTCGAAATGTATTCTCAAATATGTATCTAAGATTAGCACAAACAACATTTCTCTTAATACAATAGAGTTAAATATCTGCGTAATGGCCTCCCCCAAACACACACGAGAACCTTCATATTTTTCAAACAACCTAGAAAATATACGGATAATATAATATAATATTTTCAATAAGCAAAGACCAAAGAAGGAGCTACATCAGATGCTAAAGATGAGAGATTACTTACTGGGAAGAAAGTAGAGGTGTTGATGGTGAGGAGAGAGATCTCATCAACTGTGGGACGGAACACTGCAAGCTGTGAGTTAGAGGAATGCAAAGAGAGGCGGCGATCACATGGAGAAAGTTGGAGGGATTGGTTTTGGTTGTGGAAGAATGAATCCTTGGAACTGAGAGCAATGCCAAAAGTGAAACCATCGGATCTCTGAATCTTGGTATCAGCACATGGCTGGTACACCTTGTTGGTGTTGGTGGCAGCCTTAGCAGCAACTAACATCTGTGTCATCATCAGCATTGGCATAAGCCACGATGCCACTTTCAGTTGCATTGTTGAGTAGTAGTTGATAATGATGAGGATGATGGAGGGGTGGTGGTAGATGCCAATCTTTCTTTGTTTCTCTCTGAACTTTGAATGCACTGTCTATTTGTTGGGGGCTATTTTTTCTTTTCTATATATTATACATGAAAAATGTTATTTATACCTTTCCTATTAGAGGTACCTTATAAACCCTTTTAATTAATTAATTAATTTTGAATAAATGCAACAAAGTTAAAAATTAAGAGTACAATCGGATTGATGTTGGGAAGAGAAAATTCCCTCAATTTTGAGAAGAAAATAAGAGAATATAATGGGATTGGATGGAATGAAAGCTATCTATTTACACTTCATTCTATTTAAATTTGTGAAATCCAAACAATAAATTTAATAACAGTTACAATATGATAATGATAAGATTGTGAAATCCACCTTTTAATATGCGGATGTCTGTTAGTTTCTTTAAAACGAGGTGTACAAATATCATATCTTAGGATACTTATATAGGCTTATGGTCATGGAGCATGATAGCAAGGGAGCTTAATGGTAAATAGAGTTCTCAAATGGTGGCAAGTTGCTTGCTTGGTCTTCTTCAATACTATTTCTGGAGGTCTGTGCCTCTTTTCCCTTTTGGTAGATCTATCTACTCTCTCTGCTTTGGAAAGTAACTTGTACAACTAGACAGTGTTAACGAAGAGTGAGGCAAATAGTAATGCTAACCTTGAAATGGAACAAATTAAAGGGAAGTTTCATCTCTTTTAATAAATCAAAAGTTAAAAGTGTGTTGCTTATGCAATTTGTTTTTAATGAAATTAGAACCCCTTTACACTGATAATGTAATTAAGTGAGAATTTGATATATCACAAAGTTTGTAAAATTGCATGATTTTAGATTATGAATAGCTAATTCATTAAATAGTGAATTAAATTAATAAGCAATTATTTATTAGTTTTCAAAATTATATTATTAAATAACTACATTATTATTATTTATCAATATTCCTAACTCAAGTAATACATACGTTTGACTTGTTACCAAAAAAAAAAAACGTTTGACTTAATAACTGAAGTGATTGAGGAATCTTGGCAATGTTAAGGCTTAACCTGCAAAAATGAAGCGTCGGAAAGGACAATTTCAAATGTGATTAGTCACAATGACACATGCCAATTTCATCGGCAAAAGGTTAGAATTTTAATTTGGAAGTTGTTAGTTAGGGTAGGGTTTTACCTAATAACTAGCTTCAGTCCGAAATTATTTGAGCAACTGAAGAAAAACAAATTTTTTAAAAGATATCAAGTGTTAAAAAAATAATTGTTAGAAAATCTTTTTATTTTTCTGATTTTCCAATCCACAAGTATTTTATAGGCCATGTGAAGCCAACAAGAGAAAGTAAAGTGTAAATTAAAAAAAAAAAACCAAGAGAAGGTAAAGTGCACCCACTATTTCTGTGAGTTACATAAATTACCCCCATATATAGAAGTAACTTAGGTAGCATTTGGTAAATGTCTTTGGACAATAAAATAAAGATAATAAAGACAGTAGAGATAGAGATATAAAAAATAATTTCTCTTTTTGTATTTGATTGTAGAGTACAAAACATAGTCACTATCTCCATATTTTTGAAAATACGGGCAAGCAACAAATATCTAATAAAAGACATTATGTACCCTCCATAGTCCAACCACTGCTTGACCACCCATGAATTTGAGGATATATTTGAAAATATTAGATATATATGGGGTATTATTGAAAGAAAAAATATTAAATTTCTGTTTTATTATGTTCTATTTTGAAGGTATAGAAATTTTCTATATTTTTGTTCAGAGACAAGATTTTCTATCACCTAATCTCTACCACTAAATATATTTGTGGCTCCAATATCTCCATATTTCCATCCACGATATCAAACTCTACCTTAGGCTCGTTACAAAAGCACACGGATCATTGCATTGGTGATCCAAGGCAAGAATCATATTGACTTATTGTTTCACCTCCAATGTGAATTTTCACAATTCTGTGGCACTCCTGTGCTGCTTTTTCATAATGATATGGATTGTTTTACTTTCAGTATTTCTACCAAAATTGACCGTTCAAGGAATTTCTTAGGTAGCTTCATGTATTTTAGGAAGTCTTTTTCTTTGAAATTAAGTTGTAATTTGATTTATATGTGAAGGAAACATTATGAATTTTAAATTTTCAGGAATCAAAAAAACCATTATCATATAAAAAAAATTTACATATATAATGTAGAATTTAATTTTAATGCACTAATAATATAAATTTATTTTACAATATATTAATTATATATTGTCATATCAATAAAATAAAATTAATTCTCACCTCACTATTTCAAAAGTCATTAATATGAAAGAATTTGATTGGATAATAGTACATCTAATTTAAATCATATAATGTATCAAAATTAAATCAATTCACCATCCCTGTGTTACAAGTCTCACATAGTCACATCTGGGCTTTTTATTTACTTATTTGTTTTTTCTGTCGAAATCTAAAGTGAGGAAAACAAGTTTGTTCAACCTGCACTGGGTCAATCTGCAACTGGTAAGATAAATGGGCTAGATCTAGTTAATCACTCCACGTCCATATCTGCATTTGAAAAATGTATGGGCTTAAGGCTTGGTCTACAACCCGCTACAATTGTTTTTGGGGCCCATTTTGTGGCTTTTTTATATTCATCGGGGCTTAAAGCCCCCATTTTGTTATCTTTTCAACTATTGAAAGACCAGACCAAAAAATATATATATTTTGAAGTTCTAGTGTGTACCCGTTCAATGCATGAATATGAGTTACGTGAATATAGTCGTATAATAATTGATTATTAAGAATTTATATATTTTAAATGAGAAAGAGTCCATTACAGGATAAGACTTGTTGTAGATCTTGTAGAAATTTTTTATCCAATTCAATGACATGAACAACACTAGTAATTCATACTTTACTCAACACAAGCCACGGTTTTCTCCTTGTCCTTTTTGGCCCCATTCTCGAGCTAAGCAATTCAAAGGCCAGAAGCCGATTTTTTCCTTCCAGGTCCTGGCTTCCTCCTTTGCTCGGCCCAAGCCTTGAGCCACTTGTTTGTCAGAGAGCCTTCTACACGACCCCATAAATTTTCTCAACATAGTGCATTACGCCTCTCTTGGACGAACCACTTCATGCACTGGTATATGCTAAGGAAGAGAGTGGATGTTGAAAGTTTAGACTTAGCTTCGGAGGTACGCATATGGGCATCTACCAGGACCCAGGAAGTCAAACTCCTTGGACCAGATGAGGTGTGAAATGGTTTCATATGGAGAAGTAGTGACCTTGGAAATAGGCCTTTATCCTGGCCTCAAAGCCTACTCAACGTTCGATTGTTCCTCAACGGACATCGTTTTAGTCCAGCTTCCGTGGGGCATCTTACTTTGTCGATGGAGGCAGCGGTGGGGATGAAGAGATTTTCAAGAAGGGGCCGAGATCCCGCCATGGTAAAGGCCGCATCAGAGACCACGGACTTCCTGGAACTTGGCGAGTTTGCTTTGACGCCATATTGTTATCAACAATGCTCTCTGCAAAAGAAAACAAAGGAATTACTCAGGAATCACACGAACAACTAGTTTCAAGCATGCAATAGAAAAATGAACAACACAGAAAGAATGAGGATGATCCCGCCTACCTAACATAACCTGAGTCTCATCGGCATCAGCTCGACAAGGACCTTCAATGGGCTGGTTTGGGGACAAAGGTGTTCAATAAAAAATCCAAGACCTCCTTCTCCTCTTCGGTAGATCCTTTCCTCCACCCTGAAGGGCTCGTCATCCGATGTTAATAAATATCAAAAGAAGGATCCCTTTGGGATCTATGAAAACGGTTGAACCCAGGCAGGATATATTTTCAAATACATCCACTTGAACTCTTGATAGGAAGACTCATAAGGTTCAAAAATCTTGTGATTTGGGCGTGTCAGAAAAGATAGCCACCCTTTCCGGAACGCGCCGCTGGAAACTAAAAGAGAAAAAAAGTAAAAGAAAAGGTTGGCTTAAAGGGAAGTCGAGAAACGACAAACAATCTCAAAACACTAGATCGTGGCCCAACTATTCAAATGAAGTTGGGTAGGGCAGCTTTCAACCTTTTTAGCACTCCTTTTGGAATTTGAAAAACGAATCCGAACACTAAGTCTAGTAAAGAGCTCCTGATACATCTACAAGAAGTGTCGAGATGACTAACTCATAAAACACACCCTCTCGTTGGTTTTGGCTACCTCAGAACGTAGTCAAAGTCTAACTCCTGTGTTCCATCAGGATTAGGCATTCCTTTAGCCCCGGAAGGTGTCCTCCTCATCTATCCACCTCAGACCCCTGAACAAGGTTAAGAACAAGAGGAACTTTATAATCCTGGTATGCCTTCCTTTTGCCCATGTCGAAATCTGAAATACCTACAAGGGGAAACCACCTCTATGAGGCCCTTGTGCTAGAATAGCAAAATCAAACAAAAGTTCATTTCTCCTACTCCTGGTTCCCAGACCACTACCCATGGACCCTACGGCTAAATCAAAGATAGCCACAATAAGAGAAGCAAGAGAAACACATACATGGACCAGAAATGCCCAAAGCTTACTCGACACCAAGGGTTACCATGGGTCGTGTTTCTCAAACTAGTCGCCAAAATGCTCATAAAACATGAATTAGCAAAACTCATGGAATACAACATAACTAGTACAATAAGCAGCATAGTAGATAATCAGAGAAGGAAAATGGACCCAAATGCATAAAAATGGAAAGAAACACTTACAAGAATTCAAAAAATATCAACGAAGGTCATAGGAGAAGACAAGAATAATGGGAACGACACCCACAAAACTCTGGCAAGCATGATGGCAGGTCTCTGTAACTGGCTAAGTATCCTCCTGTAGTGATGGCAAAGGTGAAAAATGAAAGTAAAAGTTCTAATTTACAAGAAAGGGGAACTGGCATGTTGCCTGGGCAGGAAGAGCGAAAGATGTTGGGCGACGCGTCTTCACCTAGACCTTCAGGGGCAAAATGGGGAGTGTGTCTGAGATGAAGCGACGTGAATTAAACCCCTCCTCAAAAGGGACGTGCGGCTTTACAAAGACCGCTGATCTAGCACAATGGTCAAAAGGGAAACTATCGACGTTTCAAATTTGAACATATACAACTCACCATCCGCTCATCAGCTTTGCCCATGTTATAAGTCATTTGAGCCCCACTCAAGAGTGTTCCTTGGAAATCAGGCTGGAGGGCACTGTTACGGACAAGAGTCCTAGGCTAAGTTATGGACCATTTCCTAAGGCCCATCACGGCGGCCTGGATGGTTGAGTCGGAGGAGAAACCACTCGCAAAGCCCAAATACATAATTCAAGATTACTTGAGAATGATTATTGGACTCACTTCCCAGGTCACCCACTTCCTCCCCACTATGAACGTGGAGACAAGAACATGGGTGCAGCTTTACACGAGTAACCACTCCACAATGTCCTCTATAGTCCTAGAAAACTCAGGTCCATATGTTCTTTTCATATACCCTTACTCGTTTAAACACAAACTCATTCTCTAGGTGTAATCCTAGGTACCCCTCCATCGCCAATCGCATACAAGGAATTTAGGAGAGGCTCTGAGGTACTCAAGTAACAAGGTAACTACCCTACACTCTCTCCCGTTACAATAAGTATAACAAGGAAAATTATATAATAAAAAGTTCTTTAATTTTAATAGGTTATAATTAAAAAATGGTTGTATAGGATAACCTAAAATAATGAAAAACTAAAAAATATGAGACATGAGAAATTAATATATACAAGCTAAATGAATATATAATGAAAAAGTGAGAAATATGTAAAATCAATAGATAAAAATTATTTTTCTCTCCTTTATCTTTAGCCTTAAAATAAAGTAATTTTTGAAATTGGATAAGCTTCTTGAATTAGAACAATTAAGATTTTAATACCTTCATTAAATTCAACACCCTTCAAAAGGAATACGCAACAATATTATTGTTTGGCTTTCTAGTTCCAGTCACGCCACACGTAAGTGCCATAGTATGAGCAATAATAGATTTCAAAATTAAATCTAAAAAAATTATTCAGTAATTATTACATAATGAACTTTGTAAAAGATAAAAAATAATTTTATTCATACTATTTTATGCAAAATATAAATGTTACGGCTACTCAATTCCTAATATAGGAGGTTTTCTTTGAAAATAAATGATTATTCTTAAAGTTGGAGGTGGATCAATTACAATGATTAAAAAAAACTAAAAACTATAAATATAATTTAAAATAAAAATAATGATTTATTATTCAAGTTTAAAAATTGAAAATGATATTCATAATATTTTCAAGGTTCTACTAGAAAATGTGGAAGATTTTACTAATTTTTTAATCCTCAAAATAATTTATTTATTTAAATTAAGTTTTTAAATATAATAAAGAATGAATGAGTTGATCGGTTTTCTAAATAAAACTAATTAAATGTAAGAGAGAGTAAATAAAGTAAATGTAATATGATATATATTGAAAAGTTGTTGCTATAATAAAGACTATTAATTTAGTAGAGTGAAAAAGATACTAGATTGAAAGGATAATTTGATAAATTAAGTGGAGTGAAAAGATATTTGAATTTATTTTCAAAAACTTTCTTTTCTAGGTAAAAATATGATTAGAATTTGGAGGGAAGCGTAACCAGGCTTTCAAGTAATATTATCTCATTAAACTTTCATGTTAATATTTATTAAATATTAATAGTATAGATTACAAAACGTTTCACACTAGAAAAACAAATCAAATGTTTAAAATTTTTATGTAAAAAAACTATTTAATTTTGACTTTTTTTATAAACTTAAAATTTATGTCGAGAATAAGGCTCATGCACTATATACTTTTGGACTCAATGAGCTATTGGAGTTGCAAAGTGCAAGACCAAAAGTCCAAGTGATCAACTGGAGAATGAATTTGGTAAATGTTCTTCATTCATGCTTGACTTCCACTTGTTTTACTTTCCAAAACTCTATTGTATTTTGGAAAATAAAAGAGGGAAAAACTTACATGAAAAAAAAAGGCAAAAAAAGAAGAGCCATTGAAACATGATATATAAATCAATACAATTTTTAGTAAATACTCATTTTAGTCTTTAAAATTGTATGCTTGATTCACTTTAGCCCTTAAAATCCAAAAATTAACTTTTTAGTTCATCAAATTGCAAAATATGAGATAAGTTAATTCCTGATTTTGTTTTTGTTACTATATAATCACATTTTTAAGAACATACACGTTAAGTGATATAGTAACAATAAACAAACATCTTAGTTGATTTCAAAGCTGAACATAATTGAATAAAAGAGTTAAATTACTAACATAAGTCAAATATATTAACAATATTACTTATACCTAAAATTTTTCTCATATTCTCATTTTATATCATAACTATATTATTGCAATCACTGTTCCCACAAGCAACAGCACATTTTTAGTCCTTTTGGACCATTTTATCAATATTATTACTTTTACTCTACTCTTATGTACAAAAGTCAACCCACAGGAGACAATACCATGTTGGACTTGTTCAGGTTTTTTATTCTTTGCACATGTTGCAAGTCCCAGAGTTCTACAACGGTTTTAGGCATACGGGCTGTTAGGCTATTCATGCCCATTCAAACAACATGTTCCCATTAAGCTACAGCTACTATCTGTCCAAACAGGAATGAATTCCATTCCGCTACGTATACCTTTCCACTGATGATGCCACCTGTGAGAATTAAAATGTGATTCAACTTCTTATCTCAATTGCAGAATCAGATAAGGGAATTGAAAACAAAAAGCAAATAAAAAAAATGTAAGTTAACCTGTTGCAATGTATTTGTGCATAGCGCAGAACAGAAACACAATTGGAAGAGAGCTTCGAAAATGCAAACAGGAAATACCATGAAGGATACATTAAATTAGCTAGGTTCACCGATGTATTGAGCACTATAGTTTTTGAGAGAGATAGTCTGATCATATGATATCAAAACCTCCATAGGCATTTGGGTGAAGGAGCATGGTAGGGATAAAACTATTCATATGTCTTTTACCTGTTAACTTAAACTTTGGAGAGATGGTTTTGATAATGAGCACGATGCATTAATAGTAAGAAACAAAAAAAAAAACAGCTAGTTATAGCCTATAAGCACAAAGCACCCTATTTTGACATTAAGAAAAGAGTCATAGACCTTTTACTCATCACATGGCATGAATAGCACAAGAAAGTGCCAATAGCAAACCGCCTGTGTTGACTGGATACGGGTTACCATATGTATAGGTAAGGATACAAAAATTTTATAAAAGTGGACGAGTGTCAATATATATATATAAAAAATTATAAATTTCATATGATAAAATTAGTAATTTCAAATAATGTGATATTTGATTTTATTTAATCTTATTCAACTTAAGTCAAGTTAGTTGAAGTTCAATATACTATAAATCCTGCTAGTTATATATAAAAAATTATTCTTTAATTATTAATGGAGAAAAAAAAGAATATAAGGGAGAGTTTGTGGAGGTAAATCTAAATCATCCGTTAATGAAATGGAGAAAGGTACAAACATGGCAAGTATCAAACAGTAAAGCAAAAGACCCTAGCACCCACATCATGCATTGGCAACACTGAAATATGAGGCTAGCAAAGAAGAGAGAAAGAGAAGAAGCCCATTACTCCCACACATCACTGCTCACACTCTCACTCACTCCCACACTTCCCATACCCTAACGGCACACACACACACACTCTCTCTCTGTGTCTCTACAAGAAATGTTGAGCGTTGATCCAGAGCACCAGGAAGAAGAGGAGGCACCCGTTGTCGCGATGACAAGGACACGGAGCTCAAGTCGCTTCCATCGTAAGCTTGAGGAGGTTGTCTTCACCGAGAAGGGACGGAAGGCGTCGCCATAGCTCGTATGCCGGCTCAGGTGATCTCGTGCGAGGTGGGTTGCATCGCCATTCCATTCGTGAGCATCGCCGCCATGGTTTGGTGTTGCCGATGATGAAGTGGAGAAGGATTTTGGGGAGGTGATGTTGTGAGGAAAAACTAGGGTATAGCAAAGGGGTTGGGGTAATCAATGGGTCAACAAATGTGTTTTTTGGTTAAAAAACAAAAAAAAAAACAAAACGCCATACCCAGGAGGAGGTACGCGTACCAGCGTACCTAATTTTTTTTTCAAAAAATAAGATGATGGGTACGTAACTACACGTACCCACACGTACCCGCGTACTCGTACCCAAAACATACCCAATATGGATACTTTTCCATTTTAGCCGTACCTATGCTTCATAGCAAACCGCCCATTCCATGAAAGACCTGACTTTTTTTTTTCATAAGATAATCTGACTGCAAGGAAAATACCAGTGCACTAACATCCTAAAAGAGCAACTGCTGAAAAATCTCTCCAACTTTCAATATCAGATACTTTTAAGAATGCAAACAAAAAGAGAGGCAGCCAATGTCAGTTCCCAATGACGCATTGGTTACAAACATGCAAACTACAAACAAAACAAATCAATAAGAGTACAATATATATCAAGGAAGAAAAACCAAATTGAGCACTGTTCAAAGGTTTAAAGGTCCACAAAATTCAACAAATATAATAAAAAAAAATATAAATATATATACAGGTAGAGGAGCAAATTAAGTTATTGTAATAATTTTTGAAAATATGACAAATGTGGGTTTAATTTAGTAGAATGAATATGTCAAATTAATAAAATTCAACCCAAATACTAAATAAATCCAAATACACCTCCCTACCATCACATCACTCAACACTAGAGGTGGATATGCAACCTCAAAACGTTTCTTCTTTGCGCGACCATTAACGCAAACTGAACAGATCCATTTTATAAATAGACTAGGTTTTAGGGTTATCACGTCGCCTTCATAAGCCGTGGACTAGCGCGGTTCGCATAACTCTTTTTGTTCACATTTTTACCCTTGTATAAGCTCGCGACCAAGGACGCAACCATGCGAACGGGCACAACCGCAGACCACATGGACAGACACGACTAGCCCACATAACCCTCTTTTTTTTTTCTTTCATATTTTTTTAACATTTTTTATACCCTATATTATATATTTATATTTATATAGTATATTTTACCTCGTAAAATATATATACACTTTTTCCATATCCAATTTCCAAATTAAATTTTAAACAAATAACGTACTAATTACTAATCCTGCAAATATTAAAATTAAACATTCAATTTCAAAAATCTAAAATATTTTTTTAAAATAATAACATACAAAGTTACAAACTAATCAAATATGCATAGCTCCTTCAATCATAAAAAATAACAAGACTACTAAAAAATATAAATTAATAACTATCAACTATAAAACATTTAAGCAAATCAAATACCAAATACAAATATTAAAAAAAGTAGAATAAATCAACTTACTTATGCGGGCTAGTGGGTTGGTCTCAAACCCCGGGCTAGGCTATGGTGCATAAAAAAAGTCCACGAGTTGCGAACTAAAAATTTCTGGTCCATTTTGTGTGGGTTGCGAGTTAAACGGGTTAGTCCGGTCGACCCGTCTCCAACTATTACTTAACACCATCACATCACTCAATCACCACCTATAAAAATTAAAAAACTCAAAAAATAATTCTCACACATGCTCTCTATTGGTTTCTCTCTCTCTCACTTTATCATCACACCACACTAGCCTCCAGCTCCTCTTTCCTTCTTCTAAAGAAAGATAAAAGGAAATAGGACACCTCCACCTCTAGCGGCATGAAGCGGAAACAACATGGAGCGAAGCACGAACGACCAACATTGCAGAAGCTAGCAGCGCATGAGGAGCAAGGGTAGAGTGGCACGACAGAGGAGACAGGGGGAGGTGCGGACAGAGCAGCGAAGCGGTTCGCTGTTTTGCCAATTTTCCTCTTTTTTTTTCAAGTCAAATAACCCAATCGGAAACCTAAAAATCGGATAGGTTCCGTTTTGACCGATTCTTTGATTGGTTTTGAGTCCATCTGTTTTAGGGTCTCAAGGCCTTCAGCAAGGGTTAGCCAAACAATCCAATTCTGAGTTTCTTATATATATATAAGTTTCAAACTTTTGACTACCCATCATCTATGCCTCTAGAAACATAACAACAAAGCTCACCATCAACCAAAAATGCACCTATATTATACATCCCAAAAAATGAGTATAATGTGAAAAATCAGAAGATAAACTTAGCAACAATAATTACAAAGAAATATAAACAACTTTGCTATTTCAAAACCCACTTCGCAAACACCCAGCACCTAACCACTCACAAAATATATGAGTCCATCATTTACTTTTTCTCTCAATTTATTCTTTTCCATCACTCATCTCACATTCGTATGGAACCGCGGTGAATCTAGTTAAGACAATGGGGGCCATGGCCCCCAAAATTGTTTTAAAAATGATATATATGTGTGCGTGTGTGTGTGAGAATTTAATTTTTATGTATTGTCAATGTATTTTTTTTATATAAACATCTAATTATATATTGTTATATATTGACTCAGCTAATCACTATTTTAAAAGTCTTATAATCTATTTTTAATTTTTAAATATATGATCACATGAATAGCTTCTATAAAAAGTATTTTTTTTTTTTTTACTTAAAAAATTATTTTTCTATTAAAAAAATCTAAAATAAACGCACACATAGAGATAAGTTTTGCATAATAAATAGATTTAAAGTCCAAATATACTACTTTGTATAAATGATGCTACTAAATATAAATGGGCTTCTTTCACTTAAAAAATCTATTAAGACATTTTCCAATTAAAAAATAGAAATAAAAAACCATATCACAATTGAACGTCATTTGGAGATAAATATTTCTTATTACAATAGATAAGCAATTATAAGATTTTAATAGCAACAAATTTAATAATTAAATAATGAATTTATTAACTCTAAACTCTGTTTTGATGACTAATAATGATTAGAAAAATTTAACATAATTTGGCATATGTTCTGAAATGCCAAAAAAAAAATTTTCCCAATTTAAGCTATTTTAATATAATTTCATGTGTTTCTGTAAAAATTTTAAGTGGCTTAGATGCGAAGAATTAGAATTTTAAGTGTTAAACTCACTTATAATTTAAGTGAGTGTAGTTTTTTAAACTCTTAATTATAGATAAAAGTTAATTATTTTAGAACTATAATATTTTTTGTAGAATAATCTCCATCAAATATTACAAAATACAAATAAATTATTTCATATATTAATAATTTATCACACAAAATCAATTATTTTCATATAATCTAAGCATAACACAATACTCTTTTAACTTAATGTCTCAAAACATAAAATTAATTTTTAAATAATCGATTATTAAAAATCAATTGTACTTACAATCAATTATTGAAAAAATTTTGGATTGGGCACTCCTTAATCCACATACATATTAACATTTGTCATGTCAGTTATTTACTTTAAAATGTATCTAATATGTAATTAATTTTAATTTAATTATCATAATCTAATTTACATATCAAAGTTGTTGGTCCCCCTAAAAATTTTGTTGAAGCTCGCCACTATATGGAACTTACATAGATGTTAACTCATATGGGTGTTGAAGTAGAAATACCTAAATATAAAGATATTAGATAATGTAGCCTAAAGAAAAAGATACACATAAACAACAAATTTTTACATGGATGTAAATCGAACATTTAACAGAGACTTGAGTCTCACTAACAATACAACACAACTCAAAAAAATATATTGTAAGAATTTTATATAAAAATGATGATAACCGTTAAATAAAACAAATGATATAATTCACTTAATCATCTAACAGGACACACTATAATAAAATTCCTGTTTACTCTTAACCCATTAACTTTTTTTTATCATGGTACGAGGTGTTGGTGTTGTACTATATGCATGGAAAAATACTTGGATTAATTCACTAAAGCATCAAGTGGACATACTCCATATTCAATAACAAGATGAAATTTCAACTAGAATCCACATTGAACATCTATTTCTAGTTAAAGTGTCATCTTATTAGTGAATAATAAAATGCATGCATGCAACAAATTTTCCATAAAGAAAACTAATCAACGTACGAAGCCACGTGTGTTTAATCAAATCTAGTCATGAAAATGACCGATTTTAGCAATTGCATCAAGGGTTCCAAGCAATCAGGCGTAAACTTCCTGGCAAAGGGGTAAGACTGGGAAATTTGAGTCCCAGCGCTGAATAAGCTCGCAACACCTCCTCACCCCTATACGAATAAGGGTGATCGTTCGTCCAGATAAGTTGACACGTGTTCAGGGTGTAATTGGTGCCACCCATAGTAATATTATCTCATTAAACTTTCATGTTAATATTTCTTAAATATTTATAGTATAGATTACAAAATGTTTACATTAGAAAACAAATCAAATGTTTAAAATTTTTATGTAAAAAAACTATTTAATTTTGACTTTTTTTTGTAAACTTAAAATTTATGTGAGAAGAAGCCTCATGCACTTATATACTTTTGGACTCAATGAGCTATTGGAGATGCAAAGTGCAAGACCAAAAATCCAAGTGATCAACTGGAGAATGAATTTGGTAAGTTTTTTTCATTCATGCTTGACTTCCACTTGTTTTACTTTCCAAAACTTTATTGTATTTTAGAAAATAAAAGAGGGAAAAACTTACATGGAAAAAAAAAGCAAAAAAAGAAGAGCCATTGAAACATGATGTATAAATCAATACAATTTTGAGTAAATACTCATTTTAGTATTTAAAATTGTATACTTGATTCACTTTAGCTCTTAAAATTCAAAAATTAAATTTTTAGTTCATCAAATTGTAAAATATGATAAGTTAATTCTGATTTTGTTTTTGTTACTATATAATCACATTTTCAAGAACATACCCGTTAAGTGATAAGTAACAATAAACAAACATCTTAGTTGATCTTAGAGGTGAACATAATTGAATAAAGAGTTAAATTACTAACATAAGTCAAATATATTAACAATATTACTTATACCTAAAATTTTTCTCATATTCTCATTTTATATCATAACTATATTATTGCAATCACTGTTCCCACAAGCAACAGTACATTTTTAGTCCTTTTGGACCATTTTATCAATATCATTACTTTTTACTCTACTCTTATGTACAAAAGTCAACCCACAGGAGACCATACCATGTTGGACTTGTTCAGGTTTTTTATTCCTTGCACATGTTGCAAGTCCGAGTCCTACAACTGTTTTACGCATACTGGCTGTTGGGCTATTCATACCCATTCAAATCACATGTTCCCATTAAGCTACAGCTACTATCTGTCCAAACGGGAATGAATTCCATTCCGCTACGTATACCTTTCCACTGATGATGCCACCTGTGAGAATGAAAAAGTGATTCAACTTATTATATAAACTGCAGAATCAGATAAGGGAATTGAAAACAAAAAGCCAAAAAAAAAAATTGTTAAGTTAACGTGTTGCAATGTATTTGTGCATAGCGCAGAACAGAAACACAATTCGTAAGAGAGCTTCGAAAATGCAGACAGGAAATACCATGCAGGATACATTAAATTAGCTAGGTTCACCGAAGTATTGAGCACTTAAGTTTTTGGGAGAGATTCATATGCCTTTTACCTATTAACCTAATCTTTAGAGAGATGGTTTTGATAATAAGCACGATGCATTAATAGCAAGAAAAAAAAAAAACAGCTAGCTATAGCCTATAAGCATAAAGCACCCTATGACATTAAGAAAAGAAGTCATTGACCTTTTACTCATCACATGGCATGAACAGCACAAGAAAGTGCCAATAGCAAACCGCTCATTCCACGAAAGAAGGTCTGACTTTTTTTTTTCATAAGAGAATCAGACTGCAAGGAAAATACCAGCGCACTAACATCCTAAAAGAGCAACTGCTGAAAAAATCTCTCCAACTTTCAATATCAGATACTTTTAAGAATGCAAACAAAAAGAGAGGCAACCAATGTCAATTTCCAACAATGACGCATCCGTTACAAACATGCAAACTACAAACAAAACAAATCAATAAGAGTACTCTATATATCAAGGAAGAGAAAATTAAAGGGCAAGTTAAAGGTTAAAGGTTCGGGTTGAATCGAATTATAATAAAATATATATAAATATATACACATAGTAGAGGAACAAATTAAATTATTGTAATAATTTGAAAATATGACAAATGTGTATTTAATTGGGTAAAATGAATATGTCAAATTAATGAAATTCAACCCAAATACACTCCAAATAAATCCAAATACACCTCCCACCATCACATCACTCAATACTAGAGGTGGGTATGTACAATTCAAGCTCACAACAATTAGAATCACACTGGTTCAGGATTCCATTTTATAAATGGACTAGGTTTTAGAGTTGTTGTGTTTGTCCGTAGCCCGGTAAATCCACATAACTCTTTTTTTTTACATTTTTACCCCTGTATAAGCTCGCGGACTAGACCAAGCCCGAACCATGCGGAGCCCACATAACCCTTTTTTTATTCTTTCATATTTTTTAACTTTTTTTATACCATATATTATATATTTATATTTATACAATATATTTTACCTCGTAAAATATATATACACATTTTCTTACATATCCAATTTTCAAGTTAAATTTTAAATAAATAACAATATTAATTACTAAATACTGCAAATATTAAAATTAAACATTCAATTTCAAAAATCTAATTTTTTTTAAAACTAATAACATACAAAGTCACAAACCAATCAAATATGCATAGCTCCTTCAATCATAAAAAATAGCAAGACTACTAAAAAATATAAATTAATAACTATCAACTATCAAACATCTACGCAAATCAAATACCAAATGCAAATATGAAAAAAATATAGAATAAATCAACTCACTTATGTGGGCTAAGGTGGTCTCATTCCAAGCCAGGCATTAGCCGGCGGCACAACCGGATAAAAACCTAGTTGGGGCTAAAATTTTTTAGTCCATTTAATGGGTTGCGAGTTAAATGAGTTAGTTTCGGTCAACCCGTATCTAGTTGTACTCAACACCATCACATCACTCAACCACCACCATTAAAAAAATTAAAAACTCAAAAAATAATTCTCACACACGCTCTCTCTCGTTTCTATCTTTCTCACTTTATCATCACATCACACTCGCCTCCAACTCCTCTTTTTCCTTCTTCTAAAAGAAAGATAAAAGGAAATAGGACACCCTCCACCTCCAGCAGCATGAAGCGGAAACAGCATGGAGAAGAAGCACAAATCGGCCATTGGAGAAGCTAGGAGAGGCGTGAGGAGCAAAGGCGAAGCGCGGCGCGCAACGCAAGGAGCAAGGGGGAGCAACACAAGGCACAGTGCGGCGGAAATGGAGGTGCGAACAGGAGCGAGCAATTCGTCTTTTCCTCTTTTTTTTTTTAAGTCAAATAACGAACCAAAAACCTTAAAAAATCGGATGAGTTCCTGGTTTAAGGTTCTAAGTGATTGGTTTCAGGTACTTAAAGGAACTGGTGGCGGGTTCCGGTCAGGTTCGACAGACAATTATTTCTCTTCTATGATATATATATATATATATATATATATATAAACTTTTGACTACCATCATCTATGTCTTACTCAGCAACATAACTTTTTTTATCATGGTATGGAAAAATACTTAGATTAATTCACTAAAGCATCACGAGGACATACTTCATATTCAATAACAAGAAGAAATTTCAATTAGAATCCACATTGAACATCTGTTTTTAGTTGAAGTGTCATCTTGTTAGTGAATAATAAAATGCATGCATGCAACAAATTTTCCATAAAGAAAACTAATCAACGTACGAACCATGCGTGTTTAATCAAATCTCAGTCCCTGAAAATGACCGATTTAGCAATCCGCATCAAGGGTTCCAAGCAATCAGGCGTAAACTTCCTGGCAAAGAGGTAAGACTTCCGAAAAATTCGAGTCCCTCAGGCGATGAATAAGCTCCGCCGACACCTCCTCACCCCTATACGAATAAGGGTGGCCGTTCACCGTCCCCGTCCAGTTGACACGTGTCAGGGTGTAATTGGTGCAACCCCAGGATCCCCCATCGACAACAACGTCGGAAAATAGTGTTCCTCAGGGTAACACTCGTCCTCACTGTAACATGCAACCCTAAACTTCCTCCACAACGCGCGGTCCCTCACCACCATAACCGCGTGGCGGCGCGTGAGAGTGAAGAACTGAGACCCGACGCGGAATTCTTCGTACGGAACCTCGGGAAGCATCGCGAACCTTCCCCTTGCGGTGTACCGCTTCCAGAGATTCGGCGCGTGGGTGAGGATCTCGATGAAGCTCTTCTGACGCGGGCGAGTTGACTCGGTGGAGGAGGACGAGTCGAAGGTTGTGGAGAGAGGAAGAGGGAGCGGTAGACGTAAGGGAAGGAGCGGATAGGGATGCAGTGCTGGGAGAGGAGGGCGAAGTAGGCGTTTTCGGGGTCGTCGAGGAGCGCGTGGGCGAGGAGGCGGCGGGTGGCGGAGATCAGGGTTGGGGAGGCGCGTGCGGTCAGCTTGGAAGGGATGAAGCGGCCGGTGAAGACGCCGTTGGGGTGGCGCGTGAGGTTAGCGGAGGAGGGATCGGCGTGGACGTAGAGGTTGAAGAGGGAAGGGGGTTGGGAGAGGAAGAAGAGGTTCCAGAGAGGAGAGAAGTGGAGGTCGGTGTTGGTGAGAAAGAGGAATGCGATCTTGAGGGTGGGTTTGGTGCGGTAAGAGGAGGAGGAAGGAGGAGGAGAGGTGGAAGATTCTAGAAGGTTTGTTGAGGTGGTGGTGGTGGGGTGGTGGTTGGGGGTGGGAGTAGGTGGAGGCGCGTGTGAAGAGGTAGAGGTCGTCGAGTTCGTCTTGTGGGGAGATTGGGAAGGAAGGGCGGGAGGAGGGAGGACGTGGGGAGCAAGGAGGAGGAGGAGTGGGAGGGAGAGGAGGAGGAGGAGGAGGGAGAATGAGAGTACCAATTGGGATGAGTACATTTGAAGTTATTTTGGTTGATGGTGGTGGTGGTGGTGACAGTGGTGATCGGTTATGACAATGGATGATGATTTTCTTTTGGTTGAAATTCTGATTGAGTTAGGTAGGATCACTAGGATAGCAAAATTCGGATTGTGATGATGATGAGCGTGGATGATGAACAATGGTGGTGGTGAGAGGTTTGGGATTGTGAATGGTGAGGGTGGAGATTGGATTTTTCGTGGGTTAGGATGCAGGGGTATTTGTATGTGTGTGTGTGTGTTTGATGATGAGTGCAGAACAAGGTGAGTGCAGAAAAAGATATGGTGATGGTGATTGTTGATGACAATGGATGATGATGATGATGAACAATGGTGGTGGAGATTGAAAAAGTTGGTGAAAAGATTGGATTTTTGGTTGGTTAGGATGCAATGGTGTTTATTATTTGTGAGCGCGTGTATGAGGATTATGATGATGAATAATGCAGAACAAAGCCCATGCAGATTGTGGGGAGGGTGGAAATTGAGTGACTTATTGGATTTTTGGTGAGTTAGGATTTGTGTATGTTGGATGAGGATACAAGGGTGGGAAGATAATGAACAATGCAGAAACAAGGTGTGTGTGCAGCAGCTGGGGTCAGAGAGAAACTTGGTCTAAAAGATTGGATTTTTGGTGTTTGCTTTCTGTGTGTGTGTGTGTGTGGGGGTAGAGGAGAGAGATACAGAGAGGGTGAGATTTTTGGCTTTGTTGGTGGTTGGGATGGTGAGGAGTGGACGAAGAAGTAGAAGGGGGCTTGAGGGTGGAATGGGATCAGAAGAATGGGCAAGATGGTTTGGAGTCTTTCTCATGTTTGTGTGCCACAATTAGTAAACGCCATTTGCGTGTTTTTAGTAATTGGAAGAACCCAATTACATAACCGCATTTGTGTAAATATGCAACTTCAGTCAGTTACTTCTTCCTTCCTTTCTGGCAGGTACTATTTTTTTTGGTAGGTGTTAGTTACTTCTTCCGTGTTAAGAAAACAACAGTCACCATGCTAAATAACCCAAGGACGAAAAAAAAAAAAATAAAGGAAAAATTTTAAAGTGTATGTTAAAATATTTTAACTAGTCAGTCAATCTCATAGCTTTACTTCCTGATTTAATAATATATAATTGGATGTTGATATTTTTTTGGTATGATAGTAATAAAATAATAAATGAATGGATAGCATAGTTCGTGGAATAGAATAATCATGGTAGAGACCAGCAGATCCAATTTGGTGTTTAGCTGCAATGGTGGATCTGTCACTTCACAGTGGCTGCTATATTAAAATCAATTCACGTAACAATTTTAGGCATTATTCATGTATGTTGTATAAATTACCTAACTCAATTCTAATTTCTACAGGAAAAAAAAACTTGTATAGATTCTTAATTAAAAAAAAAAGGGAATCAACCTGGAAAATCCTCTAAAATATAAATTTACATTAAAGCATCTAGTCATTGGCGCTTAGTTGCTAGCTAAGCTCCTTAAACATTTAGTTAAGAGTTCTATTCCTAACATTATGTGTGGAGACAGTTTAATGACCAGAACAAAATCCACATTTATGAGTTATGTGCTTTGGAGAATTAATCATTATTTCTAACGGTGAATGCCCTACATTCACATAAAAAATATTGATAATATTAGATGACATAAATCTTCTTATCCTTGACTTCAAATTATAAGATGAATTTCAAATATTTTTTATCCACTATAGACACCCTATTATTAGTTGTTAGATGATTATCATTTTTGTTAAATAATTTGATCTAATGGCTAATAGTAGTGAGTCCATAATGGACTCAGAGAAAAAGATTTACCATAAGGCCCACCATTCGACATATATGCATGTATAGGCCTGTGTCCTATGTTGTTGCCTCTTTTGTTCCCTTTTCCAAAAAGAACACAATAATATGTAGGAACCAGGTAGACAACAAGAAAGGAGAGCTTTGCAAGGTGGCAATATCAATCAAATGGAAGGCAATGGCAAGTTGTGCATTTGAATATATATAAATATACCGCATTATCACATAGCTCACAACACAATTATGTATAATTACAACAGATGTGTATCAACTATCCACCCCGGTAAAAAAAAAATCTAATTCCCATGATCACACCAAGCCAATATCAACAATCAAATTATATCAGCTTTTTTTTTTCATGAAGGAACATGTGCATTCTGGTTGCACCCTCAAACCCTTGGCATTACATGTGCAGACAGACACACGTCATGTCAGGACCTCAATGATGAATGGACTAGTTTCTTTTACTTTGGATTCTTGAAGCTACATAACTGAGGGCTGTGGAACAGGTTTATTAACATTCGCATCCCCTCCTCCAATGAGCTTAGCTTTATCCCTTATATGCTTTTGAGTGCCATGTGTCCCTTTTGCATTAGTTCTAGTAGGATCTCTGGCTGTTTGAGCCCTGGGACCTCCCCCTGCTAAAATTGATGAGAAATTAAAGTTAGAAATGGCTGGATCCATTGTTAGCATAACACAATCATTCAACAGGATTTGGCAATATCACACTGCTTATTACACTACCTTATCCACACAAGTATTTCAAAAGTAAAGTGACTGCATCATTTGTGAAATTACTCTTATCAGAAGACATTTACATAACAAACTTAATTATAAGATTTGAAGATTGATTTCTTAGGGGGCTTACAGAACATCTGTGATAAAGTTTTACATTAAGAAAATCTCCAATGATGTCAGGCACCTTGGAGAGGTCATAATCTCATTGCATAAAGAAAATGCACAGAAAGAAAACAACTATAAAAAACTTACCATTGTTAGGAAGAGATAATCGATTGTTTGCCTGTTTATCTACCTTTGTGGTTCTCTCCTTTGGGTTACTATGAGATCTTGACCGAATTTCAGGTTTTGAGTTGGCTTCTTCAGTTGGATTTTGAGCATTTGCATTAGACTTCGGCTTAACAGATGGTGTGTTTGATGATTCTAGCAAACCTGCTGACTTACTAGTTGAAGAATCACAGCCATCAGAAAGAGAGGGACCAGTTTTCTCACTGGCAAGGTTTGCATGAATGTTTGATGGAATTGGCCTTGTGTTAGCAGATCTTAACTGTGGTCTAATTCCATTTTTCCCATCCGGAGTTCTGTTTCCGTCTGCCATTACCCCATCCCTCGCATTAATGTCAAGAAAGCGATTCTCCCAAGGACGCACAGCCATCCATCTTTCCAACCAATTCCAACCCCAACTACTTTTATCGGGTTCAAACCCAGAAGAAACAGCCTGCTGCCTTGATCCTGCTTGCCACTGCAAAGCCGAAGAAGAGAGGAAAAACTAATCTTATACCCAAGCTTGTGGCCCACAAAGATGAACCAAAGGAAAGAAAAGTACAAAGAAAATAGGAAGATAATGATTGACAGGGAATAGAATATTAAATGAAAATTCAATTTGACAAAATGTTTAAACATCCAGTTTCCTTTGTACGGACCCTCCAGCAGTTATTAACAAATAAATACTTCTGGAAAAAACTTGTCTCATTGCAAAATAACACATTGGGAAATTGATATATGTCCAACAATACATCATATCCCTACACCAGATGCTACGCAAATTTCATGCTTTTTCTGTATACCTAGGACTATATTGCAGCATTCTTAATCAAAGCAGACATGTCCAGAATTATTGCATGTGAAATGTGCATAAGGGACCAATATTATTGTACCACAGTTTCCTTTTTATAGAAGAGCAAAACTAGGATTATGAAATGAGAGCTAGCTACAATAGCATCTTGTTTCTGTATTCTTTGACTTAATAAAGAGAAGCAGCTCATGATAGTGTGCATAGCTTACACCAGATCCTACTTACAGAATCAGAGAACAAATAAGAAACGAAACTGTACAAGATTGGTTTTGAAATAGATCTCACGGCAAAGTTCACCCTTGACTGATGCCGGAATACAGGCAAAAGTTCCATGCTCATTTACTTCTAGGATTTCCTTAGCTCTCAATAACTTCATCAAGTAACTGTATTATCTTATTCTATCAATATAACTAATTACAGGCAATTAAACTACCATAGGTTTTTGCTTTTTATTTGTATGGAAAAACTTTGGTCAGTATTTATAGTTATTATGATAGCAGGTCCAGTAGTAAAAGGGTCAACACTAGGAGGGGAACAGTTGTAAAATAGAGACAAGGGCAGTTAACAGTTAGAGGTTGCATTCCCTATGATAGTTAGTAGGGAAAAGGGGAGTCAGTTGAAAAGCTAGTAGACAGTGAAGAGTAGGGAGACTCAAATTGCTTGCAGGGCTGTAACATTCATCTTCTTCTCAGATCACATTAATCTGGAGAAGGAGCAGAGGCAATAAATTGTTGAGGTTTTCTACCTATTCCTTTCTGTTTTCTTTACTGTTTTTTTTTCTGTAATCCTACATACAAAATTGTGTTTTTGATGGATCTAAACAACAAATGTAGACATCAAACTCAACCAAGCACCTCCTATTTGATGGATTGGATGCTCAGATTAAAGTCATATCTCACAGTGGAGAATAGCAATCAAGGACTAGATGAGAAGGAAAGATTAATGATACTATTATATATTTCAGATATTTCATGTTATGCAAGTTACATAAAAATTAATCAAAGTATAATGTCCACCCTCATAATTCAGTGAGAGGACTTTACCTGATGAGCTAGAGCATATGCCATGGCTCTCTCGTTTGGCTGCAGCTTCCTGTCTCTTTAATATTTTGGCTTGAATTTCTTCAACAGATCCCACACTGTCACACCAACCTTCCTGTACCATACAAGTAAGAGAAAGGCACAATCTAAGCTGCCACCCATTATTATTATGTAACAACTCGATTGCCAATAATGATCAATAGATTCATTGACCAATAACTGAATAAGAAATAGAGACAGAAAATAGTCAGGTGAAATTAACAAAAATTGATGTCAGTAATCTAAATTGACCAAAAAAGGGCAACAAACATTTGATCTCAATGCCTCTATATTGTGTTTAGTTACACATTATTGTGACTTGAATGAAGAGGCAAAAAGTAAGAAGTCCTAATCCTTTATCTTATCTATCTATCTAGCAACAATGCCAACTTCATTAAGTGAAACTTCTCTTATACTCATCCTCCAAAGGAAATAGATACAAAAAAAGGAAATAATAATGACGTATGAAGATATCAGATAGTAGCAAAGGAAAATAAAAATGACATAAATGACAATATTAAATATTAACAAAAGCAGGACCACTCTGGGAACAGTACTGCTTACTTCTATTTCTCGAACACGAGCTTCATTTGCAAGCTGTTGCTGAAGTTTCTGTTGAGCTGTTTGACTTTCCAATGACAAACGAACACGCCTTGCCCGAACACGAGCCTGAACCCTCACCAAAGCTTGCATACAACGGAGAGTTATTGCAGCTTGTTTTCTCACCGCATGGCCTCTCACAAGAGCCTGGAGCCTTACCAATCCTTTCAAAGCTCTTAGTGCTCTTCTGGCCTGAGACACAGAACAAGAGTTTCCAGCTTGGTCTAAGTTGATGGAAATAAAGCTCTTAAAGCAATTACAATAAGTTTCAAAATAAATATAGGATTGAATAGACATCAAAGGAAAAAAATAAATTAAAATGAAAGAAAGAAGTTTCCAATGAATACGAATTGCACCTTAAGATAAACCAAACTAAATTCTGATTACAGACATATAACATCCTGGAGGTAGATGTCAACCATTACATAGAAAAGGAAGGAATACAAATGAAGAATAAGATGTCCTCTTGGAGTATAAAGAGAAAAAATGAGAACATGTCATCAAATCAATACTGCTACCCAATCACATTGAAATAGGAGAGAAGAGTTAACACAGCAACTCCAGTTCAGACAAATTAAGCTGACATGATATGATAAATTACCAAAATCCTCGAAATGCTGTTTGAATGTATGTTGCAGCCCATTCCTCCCTCATAATTTGATGATCATGTGCAGCATCCTCTGCTTGTTGTGAAGTAGAAGGCGAATGATGCGTGTCAAGGTTTGAATGGGCATCCGCGACTTCAATAGGTGGAATACCATCATTATCAAACTCATTTTGAAGTTTGTTGTTGTCAATTTCAATGGAGTTCTTTCTCCGATGCCGTAACTTGCCAATCTTCTGATCATTTAAAAGTTCAAAATTTTAAGAAAAATCATGACAATCAACATATGTGGTTATATAGTTGCCAACAGGAAGTTTGCATGCACAGCATTGTACAATCAGAGGCAAGAAGCCTAGAAGGAGACTTTTGAAAAGGATCGATTAAAAACAGATAAAAACACATTAACTTAGAAATTAACAGTTTAACAATATTGAAAATAGAAATATAACTCAGCAATTCATGTCAAGTCTTGCAAAGCATTCTCAAAGCTCTTTCATTATTCATGGAGGTGAACAAGGAGAAGGTTCTGCTTTTAACAGAAATGATTGTCAACCAGGGTGCATACAGCAAAACATTACAGGTGTTAACAAGGGTAAATAAAATTAAGTCTTCAGGTCCTCAAGTGACATACAAATATTTTTATAATCTCTATAGCCTTAATATGCAAAGATTTGAGAGAAAGAAGAAAAAAAAAGGGGGGGGGAGGCAGGGCAGCGAAGACAGTCATTATACATAACTGAGAGATAACACACAACTTAAGGCAAACCCACCAATATTATAATACTTCATCTTGCCACAGGCACCAGCAAATAAAAAAATATTAAAAATAAGAAATAGAAGTATAAAAGAATAGGAGAAACAAAAGAGAGCTATTCTCACATTTCCATCCTTCTCCGAGGACTCTGGCTTTTCTGATTTCTTTAGACCAACCAATGCTCTTATCCACTTCCCTGAGACACCCATTGTGGCATTCACGTTATTTTATTCTAGCACAAACCTGGCAAAGGAATTTTCTGGCCAAGTCAGTGTAAAAGGTTTTGATTAGTGTGCAAAATCTTAATTAGCAAAAAGGTGAACTGTATTGAACTGAAGCACAAGAATGATGAAGAAAATAACAAAGGACCCATACAAGTACATACTTAACTGATAAAAATAATTTGTTAGTTGCAACTCGATCAATTTTGGCACAGTAATAGATCTTCTTGTGATCTTCATAGTCTATATTTTTCAGTTTCCTAAATGTCTAATAGTTCACCAGAGTTGTTTCCAGAAGATAGATTTTAAACAATCATAAGCATCGAGGAACCACAAGCTGATGCAGGAGCTCAGAACAGAATCACTCACATTGCATTCATTGTAGGATGAGGACTTGGGCTGACACAGTTGTTACACCTAAGGTGAAAGTCCATCCTTTTCAAATAAATTCAGTAGTTTGGTTATTTGTTATATTTTGTTTTGGGGCCCTTAATTGGTTGCATATAAAACAAAGACCATTTGTAGTCAAAACAAGGGTGACTATGTGATGAACAGCTACACAATTATGAAGCCAAATTGTTGATATAGGATATCAGGCATCAATTGCAAATCATGCCAACCTAGTAAGGTTCTTTCAATACCATATCAAGACCAGGATGAATTTCTTTCTTCTTCCCTCTTCCAACCTAAACCACCCCCAAACCCCCTTAGGGACTTGTTTCCAAAAAAATAACTGAAGGTGTTGAGAAGAAAAACTTACTACAATCCAAAAACAAACTGTTCCAGTCATTCTCTATGCACTAGTCCTGATGGAAGAATACTAAATAACAAATCAATAAAACATAGCATCATGAGTGAAAAAGGATTGACACGCCGAGAAATAAAGCAAACCAAAGCACCCCAACACGACATTTTCTCATCTTCATCCTCACAAGGTGTGGTATAGCCTATACTGCAAAGCTGTCATAGTTCCTCATACACACCCGCCTCTGCATATCAATCCCTAAACCCCAAGACCTTAATTGCTTTGAAGCAATCATTTAATTCATTAACGACAGAAAGATTACCAGGAACAACAAGGCCAAGCTCTTGAGCAACTAAAGCTCCCCAATTTTACCTCCAATAAAACAAATCCCAAGTTAAAAACAAACCCAACAAACACCAAAAGTACCAAAACAAATCTACAAACTGTTCACCACACTAACAAATACAAAAAGACGTGCACAGAAGCTGTGTATGCACACAAAGCATGGCAAAACTGTCTTGTCAACACAACTTAAATGCTGCACAAACGAATCATTGCTTGTGTGACATCAACAGCTAACAAACCATCATAAAAAGGAGACAGATCTTACAACCAATTGAGATCATGGCAAGTCAAAACATACAAGATAGGTGGGTAATAATAATTAATAACCACCAACCAAGCATGCTGTTGACAAAAACAACCCTCCTTGTTAGGATTTAAGACACTAACTGTTTTGACTTGATTGTTTCAAATCAAAAAGGTTTTCTTAAGAACAATTTAATCAAAATTAAAACCCCAGAAATTCCCAAGTTCATAGAGGATAATAGAAGAGAACAATGTTCAAGTCCAAGCAAGTAAATCTGAATTATCCAATGCAGCATAAAAAAGATTGAAACTTTTGAGAAGGAAAAAAACCCAATTAACCAAATAAAAAGAAAAAGAAAAGATAATGCAGATCCAGAGATGAGAAAGTCGAAGCTCAATTCACCTGAAACACTGAAACTGATGGTGGCAAGAGAGAGAGAGAGAGAGAGCGAGCTACATCAAAGGCAAAAGCTACCCTCTTTTACTTTTTAACCGTTGATCCATGACTCAGTGAGTCAAATACTGAGTTATTATTATCTCATCCAAATCCTGAAGCTTTTGATAGGATTTTCCGAACCCAAGTGTTGTCTCTCCCTCTTTCACCATGTTTTACCATCACTTCTTTTTGTTATACTTTCTCCATCCACTTTAAGTGTTCTTTAAAAAATCAATAAGAAATCGATACATTACAAAATTAATGTATCCGGACATTACAAACATTTTTTAAGGTTCTTTTGTTTTTTTCTTTTGTTTTTACCTTTTTCTTTTTGAGATACAAGAGGGGATATTCAGATGTGTACTATAGCGCCATTTAGATTTTCTTCATGCATTTATAAAGTCATACTTCAACTAAGAATAAATCTTAATTGAAATGTCATTTTATAATTCAACATGAAATATAAAGTAAGCTTCGAAATAAATATAATTAATTAAGTAATGTTTTAATTTCAATTCTATCACGAATTGGATTCGATTATGTTAAGATTTCAATTGTTAGGTTTAGAGAACAACCCAATATTAATACAATTGAATTCAATTTATTTTTGTTGAATGTATGGGTAAAGAATTTCTCAAACAAGAGGCCGTAGGAAAAGACAAGTGCCGGCTGAGAGAGAGAGAGGAATATGAGGGGAGGACAAACGGGTCACGGGTGTGGGCTAACGTGCGCCGGGGAGGCGGTGCAGAGAAAACGATGTCGTGTCGGATCTGGGTGAAGTGACAAGTAGTGAGGACGTGTCGCTGTCACAGTCCCCATGATGGAGTCAAATCACCGGGACACTCTCCTAAGTCCTATCCAACCCCATTCCTTTTTGTTCAATTAATTAATCCAAATCCAATCCAATCTTTGTTTGCTTCTGAAGATAACACCTCATGGAATCAATTAGTGTTTTTTCAGTAGCTATGCAATGAGTGAAGTGAATATTTTATTGTAAAAATAAATCTATATTATTAGATCTTTATATAAATAATTAAAATTAAAAAATAAAATTATGTGATAGTTTTAAATAATTATATAATTATTAATTATTATTAATATATATATATATATGTTCACTTTGGTATTTTAAAAAATTTAATATAGCTTAATACAAAAAATTATGGATTTCTCTATTGTATATGTCGTTTGCTGGCCTCTCTCGTGGATAAAAAATATGATGGTTTTTGAAGGATACATAGTTGTCTGGGACCTTGAAATTAAAAGTATTCTGTATAGACTAGGACGTTGGACCACGGGGCTGGTGTGATGATCTTCCTTTTGCCCCTGAATTCTTTCTCCATAATTTCGTACCTGTTAGGTTGTGGCATAAGTGACTTCATTGACTTTCGGAGACCAGGTTTATGAGGAGAAAGGTTCCTGTGCGGCTTCTTGACTGCTGCTTTTGACTGAAAACCGACTATCTTGATTGGACTTTGCTATATGGAACGGTGCGTTCTACTGTAGCGCTGGCCAGTTTATTTAGATTGAAAATTTGTTTGATATAAAAATAATTTAATTAATGTTAATACTAATAACATAAAAACCTAAAAGATAATGAAATTAAAATGCTCAAATTCTATTTCTCATTTTGTCCTCCCTTTTACTCTCTACCTCTGCCTTTCACCTCCGACATCAACCTCCACCTCTCCAAAACTCAGCCAACAACAAACGACAAGTTAGACGCCACTTCTGCTCCCACCTTGTTTCCTCCCTCATTAACCACCCCAATTTTAACATGCTGAACAAGTTTTACATCAGCAAGTCCATTTCTCTGACAGTTCAACAAATTGATGATGATGTTTAATTAAGACAAATCAGTAGACTAGAAGCCAATGAGCAACACAATAATTTTTTTAAAAAATAGATCAGGATGATAGATCAGGATTTTTAAGATAAAAAAAACAGAGATTTCTTTTTTCAAAATAAAAAAAAAACAGAGATTTCTTTTTCAAAACCCCAATTTCATGCCTTGTGGGTTGACTGCGTTCACATGGAAGCAGTGCACCTACATCCCTTTAGCTGGCCTTCACCATTACTGGCCCCAGCTATGTTGTGACCGCTGGTCGTGGGGTGGTTGCAGGAATCCAAGAACAATGCATCTTGTTGGAGGCCAAGACAGTCTTGGCGCATCATGGACAAAGGCGGAAATGGCGGCAACATTCCGGTGCTACCATGATGTGCATCGCGAGATGTGGAGGGGGGATGGAGGAAACGACATCGGCGACATTTCAGTGACCCAACATGGTTGGCCGCAGCGGTTAGCAACTAGATGTGGAGGAGGAAGTACGGTGGTCTTCAACTCATAAGGAGCACTTTAACATTCTCCTGGTCAACAACTCTTACCAAATACCTCCACATGTCTTCTCCTCCGTTTGCCACTAACTCACTTCAGTTTTCCTTAAAATTGATCAGCAGTATCGTAGAGCGCACCATATGAACCCTTGGTTTTATCCTCTTGCTATAGCGCATCACACCCCAAACAGACTTGGTTCTTTTTTTTGTGTGCCTTTATGATTGGATGCTGAGATTATGTGTTATCGGCCCTCATTTGTTAGTCTTGATTTACGAAGAGCAGTTTACAGAATTTTGGCTCTCTGGCCCTGAACTCTTGTCCCTTTTGCTCACCTTCCTTCTTGGATGGTTTTGTGCCTTTTATCCATAAAAAATAAAGACAGAATAAAATTAAATTTTTATTAAAATTTAATAATTATATTAGTTTTTTAAATTTTATTCTAATTTCAAATAGCATAAATCAATTCTGAAAATTATCCATGAGATGCTTTCAAAAGTATCTTACACTTTTAAAAGTTGGGAGTAAAAACACCAATTTTTAGTTTATTAAAAAAAAATTGACCTATACTTTTTATAAATCAGAGTACATAACCAAAGAGTATTACCACACCCTTGGAGACATATTCTTGATTGAAAAGAGTTTTTTAATCAACCTAAATTTAAATTTCCTAAGAAATATTATCTTATAATTTTTTTTAACAAGAGTGATATTACTGATTAATCAAACAAAAAACGTAAAAATAATAAAGTAAAAAAAATTAAGTTTTTTGTGCATAATAAGTTTTTTCGAGTTTAGCCTTTGTTTTCTCAATTAGTACTATTCATGTCTCTTTTTGTCTAAGTCGCCACTATTTACAGTTGACTGAACTTTAAATTATTTGTTTGAGTAGCTAGAATTGATCTTTTATCATTTTATGTGAATTAAAGTTACTTTAGGATGTGTTTGTTGGTTGGGGTAACACTGGATTGAACATTTTTATGGATGGACACCCATATATTTATCTATGAAAATTATCCCGTTTACCTCCAACTAAACATATACTACCATGTATTAAATTTTTAATTTACAATACTCAAATTTAATAAATTACTTAAAATATAAGTGTTTAAACTTTAAACTACTTGAAGCAACCTAATTAAGCATTGGTTTAATTTAGTGACTACTATTGAGACATTAGTTGAAAAATTCTTTATATTGAAACAATCAATTTTTGGTTTTTGTACATAAATAAATTAAAAAAAATCATTATATACGAAACTATCACAATTTAAACTTTATGTACGCATATACACTTTTTATTTTACATTAAAGAAATTTAACTTAGTTGATTTCATAGGACCAAAATCCAAAGGAAGCGGTGGACAATCAACCGAATTTCCAGTGTTTTTCTCAAAGAAATCGGTTAGAGCCAAGTGATTCCAGTGTTGGGAATCGGGCGGGGTTGTTGGTGGTGCATCCGGCGCTGGGCGACGTTCACGCTCACATGCGAACACGTGGCGAATCATTAACTGTCGCGCATGCGCCACGTAATGCGCAGCAGCCGTTGATGCACCAACCAACCCCACCTCCCAATTTCCCAAGCCTGTCTATATATGCGCATGCTGCAAGGGGTTGGCGATGGAGTGTTAAGGATTTTGTCTAGGAGTTGCATAGTAAGTGAGAGAGCGAAAAAAAAATTTGTGTGTTTAGGAAGTGAGATAAAAATTAAAGATTAAAGAGATGGCGCAAAATGATTTAAACCGTTATGATAATTTTGGGCACATTGCAGGCAATCCTGCATATACAGGTAAATTTTTATTATTTTAATATATATGTATATTTTACTTTGTCAAACTTTTTAATTACATGTAATAGGTATTTAATTTAGTAAATATGTATATTTTACTCTATAAACATGTTTTTTGTTATGCTCAATTAGATTAGTTTGTTGTTATAGGAAGATTAGTTTAGCAGTTATTGTAGTTAGATCACACTATAGTGAGTAATATATTTTAATTAGATTTATGAATAAGGTTAGGAAGAAATATGGTTAGGAAGAAATATAATTAGTTCATAAAAGGGGAGGGCAAGATATTAAATTTAAGGTTTACAAATACTATAATTTAAAAAAAATTAATATAGTCATTATGTAGCCTTCTTATATTTAGCTTTAAAAATAAATATGATTAGTTCCTTTTTAAGCAAATGTTTTCATGTGGTTTTTTTTTAAATAAAAAGATAACAATTATATTGACCATTGAGTTATTTGAAAATATGTAATACAAATATTAATGCATTTTTAGTTAGATTATACATTGCAATAAATGTTGTATGCAATGGATTTTACACATATAATTATACTATAAAATTATATGTTTTAATTAGATTTATGAACATGTTTAGGAAATAATATATTTTAATTATTTTAGTGGAATATTTTACCCAACTAAATATGTTGACGAGTAAAACCTACTTATTGGAAGTAAATTTTGTTAGATTAGAATATTTTTTTCTTTTTAGCTTAGTTAATTGTTTTAGGGAGATTAGTGCATCTTAACTAGATTGATTAATATGTTTAGTAAATAACATATTTTAATTAGTTAGTGAAATATTGTAGTTAGGCAAAGATATTCAAAACTAAAACGTATTTATTGAAAACAATTTTTTTAGATTAGTAAATTTTTATTTATAATTAGATTAGTTAGTGCACCTTAGATATGTTTGGTAAATATTGCAGTTTGATTACACTATAAATATGTTTAGTACATTTAATATGACTATTTTTTTATTCTATGCTTCAGCCTCTCGTGTGTTGCGGTAGACGAGACCACATGAAAAGGGTAGATCTCCGCATGAGGCCATACTTAAGGCGGGGTTTTGGCATGCTGCACAAATAAAATTCTTTGAGTATGACAATACTCTCCGCCTGTATTTGTTGAGCGATGGCGTCCAAGACTCACACCTTCCATTTGCCCTATGGAGAGTGCACTATAACACTTCAAGATGTTGCATTACAGTTGGGGCTACGAGTGGATGGGGCTCCTGGCAAGCGCAGGAGCATGGGAGATTCTCCGGGCAAAATATTTGGGAGATGTGCCACGAATTGCTGGCCTACCACCTGAGAATGAGCACAAAAGAAATGGCAGGAGAATGACATTGGCGTGGCTGAAGAACATCTTTGCACCTCTAGAAGAAAATGCTACTCAAATTCAGATCATGCAAGCAACCCGAGTTTACATGATGCTGCCTGATTGGTGGGATGTTGTTTGCAGACAAGTCAGCTGCTAGAGTTCACTTGAGATGGTTACCATTACTACGTGATTTTGAAGAATGTGGGAGGCTTAGTTGGGGATCTCCTGTGTTATCTACATTGTACCGTGGTTTGTGTCGTGCCTTAACATCTCGTGGGTGATCTCCGGTGTCTTGTCTTGCTCCAGTCATGGATATGGTATAGAGTGCCATCACTCAGTCCCATGGTTGATCGCCTCAGTTTTAGGTTTCACTGCTAGGAGGTATATTACTAGCAACATGAGTAATTTGATGTAAATAATGTTTATCATTACACCACAAATTATCAACTAATGTATATTTTTCAGGTGGATTGGATTTATTGTGCCACCTGATGCGCATAAGAGACGCATGCCAAGTCTTAGGGCACGAATTGATCAGCTTCATTATACGGATGTAAGTTGTTGAATATTATTTACCAGATTTAATATGTGTGTGTGGGGAAGGCCAATATATTTTTTTGACAGTTTGTCTGAACACGTATGATATCCCCAGATCCAAATCACACCATGGGTTCATTCTAAGTCTGAAATTTGGGCATCACTTACATCATTAATCTGCTTCCCATGTGTTGAGTGGCATCACGTTGATCGCGTGCTTAGACAATTTGGGGTGAGCAACCCATTCCATTCGATCCGCTGAACATTGATGCCCTGCATGTGAGGGATGCACGGGGCATGGAGTGTACTTGGTGGCCAGATTATCACAGGACGTGGCATC